>CM056053.1:55480059-55835059 GCA_029574335.1 Rana kukunoris
ACCGATGAAACTGGACTTAAGTCGTGTGTACACGGCCTTAGTGTGCAAAATGCATCTAGACAACCTGTGAGGAATGCTGTATATCATTGCACGTATCCTCCGACAGAGTTCTCGTTACGACAAAGTACTAAATGATTTCATTCATGATGGTTTGAAATGTATTCTCTATCACAATACATTTATCTTTGATGGCTCCCACTACCTCCAGGTACAGGGCGTAGCGATGGGGACATGTTGTGCCCCATCCTACGCCAATCTGTACCTGGGGGAGTGGGAGCAGACCCTCCTGGACGACGAGGGCCTTGTCGAATACACCAGTCATATTTCTGTATGGCTTAGGTATATTGACAACGTCTTCGTCGTCTGGGAGGGGTCAGAGAAATTACTTCTTGAATCTTTTGATTTGATTCATATCAACTCATATAAATTGAAATTTACCATGACTTTTGACAAACATGCTCTGGATTTCTTGGATGTGAAGGTATACACTTCCACTTCTGGAAAACTCGACAGTACTTTGTTCCGTAAACCCACAGCTGGAAATACGGTGCTTCACGCCACCAGCTTCCATCCTCAGGCTTTAAAGGACTCCATACCTTTTAGTCAATACCTACGACTTTGTAGGATTTGTTCCAACGGTGCTACTTTCAAAGAAGAAGCAGGCAAGCTGCAAAGTAGACTCCTGGATAGAGGCTACTCCAGATCTTGCCTGATCAAGGCCTAAAATAAGGTCTTCCTCAAATCCAGAACTGATCTACTGTTTAAGACACAGTTTAAACCACCTGTGTCTAACAATACTACCAGAATCATTATGCGATTCTCCAAACAAGATAAACCAATTTGTGACATTGTCAAACGCTATTGGTCTATCCTTTCCGATGATCCCAAGACCAGTCAGTTTGTTACGAATTCTCCAGCCATTACCTTCAAAAGAGCCATGTCCTTAAAAGATAAGTTAGTACAGAGTGAATTCAAGGGTGTTACAGTGAAGAAACATTGCCCCGCCTTGGGAACCTTCTCATGCGGCAACTGTTCGCACTGTCCTTTGATGCGTAAGGAGAAATCCTTTAGGTTACCGAATGGCACCATATTTAGACCGCACCACTTTGCTAATTGCCAAACCCGTGGTGTGGTCTATTTGATGTCATGTGAATGTAAGGCATTCTACGTCGGTAAGACAAAACAGGAATTTTGGCGTCATGCAGCCAGGCACAAATATAACATGCTAATTGGCAACAGATACCTACCTCTTGTACGGCACGTTGTGTTCAAACACAACTATAAAATGCCAAAAATATCCTTTGTTGCCAAAGATAGAGTGCACATACCTATCAGAGGCTTTGCTGCAATGCGAGCAGAAATGGATTTTTAAACTGCAGGCAATGGCATCCCCAGGCCTCAATGAATCCATCTCGTTCGCCCTTTTTATCAAAGGTTACACCTCTGGGAAAACCGACTAACCGTCATCCCAGGTCCGGTGTTTTTTTGGAGCCCTTTGTTTCCTCCATCCACCAGATAGCCAGCTTTCAGGGTCTTTTTTCATTAAATGTTTTTTGGATATAATGTTTTTCCATTCTCCTTTTTGTTTGCTCCACTTTTCAGAATATCCTTATAAATATACCTGTTCATACATTTATGTATATTATTCGGATATGGACTAATTATTAGTCTCCGACATGAGAAAGAAAAGAAAAAGAAAAGAGAAAAAATTGTATTTCTTTTTTTTTTATATTTCTACATTCTCAAGCTTTCATTGCTTCAATATTTGATATATTGCATATTGTTGCATATTTATGTTTATTTGTCCATCATTGCAATTTGACTTAGGAGAACATATGCCGCCCTTGGTGCACATTTTTTTTGTACACATAAACCCAGGTGTACTTTTGTCCACCCTTATCCCGGTGCCATCTGGGATGCCCGGCCCCTTTCCATTCTCCCACGACCACATGCTCCATTGTTTGACAGTCCCTGGGGTTCCCATCCCATCTTTCGGGCAGGAGCACCTATTTCCCCTGGGGGGAGCTTTCTAGCATTGGTGACCTCCCGGCAGTCTGGGCTTCAGCATGCATATGGCTCACACCCAAGTGCATTGCATATCCCCTGTGGCCTTGTGCTCTCTAGGCCACTAGGGGGAGCCCTTTGACTGCCGGCGGCATCCCCTTGTCTCCCCTTTTTTTTCGTCCGTAGTGCGCGCGGTCCACGGTGACGTCATGGCGCGCGCATGTTTTTTCCATCTTCCACGGGCTGCGTTCCCTCCCTTCCTTTATATTTTTACATCTAACTATTCAACCGGCCAGTCCAGGTACTGCCACCCCCCCATTTTGGTCTCTGTTTTTCCATTGTATTACACCCTTTTTCTTTCTTGCACACTTCACCAAACTTACTCCCTATCCCATTCACTTTCATTCCTGTCACCTTTTTTGTCCGCATTTATCCCATGCCCTCCTACATTGTCACTTTTTCAACACGCCCTTCATCTCCCTTCTCACTTTCCACAGCACTCCACCTGTTACACTTTCCCAAGGAAGAACCTCCTTTTTCCTTCTTTCTTCTTCCTTCTTTTCCCCAGCATGCTTTCCCACTCACCTTCCCCTTTCACCTTCCCCACTCCCCTTCCCCCAGCACATTCCCTTGCTCACCCACTCACCTTCCTTACCCTCCTTGTATCACCATCTCCCCTGTTGGTATCTTGGTGACCATTCTTACTTGGTATATTTATACCACCACATGTATGTATCTATCCAGAGATGTTCTTTCATCTTTATATATATATATTTTTCAATTAAACATTTTTTTCTTTGTTGATTCTTTTATATACGCTTAAACATATCTTTCTACGTATTTTATCTCTTTTAGGAAGCCTCTTTTCCATCTAGTAGGGGTACGCCCTATGGTGGACACATCCCATCCACCTATCCATCTGGTACTCTGAGCCGTTGTGTGACCCAGCTGTTGTGGATTGGGGTTCATTTGTATTGGTCGGCTTGCTCTTCCTTCCCCCCCCCCCGCCGCCCCTCCTCTCTCCCCCCTTCCGGTGGGGCTCCACAGTGTCTCCGCTCTCCTAACCCCTCCCTCCCAGGCCCTCCTCATTTCCCTAACCCCTCCCTTACCGCTGCCCCTCTTTCTTCCTTCCATCCTCCGTCCTCCTCCACACACCCACTTATGACCCCTCGTAGGTCACCCCTGGTCTTACTCCCTCCTCTATAGGTATTTAGAGGTGAATGCAATCCACCTGACCCAGTCCAGGGTCCCTTCTCCCTACTCTGCTCTCCCGTCTGGCACCCCCTCATCCGGGGCCAAACTTTGGAGGTGTCGTGGGATTTGGTGGTTCGGGCTTGTCTCCCAGTACGTTACCAGGTAAGTGGTGGCAATCCATATGCTCTTCTATATTGTCTATTCGCAAGGAAAAAAAAGGGTATATACAATAGTATATATAACACCGCGCTGTTCAAATGACAAAAATGTAAGCAGCCAACACTACAAAATAGATCAATTTTGGAAACATGAAAAACAAAGAAAAAGTGTAGCGCTAAAACTAAACAAGGACTACTAATTATGTAGCTCTTTTAACAAAAAATGTCCATAATGTGTGAAAAAAAGTTCATAATGACAATCTGAAAACTTCTATTCACCACAGATAGTGACTCAATGGATAATGTGGTAAGTATAAAGGGATTTTTAAATACAGCTTACCTGTAAAATCCTTTTCTTGGAGTACATCACGGGACACAGAGCGGCATATTCATTACTATATGGGTTATATGGAGTACCTTCAGGTGTGGACACTGGCAATCTCAAACAGGAAGTCCCCTCCCTATATAACCCCCTCCCCTAGAGGGAGTCCCTCAGTTTTGTAGCAAGCAGTATGCCTCCCAAAAATGTTCCCCAAAAGAGGGGTGGGAGCTCTGTGTCCCGTGATGTACTCCAAGAAAAGGATTTTACAGGTAAGCTGTATTTAAAAATCCCTTTTTCTTTCTCGTTCATCACGGGACACAGAGCGGCATATTCATTGCTATATGGGATGTCCGAAAGCAATGCTTTAATGAGGGGAGGGAGACATCTTCTCAAACGAGATTTAATTTAGAGGTATACTCAAATAATAATAATAATTCCAACTTAGTCAAGAAAAAACTTTTTTTTTTTCTTTTTTACAACCAAGGGTGCCCCTGATCCCGAGGATCTTAAACTGCAGCCTGTAGTACTGCCTGTCCAAAGGCAGAATCCGCATTCCTTCTCACGTCTAGTTGATAAAACTTTGTAAACGTGTGGACTGATGACCACGTCGCCGCCTTGCATATCTGAGCCATAGAGATCTGATGGTGTGCTGCCCAGGAGGCGCCCATGGCCCTGGTAGAATGGGCCTTTACCGACAAAGGAGGAGGCAACCTCTTCAAACCGTAGGCCTGAATGATTAATTGTCTAATCCATCTCGAGATGGTGGATTTTGCAGCTGCCTGCCCCTTCTTGGGGCCATCTGGTAGAACGAACAACACATCTGTTTTCCGGATCTTTTCTGTAGCTTTAAGATAGGCCTTCATGGCCCGGACAATATCCAAGGTATGCAGCAACCCCTCCTTTCTAGATGTGGGTTTCGGAAAGAAGGATGGAAGTACCAAATCCTGGTTCAAGTGAAAATTGGATATAACCTTTGGTAGAAAGGAAGGATGGGGCCGGAGAACTGCCCTGTCCTTATGTAGAACGAGATATGGTTCCTTACACGATAAGGCTGCTAACTCTGACACTCTCCTGGCCGAAACTATGGCGACCAAGAAAACCAACTTTCTTGTCAGTAAAACTAAAGGAATCTCAGCCAACGGCTCAAAGGGTTGTTTCTGTAGAGTGGACAGGACAAGATTTAAGTCCCATGGACAAATTGGTGACTTGACAGGAGGATTAATACGCAAGACCCCCTGTATGAAGGTCTTTACCAGCGAGTGGGTGGCCAGCGGCCTCTGAAACCACACTGACAGAGCTGAAATCTGTCCCTTGATTGTGCTTAATGCCAGGCCTTTATCCACTCCTAGCTGGAGAAAACTTAACACCCTATCAATGGTATATTTGCGGGAATTCCATCTTTTGGATTCACACCAGCCTACGTAGTTCCTCCACACCCTGTAATAAATCACCCTGGAGGCCGGCTTTCTAGCCCTAATCAGGGTAGGAATTACCTGCCTAGACAGACCTCTACCCCTGAGAATCAGGGATTCAGCCTCCAGGCCGTCAAATTTAGACGTTGTAATGTAGGGTGGAGGATCGGGCCTTGTGAGAGTAGGTCTGGTCGTAGAGGAAGAGTCCAAGGGTCTCCCACTGCCATCTTCAGGACCAGTGAGTACCATGTCCTCCGGGGCCAAGCTGGAGCTACTAGAATGACTGGCTTGTGCTCCACTCTGATCCTGCGCAACAGGCGAGGAAGTAACTGTAGCGGAGGGAATGCATACAGAAGTTTGAATTGATGCCAAGGGCAAACCAACGCATCGGTTCCGCAGGCCATAGGGTCCCTCGCTCGAGACACGAACCTGTCTAGTTTCTTGTTGAACCTGGATGCCATTATATCTACGTCTGGCATTCCCCACCTCTGGCAGATTGTCTGAAAGACCTGGGGATGCAGAGACCACTCCCCTGGCGACAGAATCTGGCGACTTAAGAAGTCTGCCTGCAGGTTGTCCACTCCGGGAATGAATATCGCCGAAATGCAGGGTACATGAACCTCTGCCCACTGAAAAATCAAGCTCACCTCCCTCTGAGCGGCCTGACTCCTGGTTCTCCCTTGGTGGTTTATGTATGCCACCGCTGTGGCATTGTCTGACTGGATTCTCACCGGGGACCCCTGTAATCTGGAGGTCCATGCCAGAAGGGCTAGGCGAGCAGCTCTGATCTCCAAGATATTGATGGGGAGCTGCCTCTCTGTTTTCACCCAAGTTCCCTGGCGAGAGAACCCCTCGAAGACCGCCCCCCAGCCTGCCAGGCTGGCGTCTGTGGTAACTACCTTCCAGACAACAGGGCTGAAGGATCTTCCCTTTAGAAGATTCTGAGGGTTCAACCACCAGGCCAGGCTTTGTCGGACCCTTGATGATAGCGTCAAAGGGGACTCTAAGGCATGTGCTCTCTTGCCCCAGGCTGCTAGAATGGCCGCCTGTAGGACGCGAGTGTGGATCTGAGCGTATGGTACCGCCTCGAACGTGGCCACTAGCTTGCCTAGTAATCGCATACACAGGCGAATAGTTGGTTTTTTCTTGCTTAGAACCAACTGAACCAACCCCTTGATAGCCTCGATCTTTACAAGGGGCAGGAACACCCTTTGCTGTTCTGTGTCTAACCTAATGCCGAGGTATTCCAACTGCTTTGTAGGCTGGAACGCTGACTTTTCCCGGTTTAGGACCCAGCCGAACCCTTCGAGGTACTGAACCGTGAGGTTTACTGCCTGTTGCAGACACGGCCGTGAGTGATCTATGATTAAAAGGTCGTCCAAGTATGCTAGGACTGTGACCCCTTGGATCCTTAGATTGGCCAGAACTGGGGCTAGGATCTTCGTGAATACCCGGGGGGCCGTGGCCAGCCCGAAGGGGAGCGCCCTGAATTGGAAGTGTCGCTGCCCCACCGCGAAGCGCAAAAATCTTTGATGCGACTGAAAGATTGGTACATGAAGGTAAGCATCCTTTATGTCTATGGAAGCCAGAAAATCGTCCCTCTGAAGCGTGGCGACTGCTGACCGGATGGATTCCATCCGGAAAGAACGAACCCTTAGGTAACCGTTTAACCTCTTTAGGTCCAAGATTGGCCTGACATCGCCGTTGGGCTTTGGTATGACAAAGAGATTGGAATAGAAACCTAGCCCTTGCTCTTGGGCTGGCACCTCTATTATTACGTCCTGGCAAAGCAGGAGATCCAAAGCTGCCAGCATCGAGGCCTTCCTTGCTGGATCCTTTGGTAGCCTTGACTCTTAAAAATGAGGCGGAGGAAAGTTTAGAAACTCCAGTCTGTAGCCTGCGGTTACAGACGCCCGGACCCATTTGTCGGGGATCTTGGCTTCCCAAACTTCTGAGAAGAAACAAAGCCTTCCCCCCACCCGCGAGAGTGGGGGCGCCCCTTCATAAGGCAGACTTAGGGGCTGTCTTTGTCGGCTTGCGATACCATGGTCTCTTACCCCCAGGGGCCTGTCCCTGCGATCTACTGTTAACGTTGGATCGTGCAGGCGGCCGTCGATACTGCCTGGAATTTGAGGGCCCTGAGACAGGAAAGAGCTGCCTTTTAAATGTAGGACCCCGGAATGTCTTTTTGACCGGTAAAAGGGTACTTTTGCCACTTGAAATAGTCTGAATGTATTTATCCAGATCCTCCCCGAAGAGTCGTCCTCCATGGAAGGGAAAACCTGCCAGAAGCTTTTTGCATGGGGTTCTTCAACCATAAGAGCCTTCTCATGTGCACCAAAAATAGTGATAAACGAGAGGCCTGCTGGATGGAATCCTTTATAGCATCTACAGCAAAACACAGAGCTCTGGGAATGTCAGAAAACTCTTCTGCTTGTTGGGTAGGCATGTCCTTTAGCATTTCTTTTGTCTGGTCCTTCAACGCCTGACAAACTCCAATTGCAGCCACAGCTGGCTGTACCACTGCTCCTGCCGTAGCAAAGGATGCTTTTAAAAGTGTCTCTAACCGTTTATCAACCGGATCTTTAAACATATGTATGTTTTCCACCGGGCAAGTTAGTGATTTATTCACACATGAGATGGCTGCATCCACCACTGGGAGCCTCCACCTCTTGGAGAATTTTTTCCTCCATGGGGTAAATGACCGCAAATCTTTTCGGTGGCAGAAAAATCCTGTCCGGCCGTACCCAATCCCGAAAGGTCAATTCCTCCAAGAGAGGATGGACCGGAAAAACCGCGTTGCTTGAAGGAGCTTTCAAAGAGCCCAGAGAGGATACCGGAGGAACCTGAGGCTCTGGCAATGGTAAACTAAATGCCGAGCGGACCATGTCCGTCAAAGACTGCACCCAGAGTCTCTCTGTCTGGGAGTCTGAAAATGGTTCCTCAGAGGTAGATCCCTCAATCCCTGAACCCTCTTGGTTCAGGTCTAGTTGATCCTCCTGCGATTCCAATTCCTCCGGAGAGAGAATTTCAGCATTTGAGGATACACCTCTTGGTGATGGGGATCTAACCCGTTTCTTGCCAGGAATAGCTCTAGCGATCAATGCTGCTATTCTCTCTTCTAGCCCCCCTAGGGATACAGCTAGCATCTCCTCTGTGATAAACACAGGGCTGGGCTGATCTGGGCCAGCCTCCGCACCAGACCCCCCTTCATCCAAGGCGACCTTTATGGGAATAAGTTGCGGGGAAAGTATCGGCATATCATCAGAATCAGAGGGGGAACCCCTTTGTTTTTTGTTTGTTTTTTTTGTACCCTTTGACCCCGAACCTTTGGAAGCCATAATACAAAATCGAGGGACTCCGCCAACAACAACAGACTGTAGTGGCCAGGAGTACAAAACTAGAGCTTAGGGGACAATAGCTCAGTAATGCCCAAAAACTGATGGGGCCCCGTATGTTTTTTTTTTTTTTTAAACATACAGCGACCCCAAACTTAGTTTGCCAGCCTCCAACCTGTTGCAAAAAGGGGGATTTCTTGGCTTAACAGAAAGGCATTGGAACCAAGTCCAGCCTGTACTACCCCTCTTCCGCCACCGGGAGTCACTGTTCTGCCGCTCTGCGTCCTCTCCCTTTGAGATCAGCCTCAGACTGAGCACTGACAATGCCTGCTGATCTATAACAGCACAAGGCGCACCCCTGTATGACGCTGCAGGCATGCCCCCCCCCCCGCCCTCCTCTCCGAACGGCGCGAAAAACGTCTATAAGACGTGCGCGCGCGTATGCCGGAGCAGGAAGAACATGGAGGAGCCGCGCTGCTGGAGACCCGGGACTGCAGAACCAGGCGGCAGATTCAAACCCCCGGCCAGGTAGGACTCTCCAAAAGGCCCCATAGGGATCCTTACCAGTCCTAGGAAGAAAGCAGCAGGTAGCTAGCAACACCATTCTTAGACAGGGGAACCTAGTGATGGGGGAAATGGGATCATCCTGTCTTTCACAGACATAGTGAGCAAGGTTGCCAATGCAGAGCATACTTAGGCTACCCCCCTTTTAGGTTACCCCGGAGAGCCTGCTGTCGAACCAAGTCCCGCAGGCTCCCCTCTTACCTGCTCCATGCTGCAGGATGTTTGTCTAGCAAAACGATCCAATCTTCTCCCATCTCCGTGGGTAGCGTAATAGACTTTCAGGCCCTGGGGTCCTATGAAGGTACCCACTGTCCTGGACCTATATAGCACCCTGGCAAACAGGAACTTATGGTCTTTACGAACTCCAAGTCCTGGGCCCAGGGTCCAGCCCTCCAAAGAGGAGCATTATAGGCAAAACCCCACGGTTTGGGGCCCGGGTACTGTCCACTTTGGCACTGAGGCTCCTTGGACAGATCCGGTTAGCCCGCCCTTAATCCCAAGGATGTGGAGCAAAGCTATTCCGTGACCAACACCTAAGACACTGGCGAAAAAACTGAGGGACTCCCTCTAGGGGAGGGGGTTATATAGGGAGGGGACTTCCTGTTTGAGATTGCCAGTGTCCACACCTGAAGGTACTCCATATAACCCATATAGTAATGAATATGCCGCTCTGTGTCCCGTGATGTACGAGAAAGAAAAGAGGGTCCGCCACCAATGAAATTAAACCTTTAAAGGCTTACCAGAAGATGAGGATCTGAATAAGCATATACTTATCAGATCTACAAAGCTTCAACCAATATCCTCGATCCAAGTGTGTTTAAGAACTCCTGGGATATCGTCATAGGTAAAGTGATGAATCCACGGGAACCATTTGATAGGTTGCAGATGAAAAAAACTCGAGTGAAGTGATTACCATATGTGGTAATGATAGCCAAAGGAAAAAATAAAAGTGCACATAGCGTGATTCTGTATTACAGATATATCAAATTTTAATAAAAAATTGCACTTACATTTAAGTAGGATACAAACAAGCGCTTAGCAATACAGCAGTGGGGTCAGTGGGAGACCCCACTGACCCCACTGCTGTATTGCTAAGCGCTTGTTTGTATCCTACTTAAATGTAAGTGCAATTTTTTATTAAAATTTGATATATCTGTAATACAGAATCACGCTATGTGCACTTTTATTTTTTCCTTTGGCTATCATTACCACATATGGTAATCACTTCACTCAAATTTTTTTTCATCTGCCATTGGATTTTTAGGCTCGGTCTTATATGTCCCAACACAAACACTTATTCTATGCAGTGACTGGCGTGTGTTTTTCTCCTATAGAAACTATGGCTGTGCAAATTATACCACTCCCTGAAGAAGACCGTCAATACTTTTAGGTCGAAACGCGTAGGAGTTTATTTTGCTTTACCAGGGCACATTATTCAGTACTGTTTTATGTATACATGTCATTGTTTCTTAAATGATTTGTTCTCAATTGTGTTCATTTTTGTAATATAATTACTATCAAGCTCATATCCTGAGTCCTGTTGCATCAGACTCTTTTTTGAACTTTTATATCTAATACATTTATATTTTTATATTCCATTGTACCTTTTTTTTTTACACTATTTGCTGCAACTCAAAGCCCCTAGGGGTAATTTTTTCAGTTCTTTTCAAGTATTATCAGGGGTGTGCAGCACTCCATGTTCATGGGTTTCAGGCCTTTTCTTTGCCCTATATTTTAATTGTATTTTCCAAGATCTTTGCTGGATTGGAGCATTTTTTTGTTGCTTCAAGTTCTAAAAAATGTCACTGCTGTTAAATCGGAGTTCCACCCATTTTTTTTATGTTTGTCTGTGCTGCATGCCCTAATCTCATAGGGCCAGATTCACAGAGCGATTACGCCGGCGTAACAGGAGAGTCTAATTGTGCGCGTGCGTTTCGATGCACGGCATCCCCAAAACGAGATACGCAAGAAATCTACTTTTTTTTGTCCAGCGTAATTTCGTTAGGCGCATCCGTCCGCGCAAAACTGCGCTAGACACACCATTGATTTGCTATTCAAATATGCTAATGAGGAAGTTACGGGGATCCACAAAAGAACGTTGGTGCAGCGCAGGCTACGCGCTGTGCGCAACAGCTAATTGACCTGTCTAAAATTAGACCATATAAAAGCTGCTCTAAAATTAGACAATTCATCTACATGTCAGATAAAGCAACACTGTTAGTGAGGAGCTGAGCAGTCACACATGTTGCCCAAAAAACTGTATGCCAACATGCCAGTGGCATCCATGCTCATAGCTATACTACTGACTTTAGATGAGCAAAGAAGGAGGAGGGCACTGAGGAGGGCACAGGATATTTTTTTATTTTTTTAAACTTTTTTTTTGCTTATATAAACTTTACTATTTAATCTAATCTAATACAATATTCTTAGCTGATACAAGCCCCTCACTCTTCACTCTTCACGGGAGAGGATATATCACACACGCATAGACATCTATGGCATGAGTGATTCTGAGGTGTCTCGCATCTTCAGATTCACCCCTCATGCCATCATGGAATGCACACAACCCTGCAGGAGGACATCACCAGCCCAACACATGACACTACCCATGACACCCATGACAGCTACATATACAATCAGAGCCCCATCCCCACAGATTTCGAACAGAACATGTATGGGGACAGCTGGCTGGTTGGTGAGTGACATGGGTGGCAGGCATGACTGCACCCCCCTATGATGCACACATCACAAGGGGCACATGCACTACTAAAATCCTCCTGTCTTTTCCCTTTCAGGTGACTCTGCATATGCACTGGGACCCCATCTCATGCCAGCTCACATTATGCATCTTTGCACGTTAAACACACACATTAATCATGGCACAATGAGAATGCATGCATGCACACCACTGTGGTCCCTAGCACACACACCCCACATCCTCATCAAATTGGATTGGCACCAGTCCACCATGCAGGACTTGTGAGCAGCAACGCCACGCCAAGGCTCCAATTATGTCACTGTACATTCATACACCATTCACACGGACCTGGGGATCACTTCTCCCTGGTCCTGGGGAACCCTTCTCCACCAAAATTGAGGGTGACACCCCTTTTCCGGCAGGAATGTCACCCCCACATTTAAACAGCATTCACAACCCCCCAAAAAAAAAATGCCCAGCAAAAGCAAAAATTTTCCAGCACCAAAAAAAAAAAAAACAGGCCAAAAAAAAGGGGAAAAACAAATTAATGCCGTTGACATGAGCCACGCCTGGGGCGCCCACGGCCACGGCTCCTCAGGGGAGACTCATGGGGGAGGGGGTAAACCGGGGAAGGAGGAGCAGCCCCTGGTCTCTGCCCACCTGGCGGCCTGCCCTCCAAGGCCACGGCAATTCTGTCTAGGCCAGCACTTAATGATGCCGTATTGGCCTGGATAGCCTGGGCAACGCCTGCTGTTGTAGTCTGCAAGTCGTTTAGGCAGTTTGTAAGAGCCCGGGATTGGCAGTCCAGGTCCCCAAGCGTATCCTTTATGGAGGACAGGCTCTCCTCCATCCGCCCCAAGGTCTGGCTGACCTGTCCCAGATGGCGGGTCTGAAGGAACTGGTCCTTTCTCAGAGTGGCGGGCAGGAGATCGGCCAGCCCCCTGGTCTTCTGGGTCGCCTTCCTGCCTCCAGCTGAGGCTTGTGGCTGGGGAAAAGGGGAGGCCCTTGGGAGAGGAGCCCTGTTGGGGAGGAGTGGGGGGGCTACCCCTTATGGAGGGCTGGCTGCTGCCAGCCAGAGGGGAAGAGTCCTCCAAAAACAAAAGTCCAGTGCCTGACATGGACTCCTCCTCCTCCTCCTCAAACTCCTCCTCCTCAACCTCCTCCTCTTCAACCTCCTCCGAGGACTCCGGCCTTGTCGGGGGGTCCTCATCAGGCAGGGATGGTGCGGTCAGCCCAGATGGCCCAGCACCCTCCTGCTCATCTGTGGATGACACAAAACATTCACAGGTTGGAGGATCCACACACTTGCCACATATTCCCTTTCACCCCCTCCCCCACACATGCTACACACCTGATAGGACCAAAAAACCTTACCTGGCATCACACCTTCATGACTTGAGTCATAGCCGGGCAGGCCCTCCATTTTTGCCTATGAAAGGTCTGGGCCACCGCACGCTCCTCCGCTGTCAGCCTAACAGGGCATGGTGGGCCCCCTCCTGTGCCCCTGGCATGGGCTAGCATTTTGGCCAGCTTCTTTTTTGACCAGACACCGGAGGTCATTGATTTTCTTTTCAATCCCCGCCCCCGCCCCCTGCATTCACCTGGTCAGTAATCCTGTCCAAAATCTCTCTCCTCCTGGGCGGGGTGGTGTTGGCACTGTCCGGGCCGTGGAGGTAACGCCCATAATCGGAAATGGCCCGGGCAAGAATTTGTTTCTCCCCCAAAGTAAAATTTAGCTTCCTCTTTCTCTCCGTCATACTCTCTCCCAAACAGTCAGCAAAAATCACGCACAAAAACAAGCAGGAAAAATCACTCACAAAAACAAGCAGCAAAAATCAAGCAAGAAAACAAGCAGGAAAAATCAAGCAAGAAAACAAACGAACAAAAAACTAACAACCAAAAACTCTCACAAGCAGTCACCAAAATCACTTACAAATATCTTCTAACAAACACAAGATCACACAGTCCACAAATATCACAAAGACAAACCACAACACAACAACAGAACAAAAGAACCTTGCTGTATAGGGATGTACTTTTGCAAAGGAAGAGCATTTGTGTCTGTCTATTTATGCTGTCTGCGTAGTTCATGATTTTGCCCTAGTCCACTTCCAATTTCACTGATTGCGCTGTTCTCGAGATGTGAGCATGCGCGAGCCGGCCGGCCCTTCATTTGCATGGGGTCACGGCTCATTTCAATGTAACACGCTCATGTCCTTCCCAATTTGGATTACTCCGCCTTGCGCCTCAGAAATAACGTTGCGCAGGCGCTAATTTCTGCGTAAAAGCGACGAGAATAGGGTGATTGCGCCGCTACATTGCGCCAGTCTAGCGTAAAGGCGGTGCGCTACGCCGGTCCAATAATGCGCAGATGTACCTGAATCTGGCCCATAGTGTTCAGAATGGAGAATTTTTATTTATTTTGTTGCCTGTAAATACCTTTATTTTGTAGTCCTTCATTACTTCCTCCTCCTTATTAGCCTAGGCTATTAAGTCACATGGCTATTTGCAAGGGTTTCTGGTATAGGCATCATGTTTCCCAGTAGTCCTTGTAAACCTGACTGAAACCTATTACATTGCTTGTGCAGCACTGAGCATGTGCGAGATATGCAAAGCTGAAATCCAGGAAGTCATACAGTCTGGCTTCATGAGGCCCACACTTAAAATGGCCACGGTCTATTTCTAGATTATAAACTGAATGCTGTAACAACCTAACAAAACGGACCTTAGTTTACAGACTAACTTTACTAGAATACATTAAGCTTGTGTATTAGAGGGGTATTTGTATTTAAAAAGTGAAATTGTGGGTGGAACTCCTCTTTAAAGTGGTTGTAAACCTCTGACATGAAGAAATGAACAAAGCATATTCTTCTATAGCGTGTACTTGCCTCAGCCCATAGCACCTAGTGTGATTTCTATCGTTTTTTCATTCCTCTGCTATTTGTCACTTCTGACAGTTTATGCCGACACCAGGCAATACCAGGAAATGATGAATCCCACCTCCAGCACACAGCAGGTGATTGACTGTCAGCTGTTTCTCTAGGAGACTGTGTGGAGGGGGGGGGGGTGTCCACTCCCTCCAACTCTGTCCAACTCAGATTACACTCAGCTCTCTGCTCTAGGCTTTTTTCCCTCCAGCATTTTGTAGCTTCAGGCTTCAAGCTACAAAACGCCCAGGTGTGAATGTGGTCACTTGAGTTGGTACATGTACGGGGTTTACAACCACTTTAAAAAAAAAAAAAAAAAACACACACAGGTCCCCTGACCTCCATTTAACCGCTAAGTAGAAAGTGTGAATGCTTGATCTAAAAGATAAGCACTTTCTCAGCATTGTGGAACACAAGAAGAGGAGGGTGGCAAAGTGATTATGGACCCAATACGCAGCACGTTTGGGGGCTTATAAAAGCACTGAGAGTGCTCAAATTGAAATTGGTGGTTCCAAAGTTGGAGATCTACATCTAAGGATCCATTTAGCCTATCTATACAAAAGAGAACCTTGCACTGCCAAAGCACCAACATTCTGCCAGCGTTCAGAATTCCTGCAGACTCAGTCAGTTAAACAAATAGCAGGCCACTTTCTGTGATCGCTAAGCTTAATTTCAGTGTTTTTTTTTTTTTTTTTTACCAGAAGCTAATTTGAGTGCTTTAATCGGAGGACAGGTTTCCTTTCAGTCAAACACGCTCTCGTATAGAGCTACTGAAAATAACAACTTGTTTCACCAAGAAGCAGACCCCTGTTCTGAAAATGATTAGCCCGAGCAGAAATGTTTCACGCTGCTGTCATTCCGTCAAGTCCTGAGTGGTGTTTAGTTTGTGGAGAATGAATGATACGCTCGCTACAAAGTCACACACAGGAATCTCATTGAAAATGAATGATACGCTCACTACAAAGTCACACTCAGGAACCTCGCTGAAAGAGGCGAGCGATGCCGAGGTCTCAGGAAGCACACAGTGTTGATTTCATACCAGAGTAACATACCAATATAAATTAGTGTCATTTATTTCACGCAGCACGAATCTGTAAGGCCCATTGCCGGGTGGTGTAAATAAGATGTATTGCATAAAGCACTCATTCTCCTCCCTGGAAATGTATGGATTTCACATGCTTGTTTCAGCAGATACTAATCAAGAAAAATGGACAGGCAGTCAGTCTAGAGACGAGTGCATTTCAGTAATCGGGAACACGTTCCTTTGATCCGGGCATAAATCTGGTGCAAACATTGAGAAGTAATAATATAAATTCTGGGATAAATGAAAAGCAGGATATTATTTAAAATGATGTAAAAACAAAGTACAAGGTGGGCGAGTACAGTGCAGTTATCACTTTAGAACAATGTATAATAAAAAATGTAGTAAAACTTATAAAAGCAGAAAGAGAACAGCAGGCTCCAAGTAGAACTCCAGGCAAGTAGCTGAATATTAGAGATGAACCGAAATTTGGACGGCTGAAACATATTGGCCGAAAACGTGCATTATTGATGCATTTTTGCTGAGTTTTCAATGCATTTCAGCAGGAAGGTGAGTTTTTGGTGCAGTTTTTTATCCAAAAATGCAGCAAGCAGGATTTTTAACACCACAGCGGAAACCCAATAGACCAGTGTGAAGACAAACATACAATTTAACCACTTAAGACCCGGACCAATACGCTGGTAAATGACCCAAGGTGTTTTTGCGATTCGGCACTGCGTCGCTTTAACAGACAATTGCGCGGTCGTGCGACGTGGCTCCCAAACAAAATTTGCGTCCTTTTCTTCCCACAAATAGAGCTTTCTTTTGGTGGTATTTGATCACCTCTGCGATTTTTATTTTTTGCGCTATATACAAAAATAGAGCGACATTTTTGAAAAAAAAACACTATTTTTTACTTTTTGTTAAAAAAAAATCAAATAAACTAAATTTTAGTCAAACATTTAGGCCAAAATTTATTTAGCCACATGTCTTTAGTAAAAAAAAAAAATCGCAATAAAAAAAAATAGCTACCTAGCGGGAACAGCGACACTAATACAGCGATCAGAAAAATGATCGCTTAGTGACGCTGGCAATAGGGAGTGAAAGGGTTAACTAGGGCGGTGATCAGGGGGTTAAAACTTTATTAGGGGGGGTGGGGGGGCTATCCTGAACCTAACACTAACTGTTTTTTACAGTGCCTGTCACACTGACACTAAATGCAGTGATTAAATCACTGCATTCAGTAACACTGTGACAGGGGGGTGGGGGGGGACGATCACAAGGGGTTAATATGCCTATGTGAGTGTGTGTCAGTGTTGTGTTGGTGCACACTTACTTGTGATGTCTTCTCTCATCAGCAGCGCTGGGAAACAGCGCTGCGATGAGAGAATACATCATTTCCTCCTTCCTGTGTAAACACAGGAGGAGGAAGTGACAGGCTGGGAGCGCGCTCCCATTGGCTGGGAGCGATCGCGGGGGGGGCGGATATCACGGACATCCGCCCGCAGATCCCGGATCGCTCCCAGAGGTAGGGAGACCCCCGCACGCCGCGGAGGGGGTCCCGATGGGACCCCCGAACCGCACTCAGGCGGGGACGTAAATTTACGCCCTTGTGCCTGTACGAGCCATGGTGTGGCCGTATATGTGCGTGCGGGGGTCTTTAAGTGGTTAAAGGAATACATTTTTCTTGAGCTTTTCTTGCACTAAAGGTGCCAATAATGACCAACTATAAATTCATATTCATTTAAATTTATGATGTTAAACAGTGGAACATATAACAATTATATATAAAAATATATACTTTTTTTTCAAAAACTGTGATTTCCAGTCAAGTACATCCTGCATTTTCGATTTTGGCACCAAAATTTCCATTTCGGTGCACCTCTACTAAATATACAAATGAAATACATATCATAGGAACCTGTTCTACCTGCCAAAGGATTTCAAGTTCTGTCCATTTTTTTTATTGTTAAGTTTGGGTAGAGTGGAGAAGGATTAGAACAGCCATCAGGTTTTTATTGTTTCCTGCTTTCCGTTATGGAGATTTACCCTCTCTATTTGTCCTTATGACCGTTATCACCAAGGGTGAAAGTCAATGAAAATGACAAATTCTGCATTGCCACCAAAACACAAATAGAGGACAAATCTTCCAATACAGACACTAGTTCTGGTGACCCAGGTAACAATCAGGGATTTTCTAGACTTTGGAAGGATATCCCTTCACTTATAGATGTGGCTATGGGGCAGGAAATGAAGTAAAAGCTTCCCCCCCAATAGAACACAGATAACAAAAACAAAACCTTACTATATCAAAAAAATTGAAATAAAAAGGACGTTTTGGCTTTAGTTCTACATTAAGGAAAATTTTCTGCACACTCAATCTTCTAACTGGTAATTGAAGGAGCAGCAGTGGACTGATGAGGTCATTCCTCCAACCACTCTGCTCTTTCCTTTTATTACTCTCAGCACGTTTGCATGCAGCATTCCAGGCTGAGTCTTAGATTACCCCTCCTTTCTCCCAGTCTGAGTGCTGCTGTATAGAGAATTGCAAGAGACTAATATCAAGTCAAATTCAGGTCCTCACTTCTGCTGCATTATACATTGAAAACTAGGATTCCAGCATTTTCTTGAATAAATCCAGTGTATGATGCATTTTGTGATGCCCTACTGAGGAGAACGATAATGTGAATCTTAAGCTTAGTAACAGGGGCCTAATGTCGGCTAGGACAATAGAAACCGTTTGACATTCGGCCCATGTGTATGGCAGGTGGTCAGACAGAAGCCTAATGTCTGCCAACCAACTACTGATCAGCACTCACAGCCCATGGCTGAAAACGCTGAGTGGAGTGTTCTGACAGGGGGTGTCGCCCCCCTGTCAAACAAGAAATGAAAAAAGTGTTGAGTGGTGTGTTCTTGCGGGGTGTTAAACAAAAAAAAAAATAGTGGTGTGTACAAGGCTCTAAGCTGACTTTACACCTGTTGAATTTTGATTGGACATCAGATGTGAAAGTATAAAAATCACTTGTCTGACCATTCAATGATGCCTCCATGGACTTGTTCAAGTGCCAAGTCAATGTCTCGTGTTTTGAAGAATTAACATTCTACTTTTGGATTAACTTTGACATGCACATAAGATTTTCTCTTCCCTTGTTTTGTTCCCCCGTCACTTTCTCTTACCCTTCAACACCCTAAGGGCCCTTTCACATGAGTGCCTTCCATTTCAATCAGCAGGGGATCTGTGATCTGAACCCCTGCTGATTGGAGTAGAGTGCAGCAGATGACATGTCCCTGTCTACTTAGTTTATGCAGAGTGTACACGGACAGAGCTCATTCTCTGTGGGCAGCTGGGAGTAAACAGACTATCTACAGTTTACACCTGACTGCCCCTATCCAGTTCGCCCTATATGGAAGATGACGGATCGGCCTTTTCGGATGCAGGTAAATAGGTCCATCAAAAAAACAAACAGGCGGACTTGTTTAGATCGCCCATGTGAAAGGGCCCTTAGATCCCTTTCTTTTATAATCCAGTTACCCAGTTTGTTTGTTATACTCTCTCTATTATAACACATCAATTTCATTTACTTCTCCCTCTACAGTGTATATTAAGTCCATTGTAGTAGCCACATCTAATGATTAATCTGTTTATAGGTCTTATTCTTTAACACCCCCCTTCCCTTCTATGTTCCAGTTCGTCTCCCCATCTCTATTCTTACACATTTCTTCCTACAGTATCTTCATTTACCCCTCTATATTTACACCATCATAGTAGCCACATCTTCATTCCTATTGATGGCTCCTCACTTATACCCTGATCCCCAAGGGGTAAAACCATTTTTTCTCTACTACCATACCTTCAAATTCTTGGTCTTATTATTTGTTTGCACCTTGAATTGTCATTAATATACCACCTGAATGTAATCTGTAAACATGTTTTATATTTGCCTGTATTGTACTCAATGCATTATCTGTGTATACAACTTTAAAAAAGAAGTTCGGGAATCGCAAAAAAGAAACACACTTACCGAAACCAGCTGCCCCCCACCGCCACCTTAAGACCAAGGACTGAGTGACCAAGAACTGAGAGATCAAACACCATTGATGGAACAACTCTCGGCCCTTAGTCTGCAGACAGCCGATGACTGCGTTGGCTCAGTCACCAGCTCTCTAGAGCGCTGGGCTGTGGAGGGAGTGGGTGCAGCTGGCTCAGGCTCTGAGACTAAGTTAGCTGCTGGTCAAGGTTTCTGGACAGATCCCAACCATATGGATGGGATCTTTTCAGTGCCTGGTCCAGCACTGTGACATCAGCAAAAAGCAGGCTTTAGCCCGCAGTCGGCTGAAAATAGGTCACAGGAGTGCAGAACTAACTGACCCCACAGGAGAAGTATAGACAAAAAGCTTTGGCCACACTTCTCCTTTGTTAAACTCAGATTGAAGATAACGATTTTTTTAATCTAGGAAAGAATTCAATGATTAGAAATTCATTGGTTCCCATTAGGGATGAGCTTCGCATTCGATACGAACGTATGTTCGACTCGAACATTGTCTGTTCGTACGTTCGACGAAATTCGAACAAAAGCGGTCGTTCGTGCCAAATTCGAGTGACGCAAAGCGGCCCATAATTCACTGCAGCATTGCGCGCTGATGATTGGCCAAGCATGCTGTATGTCCCGCATGCTTGGCCAATCACAGCACACAAAAAACGAAGAGCCATAATTGGCCAAAGCCTGGGTGGCTTTGGCCAATTATGGCTCAGGGCTTTAGCACACGCCCCACACTATAAAAGGCCGCCTTCCGGGCGGCCTTTGTGTAGTGTGTTCCGGCTTGTTAATGAGAGCAGTTAGAGAGACAGAGAGATTGTCTATTTAGAGCAGGCTAGTCAGTTTAGCTTTAATTACATTGTGTAGAGAATATATATACATCCATAGGAGTTGTACATATATTTATACACTGTATAGCTTAGATAGATCAGTTCTTCCTAATTTACTGGCAGGCAGGTGATTGTGCTGTTTAAAGACGTTATCACACGTATAGAAACCCAGCAGGTACAATATTTAAAGGAATTTTGATTTAATTTTTTTAATTTAAGCATCATTAAAATCACTGCTCCTGGAGCAGTGATTTTAATAATGTTTAAATTTAAAAAAAAAGAAAGATTCCTTTAAAAATTGTACCTGCTGGGTGTCTATAGTTTGCCTGTGAAAACGTCTTTGAGAACCCGGGTCTTGCCCAAGGGAACATGTATCAATGGAAAAAAAGTTTAAAAAATGGGAGTTTTTAAAACTTTTTTCCATTGATACATGTTCCCTTGGGCAAGACCCGGGTTCTTAAAGATGTTTTCACAGGCAAACTATAGACACCCAGCACTGCAGGTACAATATTTAAAGACATTTTTCATTTTTTTATTTTATTTAAACATTATTAAAATCACTGCTCCTGGAGCAGTGATTTTAATGATGCTTAAATAAAAAAATAAAAATAAAATAAAATTCCTTTAAATATTGTACCTGCTGGGTGTCTATAGCTTGCCTGTGAAAATGTCTTTGAGAACCCGGGTCTTGCCCGAGGGAACATGTATCAATGGAAAAAAGTTTTAAAAACGGTCACTTTTTAAGGAGTCCTGCTCCTGAAAAAACTACAGTTTTTTAAACTTTTTTCCATTGATACATGTTCCCTGTGGCAAGACCCGGGTTCTCAAAGACGTTTTCCAACAATAACTTGAATATTGGTCTTTAAAATGATTGTTTTTGAATTCGAACGTTCGAGTCCCATAGACTTCAATGGGGTTCTAAATGTTCGCGCGAACGGTTGGTCTGTTCGACGGTTCTGGTGCGAACCGAACGCGGGTATGTTCGGCTCATCCCTAGTTCCCATTACACTCTACAAAATGTTTCCATCATTGCCCTTCATTCTTTTCACTTGCTCTGGCCAAAACAGATTGTTAAATCATTGTCTTGAATTCTTAGTTAATTGAATGAACGTTCTGAAAACAAAGATTTTCTAACAAAATTCTACAGGTGTAGGTTAGATCTAGTCACCTTCACTGCAGCTTAAGAATCCGGACCCAAACATCCCTGCTAAAGACCCCACTGTGCAACAAAGAGAATTTATATTGATAGGGAGAGTTAAAGAATGCATTGTTTTAGTACAGTCTTGTGTATATTAGGGCTCACTTTACATGTATCAGCACATTTGATGCATATTTTTTTTCCCATTTCTGAGCAGCGAAGGTCAACTTGCACTTTAATTAATCAAGCAAAGCAAGCCACTGTAAGACTTTCATTTATAAATGTGTCAATAGACACCTTTGGAAAGCTTTGAAGCTACTTGGTTGGCTATAAAACTGATCGCCGAGAGAACAACAATATTCCAGAAGGATATTAAATAAATAGCTCAATCCGGAAACAAGTTATCAAACTTTTTAATATAGCAGCTGTGTCGGTGTGCAAAGGATCCACCGGTTTATGGAACCCCCGGTCCATTAATGGCATTGTTAAGAAAAGCTTTTTTACAGCGTGTTAAATGATTGCTTTATTTCCTTTTCACGTTTTGTAACACTGCAGAAAATATTGATTCAATTTAACACCCAGGGGGATGATAAAGATGACGTTGTCAATTTCACAAAATGGGAAGGTGTGTAATGAGAAATCCAAAGAAAACGGAAACTGGATGGACGGAGCCTTCTGCTTGACCGCTACACCTTAAGCTGTGGTCCATCTCCTGCCTGTAATAGGATGTGGCCAATGGGGAATACAGACACACATGCGAATGTAAACCTTGAATGCCTTTGAAAAATAATTGTTGTTTTGCTTCAGTAAGTTTTCATTCTGTGCTACTACTCAAATATTATTTGCCTGATTTTGCATTGTATTTTCTTTTTTACAGTTGGTCCCACCGAATGTTGCAGGTGCGCATTCTGGTAGCTATCTGGATATTAGACATTACATTCCGCGTCCTGAATGAACAACTTTTATGAAGATCCGTTATGTATATAGACAGTGTTTGCATTGCATCTGTGTCGTGTTTGACATACTTGCTTTAAATCACTTTGAAGGCCATTGATCTCTAATGAGTGAGTGAGTGAAAAACGTATAAAGCGCTACGCTTGCGAACTGAATCGCCTCTGGGAGCGATGTGAGAGCAAGTACAACATACTACATTTATATTTTGCTCCATGTTCTATTTTAGTTTGATCTGTGCATTTGTAGTCATAATAGATATTAGTTATCTCTAAACCAACTTTGGGAAAGAGTACCAAAATGCACATTCAAATTCACTGCAAACACAGGCTAAACTATTGAAGGTGTTGCTTCCACCTGGAGGCCTAAAAAGGTAAAAGCAATGATATTTCATATTCATATTTATTTCACTGATGACACCCCCCGGAAGCCACTCTTCAATCTGTGTGTTATTTATATATACATATTTGATTAAAGAGAGGGCGGGCAGGGATCAGGATGCCACTTCCCTGCACTGCTCTGCATGAGGAAACCTACATATTGCAGGCTCCAGTACTATGCTATCCTAATCTCAGAATTATGTACAACCCCCCCCCCCAGTACTGTGCTCTCCTAACCCTATCTGTATTGTGTCCTCCTGACCCAAGTATTGTGCCCTGCTGACCCTGTACCGTGTTCTCCTGACCCTCTTTTACTGTGTCCTCCTGACCCCAGTATTGTGCCCTCCTGACCTCCCCCTCCAGCCACTTACTGTGTGTTCCAAATCCCCTTGTACTGTGCCCTGTAGATCCCCTGTTCTCCTGACTCCCTGTGTTCTCTCCTGCTGCACCCCTGTACACCGCTTATCTCAAGTTCAACCCAAAATTGAGCATCTGTGCAGAAAAAGCAAACTACAGTTTCATTTTAAGAAGGTACGTTTTAATATGTAGTCTATTATTCAATCCCATTTCACAAAAAAAATTGTTATACCAACAGCTCGCTGATCACACCAATGTTTCATGAGCCGTAGATATGAAAAACATTTTATGGGGTTCCCCGAGATATTTAAATTTTTTGACAAAGGTTCCTCCAACATAAAAAGGTTGACAAAAAAAAACTTAAAGGAGTCCCAGTATTTTCAGATTACAAATGAGCAAATCCACAGAAGGGGAAGGGGGTTAGTGTAGGCCAAGGGCCCTTTTATGTGACCCGTGACCTCCTGCTCTGGAATGGTGGGTTGGCAAGCCCAGATTGCAGGTTGCTGACCCGCCATACCACAGCATCAGTGTTGTGAATGAAGCTGGTGGAAGAGGAAGAAAGCAGCTGTGGAGCAGAGCCCCATAAGCCGATGCTTCCTCTACAGCGCTGGCTTTTGCCACAGGCGGAGTCTATGGCAAAGTTAAGCTAACCCGCAGGATAGACACAGGTGCGCTACACTACACCTGCGGTGTGGGTAAACCGCAGCACATCAGTGTGAAAGCAGCCTTAGGTCCTTTTCACACGATATGCCCGACCAAATGGGACCCTCAATTCACCTCTATAGAGCGAAAGATGTCCGTTTACGTCCATCTACCTCCAATCTGAAAAACAGAAGGAAATTCGTCCCCATCCATCTGGGCGGATCGAAGGGCCTATAGAGTAGCTGTGACCTGTCATCCACCCGCTGCGCTTATTGTGGCCCGCGCCTGGCTACCAAGTTGCTTAAGTGGCCCTAGCTCTTCAAAAGGTTGGGCACCCCTGGTGTAGGCTGTTCTGCTGGGATCAAGAGGAGCAAATACTTTATAGCTGATGACACACAAGCAATTTTGCTGGTAGCATCAAAATGTCAGCGGTAGGAAAACTAAAACTGTGTGTCCCTATGGAATTGTTTGCTCTGTAGTCACTTTCTGGGAAATGTCCCTCTGCTGCTGGCCTGAACACGGCTGAATCTCAATTGCTGAATGATGGGAGTGACTTCTTGCTGCCTCAGCTACAGAGGCATTAATTTTACAGACAACCAGTTGGCGATCCTGCCATTGCTGGTATTGACAAATTGGCAAAATTGCTGATATATCTATATCTCTCTCTCTCTTTATATATATATATATATATATTAGGGTTGTGCAAATTAACTTTTAATCCATAGATTAATCTTTAATTTTTTTATCGATCAAAATCTTTTTGATCGATTCAAATTCTTTTGATTGGTACTCACCTCTCCGCCGGCTTCTGGGCCTTCAGGGAGTTCTGTCGAAGATCCGGTAACGTCACGGACACTGGCGGGGCTTGCCGTGTCCATCTAAAGGGCTCCTTTGCTGTGCCTTCCTATCTGCCTGCCGGCGGGACCTTACTATCTGCCACACGCAAGGGCTGTTACACTTCCCTCTATCACTTCCCTCTATCAACCTGGGATTCTACAACCATCCACTGGGAGTTGTGATAGTTCCCTTCATGGGACATCTAAATGCCGACGGACTGATGTTAACCTCTCCTCATCTGGATTCAGCAGTGGTATCATTGTACACATTTTTATACCAGTATTACACTTAGCTACATGTTTTTTTGACTGCTTCTGGTACCGTTTGGTATTACTCGCACCATTTTTACAGTTCATGTAGCTACATCGGATTTATCTCCAGTGCACAAAATTTTTTTGGTTACCTGAAGACTATAAAAGTTTTGATGCTATTCCCATTGAGAGCTGCCTGTGTGTTTTTTTGTATCCTGCTATCCATTTTTCCAGTGGTTGGTAGCTGCACTGGGAATCAGTCTGCGTTATAATTAATCGAAATTAGTCGATTAATTGATTAAAAAACAAAACGATTAATCGAACACAAAAATTTTGATCAGTAACAGCCCTAATATATATATATATATATATATATATATATATATATATATATATATATATATATTTTAGATTGTCTTGGAGTGTAATTGGGTAGTCTTTGCAAATTGAAATTTCACTAGTCACTAAACTCGCAAAGTTTAGTGGTCACTAAACTCACAAAGTGGTCAGCCTTTAGTAAATCAACTCTATGATCTGCATATAAACATAACACACAGAGATAGAATAAATGACACACCATCAGCCTTACCAACATACGCATCGCAGAACAGGATCAGGATCCAAGAGCAGAGGAGGAAGTGACTATCAAATGAAGCACACCACCCAGCAATTAGTGGAAATATGAAAACACACTTTACTTGTTGTTCACTGCAGACCACAAAATCGCTTAAAAATGACTTGTGCCCACAAGAATGTGGAGTATCCTGTACAAGCACTGCGGTAAATGTCTAGGAGGGCTCCAGCTACTTGCACTAAGCTGGGTGGTACATGATACTGAATGCCATGCAGAATGATGTTTATGGTCATTTCTGACATGGTCACGCAGTTCATTTTAGAAATTCCTTGTATCTGGGTTTATTCAAACACCCAGTCTTGTGTAGAACTAGAAACAAGGTGCCAGTGGTTCTACCAGCAACCTAAATCTGTATGAATTTCT
The DNA here is from genome assembly GCA_029574335.1 of Rana kukunoris. NCBI lineage: Eukaryota > Metazoa > Chordata > Amphibia > Anura > Ranidae > Rana > Rana kukunoris. The sequence goes on from CM056053.1 coordinate 55,506,118, forward strand.
AAATCAAATGTTAAAAAAAGGAAACACAAATCAAATAATTGACTGCTGTGGACAATGCACACTGTCCATTTAAACAATGTTTAGTCATCAACACAACTTAAAGTGATTGTAAAGGTTTGTTCGTCATACTTACCTGCTCTGTGCAAGGATTTTGCACAGAGTGGCCCCAATCTTCCTTTTCTGGGGTCCCCAGGTGGCACTTCTGGCTCCTCCTCTTCATCGAGTGTCCCCAAGGAAAGCCACTTTCCATGGGGGCAGACGTGCGGACACAAACAGCAGGACTCGGCCAGGATCCCGTGTCACTGAATTTGATTGAAAGCAGCAGGGGCTCATTCTCGTTGCTAGAACAATCAGGTTCAAGTAAGAAAAAAGGGGGCTCTGGGGGGTGAAAAAGCTTGAGACTTTACAACTCCTTTAATCCTATCACTGTATAATGCACAGCAATCAAAAATTACTTGCAACCATAGCTTTGGTCTAGCTGCTACTGTGTACTGCATAATACTTTACTTTGCGCTTCTCACTTTTTTTTTAAAGGTATGCAACATAACACAGTAGTAGGACATGACAGCACAGTCCCAACACAGATTATCAGCGGTGACATGAAGGAAATGAAAGTAACAGAGATTAATTGTCACTATCCAAACTCTATGCCCTATTGCAAATCGGTGATAAATCATTGACAAATTGGCAGGATTGCTGATATATCTATATCTATATCTCTCTCCCCCTCTCTCTCTCTCTCTATATTTTTTAGATTGTCTTGGAGTGTAATTGGGTAGTCTTTGCAAATTGAAATTTCACTAGTCACTAAACTTTGGGAAGAATTCACTTGCAAAGTGGTCAGTCTTTAGTAAATCAACTCTCTGGGTCAAAAGCAACTTTAGGAAAAAAAAAAAACATAACCATGTGTTGCAAAATATTTGCAGGAACTGGGTTGCATGTACATACAGAGAGGATCAAATCATCTACAGACCCGCATTATTTGTAATATAAGGGCAAGTGGTGACTCCCTTCAACAAGGAGGTTCCCCCGCTTAGCTAACAAAACAGTCCTACCGTGTGGTAGGTGCATACCGAAAGGCATTTCTGGGTGTTTCCAGACATTAGGGGCCGGATTCAGATTCATTTGATGTATCTGTCCGGTGGCGAAGCGTATGCTGTTTACGCTACGCTGCCGCAAATATTATGGGCAAGTGCCTTATTCAGAAAGCACTTGCTCCATAATATGCGGCGGCGTAGCGTAAAGTGCCCGACGTAAGGTCGCGCAATTCAAATTTGTGATGTGGGGGCGTGATTCATATCCCCGCGTAATTGACTTTTTTTTTGGACGGCGCACGCGCTATCCGTGGATGTTCCCAGTGTGCATGCGCAAAATCATGCCGCTGTTTGTCAATGTAAACGACGTAAACGTAACTAACGTCAAGCCCCATTCCCGAACGATTTACGCAAACGACGTAACCGACGTACAATTCGACACTGTCCCGACGTCCATACTTAACATTGGCTATGCCTCCTATAGCAGCGGTAACCTTACGCCGCAATAACGCTTACGCAAACAACTTAAACTACGACGGCCGGCCGCAAGTACGTACAGGAATCGCCGTAAATCCCTCATTTACATATTTGACGTGTAAAACGACGGAAGCGCCACCTAGCGGCCAGCGTAAAACTGCAACTAATGTACGACGGTGTAAGAATTACGCCACTCGTATATTAGCAGAATTCCGGCGTATCTTCTTTTCTGAATAGCGAAAAAAGATACGCCAGCTATTCTTAGTATTTACGCGGCGTATCTCTTGATACGGCGACGTAAATAGTATCTGAATCCAGCCCAAGGTGTCGAAAAAGGGAGAGGAAGAAGAGAAAAAAAGTAAGAGCGAGAAAAAGGTGGCGGAGAAAAAAAGGGGGGTTAGGCAAAGATGGGGAACCTCAGTGGGGTTGACAGCACAAGGAACAGCGTACCCAGAATGGAATACTCTCAGTTAGCTAAGAATGTGTTACATATTCGTCCAAAAAATGAAATGTCCCAATATAGCCAGCACGTATTGTGTTCCTCAGCCTTGTCCCTAAGGACCGTAGTGAGGTGTTCCATCTTCTGAATATCAAACCTTTGTGATATAAAGGGGTGTGGCTTGTTGTTTCCACATACTGTAAAGATTTACGGTATATATTATAAATATCCTGAGCCTTTAAAGCAGGATACACGGCATGGTGCTTGTGCTGTGTCATTTGTACCTCTCTATGTTATAAAAAACCTGGTTGATCCTGCCTGTTCCTGTGTACCCCTATGTAAACTGACCACAGTAATCATGGCTGCTGATCCATTAAACATGGTAAGTTTACATCCCACAGTCTCTCCTATCTCCCCCTCCCCTCCCTGCCTCAGCTCTGGAGTCTGTGTGTGATCCATCTGCAGCCTGCCCCTCCCCTCCTGTCGCTATAGCTGAAAAATTACTGCTGAGAAATCATGTATTTTGCTCTCTTACAGGAAGATATAATGTGTAATCTCTGTGTTTTTTTTTAATTAATCCTCAAAATATCTTATTTACAGCACCGCTGGGTGCTCACGTGACCTCATGCCGGTCTCTTCCTCTCCTCCTGGGTGACATCAGCAGGGAATCTCAGCCCTTCCCAATGTAGTGCTTAGATCAGGGAAGGAGAGTGCTGGCAGATCACGTGAGCACCCAGCAGGTGCTTCTGTAAATGGGGGGGGGGGTGTTAAAGGATTTCTCAATATGGACTTTACAACTGCTTTAACTATTCCTGTGTACCATAAAAGATTTTGATTAGAGTTTGGTTTTAAAGGACAGTCTATTTTCAGTGAACCACATATTGTGAATTATTTTTGCAGTGTTTGACTAATTTTATATGCGTGTAATTGCATATTTTTATTATTGTAGTAAATGTGCAGATTTGCAGATTAGTCACTAGAGGCAGGGTAGAATATCTACTACAATAACTCATTCTAATTGTTTTACAGTTGTTGAGATAAGATATCAGCCGCACATGGAATGCATTATTTCCCAAAAAAATGCTAATTCATAGACTTCCATAGTAAAACGAAGCAGTAAAGCACAACCATTACATAGCATATGATGTAATGAGCAACTATGGATTTCCCTTCACATACACAATTGCAAACCATATAGTGAATAGTTTTAAAAACATTAGCATACATAAATGAGATTATTTATATCAAGCTGATCTATTTCACATTTGTTAATTAAAAATACAAAAAATATTCATTTAAGTAAGATAAACTGAACAGAACAATAGAAAAAAAAAAAAGAGGAACACTTACGCGGTACTGTTACTCCATAGTGCTGGGTGTCACTGATCAACACTTTCCTCTTCAGTTCATTTAATCCAACACCCACTGGTCCTAGAAGGATGAAATTAAATATGTTTTGAGTACAAACCACATTTCTGGCAGATGTTGGCACACACAAACATAGAACACCAAATTCAGAGCAGAATATGTAAGAAAATGTACAGTATGTACTGTAAACTGACATTATATAGGTTGCAGAAACTTCTTAAAGAGGTACAATCTGTACATATTGCATATTTAGTTTTTTCATATGCTGCCAAAGCTCGGCTCCTTTTTACATGTTTTCCTATGTCTTAACTGCTTTGCTTTAGAAGATACTTTCATACAAACCTCAATAACTCAAGTTCAATTTTACATAGCTCAAGACTTCCATTTGCAAGAAGAGTCTTTGTGTGGCGATAGGTGTGTGCTCCATCCAGGAAAGGTGAACCACTCGAGAAACAGTATTCCCTTGTGGGACAAATTCCCTTACTCAGGACTCAGAGTTGGGACAGCTAAGCAAGTTAGAAGACTTAAAGAACCAAGGCAACTAGCAAATACAGGGGACTGGAGGGGAATCTGCAATTCTCTGGTAGAGTATGTGACCCTAGAGTGCTTGGAGACCACTATCTAGAGGCCAGGAGTGGGACAATGCAGCAAGGTGCTGTTCCTAAGGCTAAGTGAGCCTGAAGAGCCTGTGGTCTGGGAGACCAAAAAAGACAAGTGGTGCTGCTGGCAAGAGAGCCAGTGGCTCGCCATTTTCAGTTGTTGTTTTGCTGCATGAAGCTGATGCCCTGTAAGCGCAAGCATTGTGTTGTGAACTTTTTAATTCCACAAGTTTGGAATGGCAAGACCCATCAAAATGTATCTACCACATATATATACCATATATATATATATTATAAAAAGAGGAGATTAAGGTCCCTTTCACACATGTACGACTTCTAAGTCGCGCGATTTTACCGCGATTCGCGGCCACGATTTTAATGAATGCCTGTGTAAGTGGCAAAAAATCGGACCAAAGTAGTGCAGGGACTACTTTGAAGTCGGCACTACTTAAAGTCATGCCAGTATGAATGGTGTTCATTGAAAATCATGAAGAATGACTTGTCATACGATTTTGCAGTACAAAATCGTGAGACAAGTCGTATAAATGTGAAAGGGGCCTAAGGGGGATATGACAAACATGTATAAACATATAAGTGGTCCATATAGTAAACTTGGTGTTGAGTTATTCAAACAGCAAGAAAACTGCTGGCAGAGCTTTCTTGCCGAGCAAATTGGATCACACTTAATTGGGGTTTTTCCCTTCCTCTGGATCAACTGTGGGTATAGGATTGTATAATATTCTTTCCCCTTCTATTGGTTAAACTAGATGGATATTTTCAACCAGACTAACCAACTATGTAACTAATATACATATACGCACACACTTTTTTATTGTATAGTAAGAATCACAATTTATTGGCAAACATAATTTCACATGGATACACTGTTTCCATATACAAGTGCTTTTTTCCCCCCAGGTACCGTAGCTAAATATTTAGTTACAGTGGTTTTTCTGAGTCATATATGAATTGTTTTTGGTCAGTTTCCTTTTTGACAGAGTCAACGGTCACCACAGCAATGCAAGTAATTTCTGGTCTCTGTGAATATATCATGAATCATGTCCTCATGTTGTCAGATGTGTTTGTAGCCTGATAAGGGACTAATGTAACCCTAAAAATGTATATTGTTTCGAAAACATTCGGTGACATAATATTTCTTATATACATGGTAGGATTGCCTGGTCAATTCTGGCTGCCTGCAACAATCTGTACTTCATTGGATGTGCTGTCCACCACTATTGTTAATGTTTGTATATGTCTCTCTCTCTCTCTCTCTCTCTCTCTCTCAGACCAAAAGTTTGGACACACCTTTTCATTCAAAGGGTTTTCTTTATTTTCATGACTTTAAAAATTGTAGATTCACACTGAAGGCATCAAAACTATGAATTAACACATGTGGAATTATATACATAACAAAAAAGTGTGAAACAACTGAAAATATATGTCATATTCTAGGTTCTTCAAAGTAGCCACCTTTTGCTTTGATTACTGCTTTGCACACTCTTGGCATTCTCTTGATGAGCTTCAAGAGGTAGTCACCTGAAATGGTTTTCACTTCACAGGTGTGCCCTCTCAGGTTTAAAAAGTGTGATTTCTTGCCTTATAAATGGGGTTGGGACCATCAGTTGTGTTGTGCAGAAGTCAGGTCGATACACAGCTGATAGTCCTACTGAATAGACTGTTAGAATTTGTATTATGGCAAGAAAAAAGCAGCTAAGTACAGGAAAACGAGTGGCCATCATTACTTTAAGAAATGAAGGTCAGTCAGTCCGAAAAATTGGGAAAACTTTGAAAGTGTCCCCAAGTGCAGTCACAAAAACCATCAAGCGCTACAAAGAAACTGGCTCACATGCGGACCGTCCCAGGAAAGGAAAACCAAGAGTCACCAGCCTCAGAAATCGCAGGTTAACAGCAGCTCAGATTAGATACCGGGTCAATGGCACACGGAGTTCTAGCAGCAGACACATCTCTAGAACAACTGATAAGAGGAGACTGTGTGAATCAGGCTTTCATGGTAGAATATCTGCTAGGAAACCACTGCTAAAGAAAGGCAACAAGCAGAAGAGACTTGTTTGGGCTAAAGAACACAAGGAATGGACATTAGACCAGTGGAAATCTGTGCTTTGGTCTGATGAGTCCAAATTTGAGATCTTTGGTTCCAACCACCGTGTCTTTGTGCGATGCAGAAAAGGTGAACGGATGGACTCTACATGCCTGGTTCCCACCGTGAAGCATGGAGGAGGTGTGATGGTGTGGGGGTGCTTTGCTGGTGACACTGTTGGGGATTTATTCAAAATTGAAGGCATACTGAACCAGCATGGCTACCACAGCATCTTGCAGCAGCATACTATTCCATCCGGTTTGCGTTTAGTTGGACCATCATTTATTTTTCAACAGGACAATGACCCCAAACACACCTCAAGGCTGTGTAAGGGCCATCGTTTTTTTTTTTCCCCATGTGTGAAAAAACTTAGAACCTGTTTTAAAATTATCTGATGGTTAAAAAAAAAGATAGAAAAAAACTAAATCTGTGGGGAAATCCATCGGTCAAAAATCCACGCATGCTCAGAATCAAGTCGACGCATGCTCGGAATCATTGAACTTCAATTTTCTCTGCACGTCGTTGTGTTTTACATCACCGCGTTCTGACACGAACGTTTTTTTAACTGATGTTGTGTAGGCAAGACTGATGAAAGTCAGCTTCATCGGATATCTGATGAAAAAATCCCTCGGTCTGTTTTCATCGGATGAAACAATCGTGTGTACAGGGCATTAGAAGCATCGTGAGGGTCAATCAGTTAAGCCACATACTTGGTCTCCTGACTATCAAGGCTTTTCTGTGGGGGGAACAATCAGCACAAAGGTCAGAGAAAAACATAAGAAAAGATTAAAAAAATATATACATTAAATGAAACAATGACATAAGGAAAGATTTAAATAATATTGGCACTATTACATTAACATTCATCTAAAGCAGGGAGGTCTTCAAACTTTTCAAAGGGTCAGTTTACTGTCCCTCGGACTTTAGGGGGGGGGGGTCAGATTGCGGCTGGTGAGGGTAGAAAATGTTCCAGCACAGTTAAAATATGAAAAAATAAGTGCCAATACTGTTTAAAATTCAGTAATACCAGCGCCTCTGGACATTGCGGTCGCGAAACATGTTGAACAGAGCCGTTTCACATATATGAGGACAAGCGGTAACCCCAATGTGGAGGATTACATACGTGGATACATTGAACGATATACAGTGCCTTGAAAAAGTATTCATACCCCTTTCCACATTTTGTCACGTTACAACCAAAAACTATTTTATTGGGATTTCATGTGATAGACCAACAAAAAGTGGCACATACATGTGAAGTGAAAGGAAAATTAAAAACGTTTTTAATTTTTTTTTACAAATAAATATGTGGAGTGCATTTGTATTCAGCCCCCTGATACCCCTAACTAAAATCTAGTGGAACCAATTGCCTTCAGAAGTCACTTAAGTAGTAAATAGAGACCACCTGTGAGTAATTTAATCTCAATATAAATACAGCTGTTCTGTGAAGCCCTCAGAGGTTTGTTAGAGAATCCTAGTGAACAAACCGCATCATGAGGGCCAAGAAACACACCAGACAGGTCAAGGATACAGTTCTGAAGAAGTTTAAAGCAGGGTTAGGTAATAAAAAAATATCCCAAGCTCTGAACATCTCACGGAGCAATTTTCTATCCACCATCCAAATATGGAAAGAGTATAGCACAAATGGAAACCTACCAAGACATGGCCGTCCACCTCAACTGACAGCTTGGACAAGGAGAGCATTCATCAGAGAAGTAGCCAAGAGGCCCATGGTAACTCTGGAGGAGCTGCAGAGATCCACAGCTCAGGTGGGAGAATCTATCCACAGGGACAACTATTAGTCGTGCGCGCCACAAATCTGGCTTTTATGGAAGAGTGGTAAGAAGGAAGACATTGTTGAAATAAAGCCATAAGAAGTCTCGTTTTCAGTTCGCTAGAAGCCATGTGAGGGACACAGCAAACATGTGGAAGAAGAGGCTCTGGTCAGATGAGACCAAAATTTTACCTTTTGGCCTAAAAGCAAAACGTTATGTGTGGAGGAAAACTGACACTGCACAGCACCCTGAACACACCATCCCCACCGTGAAACATGGTGGTGGCAACATCATGTTGTGGGGATCATTTTCTTCAGCAGGGACAGGGAAGCTGGTTAGAGTTGATGAAAAGATGCATGATGAAAAATGCAAGGCGATTTTGGAAGAAAACCTGCTAGAGTCTGCAAAAGACTTGAGACTGGAGAAGAGGTTCACCTTCCAGCAGGACAACAACCCTAAACATACAGCCAGAGCTACAATGGAAAGGTTTAGATCAAAGCATATTCACGTGTTAGAATGGCCCAGTCAAAATCCAGACCTAAATCCAATTGGGAATCTGTGGCAAGACTCTCCATCCAATCTGACAAGGAGCTTGAGATATTTTGCAAAGAATAGGTAAAAATGTCACTCTCTAAATGTGCAAATTCATTTGTAAAACTAATTTTTAAAACCATTTATCATTGTACATGGTATCATATTCTCTAGGGCAGGGGTGTCAAACTCAATTTCATCGCGGGCCATACAAGCATTATTATTAGATCTCCAGTGCATCCCCCCCTTACATTAGATGTCAAGAGCCACACCACCATCAGAAGTTGAGTCCCCCACTCTCCCTTACATCACAATGCACCCCTTTCCTTTTGCTGCTGCTAAAAAGAAGCTGGATGCATTTCTTGAAAGCAAAAAGTAGGGGTCTGACGGAGGACCAGAGGAGGGCTGGAGCTCTCCTGCAGCTGCAGGACAGGTGTGAGGGCCACATGAAATGGCCTGGAGGGCCGTATTCGACCTGCGGGCCTTGTGTTTGACACCTGTGTTCTAGGGGGATCACGTGGAGTCTTGTGGATTCCCATCCTTTTTTAGATGTCTTGTGTACTTATTGTCTAAATGTATTTTTTATTTTTTCAACCTTTTAATGTTTAACTAATAAATTGTAAACATCTTTTATTATATGCGCCTTTAAAGTCAATTATTTTCTATTAATATTTTCCGTGCACTTTCTGGGATGTGGCACATGCTAAATAGTGGTGCCCAATAGCCACCTAAGGCACCACAACCACTTTGTTTAATTAAACTGTTTAATCTGCAGCTGCCATGGTGCTGTACATGTGATCAGTTAGGACACCAGCCATTTTATGGTTTGACAGCTTGGTTGAGGACACAAGCAAATGTGACAGTTAGCAATTATAGCATTCCCGGAATGTTTTTTTAAATTGATGGGTTTAGATCCACTTTATGATTTGCTGGCTGTTCAGGGGCTCTGGGCTTCAGCAGAATGGCAGCCATCGGCAAGAAGACAGGAGCAATGCTGGAGGCAATATACAGCACACACTAATTTTGGTAGCAACATTTTTAAAGTGGATTGTATGTTCCTTGCTAAAGAACATTCATTTTTGTCAAGTTGTTATGGGTGAAGTTCTGCTTTAATGTCAGTGCAATAAATAGTGATCCATTGTTGGTGTCAGTGGGAGGACTAGTACCCCATCATTGATATTAGTGGGAGGAATAATGCCGAGTCATTGGTGTCAGTGGCAGGAATTATACCCCTCTGTTAGTGTCAGTGGAAGAAAAAGTGCCTCATTGTTAGCATCAGTGGGAAAAATAGTGCCTCATCATTGATAATTAGTGAAAGGAATAAAGCCCCATTATTGGTTTTAGTGTCAGGAATATGCCCCATTGTTGGGGTCAGTGGAAGAAAAGGTGCCCCATTGTTGGTGTCAGTGGGAGGAATAGTGCCTCAAGAGCTGGATAAAGGCTGGCAAAGGACTGCAGTCTGAAGACCACTGATCTAAAGGTATAGAAGGGGGGAGGTTTTGGGACTTTAAATAAGATGTGTTTTTAGTAGTATGGATTAAGTATATATATGGAATATCAAAACTTTCCATAGTAGCCAGGCTCAAAGTTACCAACCAAAGAAGCACTAAACCAAATTAACCTGTCTAGCTGTATGCATTAAAAACAGAGGTTTAGTTGCATGTATTTGCAAATACCTGTGTGAGCCTCAGGCCCCGTCAAGGCACTCTGTGTATTGCAGTCCTAACTATGAATTTTAAAGTCTCCTAAATAGGAGCACAGGAGTGCCAATCAATAGATAGGGGTCAGGTGATCTAATAGTACAGCAGAAAACCCCTTAAAAAGGCCTTTTTTTTACGAATTATTATTAGAGATTTAAACCTTTTCTATACAAAGGCACGTTAAATATTGAGTGCTGTATACTGCTTAAAGGGGTTGTAAAGGTTCATTTTTATTCTATAAATAGGTTGTTTTAAGCTAGTGCATTGTTGGTTCACTTACCTTTTCCTTCGATTTCCCGTCTAAGGCCGCGTACACACAATCAAATCTATCTGCTGGAAACGGTCTGCCAGACCGTCCCAGCAGACAGATTCGATCGTGTGTACGGGCGAGCCGACGGATTTGGCCACCCGACAGATTTGAAAGCATGCTTTCAAATCTGTCGGCTGGGAACCCGTCCGCCCGACATGTCTGCTGGTTAGTACGCTAACCAGCAGACATGTCTTCTTGCACACGCGTCGAATGGTTTCGACGCATGCGCGGAAGTGTTTTACTTCCTGGTGCGGTGACGTGGCGGCGTCAACGTCACCGCCACGTCAGCGCGCCGTCTGCCGGCGGGGATTTTGGTTTAATCGTGTGTACACGATCAAACCAATACATCCCCAGCAGACAGATTTGTTCAAATCGGTCTGTCCGACCGATTTGAACAAATCTGTCTGCTCGTGTGTATGGGGCCTAAATGTTTTTTTTCTGTGCCTGAATTTCTTACTTCCTGTTTCTCCTCAGTAAGCTTGTCCCCCATTATCCATGGGGGTTAGTTAGCCAGAACAGCTTACTGAGGAGGAACAGGAAGTGAGAAATTCAGACATAGAAAAAAAAAACATTTAGAAGGGAAATTGAAGGAAAAGATAAGTGAACCAACAATGCACTAGCTTAAAGTGGTTGTAAACCCACTTTTTCCTACAGGTAAGCTTATAATAAGGCTTACCTGTAGGTATAAAGAATGTCTCCTAAACATGTACGGTTTAGGAGATATTCCCCTCGCAATGCACAGAGGGGAATCCACGGCGAAAGGACCGGCATCTGCCGGACCCTGCCGATTTGAAATCTCCCGCGCGCGTGGGAGTGACGTCATGGCCGCTCCAGCCAATCACAGCGCTGGAGCGGCGATACCCGGAAGACACGTTGAGTCAAGATGACATCTCGCTTGGCGTGGACCAGGTAAGTTCTACTTTCCTCGTTCAGAGGTAAGTATTTCATAATGAGCTAGTATGCGGTGCATACTAGCTCATTATGTCTTTTGCCTTGCAGGTTTAAAAAAATAATAATAATGTATATGCGGTTTACAACCGCTTTAAAGGACCCTATTTATAAAATAAAAAATAAACCTTTACAACCCATTTAAGTTTGTGGCATTTTGGCATTCCCAAGACAGAACTTTTTTTTTTCCAAATATAATAATAAATATTAATAATAATAAAATTCTAATACAAAAAAAAAAAAGTATTTCTTAAAATATATGCATTTAAAATATACATGTTGGTTAAGCTTGAAAGTAAAGTTTTTTTGTCATTGATGTCCAGGGGTCCTCCCAGAACCTCCATAAAGGCCTATTGCATCCCTTTGCCTCCACCAGTTCTCTACACTGATGTAAGAAGCAGAATTTGGCCCCATCTATTTACAAGGAGAGGATGTGCTCCAGGCACAATTTAACAGAAATGTTCAAAGTAAAGCTCTTGTGAAGAATATAGCAGCTCAATCGCCTCGAACATATTTCACACAATTAGATGGTCTACAGCAAAAACAAATATATTATTAGTAAACCACACTGTTTAAATATTGTTTTAGGAATATTTTGATGAAAACTGCCTTTACGCCTTTAAAGACCCATTTTAATGGCAGGCTGCACTGTGTAGCAGATTTTTCTCATCAATGTTTAAAACTGTGCTACTCTTAAAATTCTATTTTCGTGAAGCATCCAGACTCAGGGATTTAGTGTTGGGCAGCTGGATGTTTCCAGATACCCTTTCTGCAATGAAAAGAATCCAGGCACTTGCATTTAAGCCATTGTTTTATAATAAACATCAGTCAGTCATTAACTGTAAGCTGTTATTACTCAGATATAGAAAATGCTCACAGTTTGAGTACAAATCATTTTTTTTTCTTTATTTCACATTTTTTTTATGGTTAAATTGCTTATTCTTGGACAATCAGAGGGTGTTTAAGAAGGGCTCTTCATATCCAGTTTTCATTCAAATATTGTAGAGGTGCAGATGCAAATTTAACACACACTATATTACCATAAGTTTTGGAACACCTGTCTTTACTCACAGATGAACTTTAATGGCATCCCAGTTCGTAAGATTCAATATTGAGTTGACCCACCCTTTGCATCTATAACAGCTCTAACTCTTCTGGGAAGGCCTTCCACAAGGTTTAAGAGTGTGTCTAAGGGAATGTTTTGACCATTCTTCCAGAAGCACATATGTGAGTTTAGGCACTGATATTAGACAAGAAGACCTGGCTCACACTCTCTACAGATGTTCTATTGAGTTGAGGTGAGGACTCTGTGCAGGCCAGTCAAATTTCTCCACCCCAAACTCGCTCACCCATGTCTCTATAGACCTTGTGTTCTGCACTGGAACGCAGTCAAGCTGAAACAGGAAGGAGCCATCACCAAACTGTTCCCACTAAGTAGGAAGCATGAAATTGTCCAAAATGTCTTGGTATACTGACACCTTAAGATTTCCCTTCACTGAAAGGGGTCAAGCCCAACCCCTGAAAAACAACCCCACACCATAAACCCCCTCCACCAACTGATTTGGACCAGTGCACAAAGCAAGGTCCATAAAGACTTGGATGAGTAAGTTTGGGGTGGAGGAACTTGACTGGCCTGCACCTCAACCTGATAGAACACCTTTGGGATGAATTAGACACACTCGTAAACCTTGTGGACAGCCTTCCCAGAAGAGTTAAAGCTGTTATAGCTGCAAAAAATGGACCAACTCAATTTTGAACCCTACGGACTAAGACTGGGATGCCATTAAAGTTCCTGTGCGTGTAAAGGTAGACGTCACAATACTTTTGACAAGATAGTATATATACACACACACACAATATATCATAGTTTTTAAACTCTATAACTTTCAAACAGACTAAATAATATACACCAATTTGGGTTATTTTTACAAAAGAAATGTAGTAGACTACATGTTGGGCTAAATTTATAAAGAAAAATATATATATATATTGATCAAAAATAAAAAAACACAGTGGTTACTTAATGCCACCAAAAGAAAGTTCTATTTGTGTGAAAAAAAATATATACAAATTGAATTTGCGTACAGTGTTGCATAACCGCACAATTGCATGCTGAATAGCAAAAAGGTCATGAATGAGGTAAAACATTTTGGAGGTCAAGTTGTTAAACAATGTTGTGCACAATATTTACAATAATACATGTAAAAACAGAAGGTAAAACTATAGACAAGCCGAATACTACATACGCAAAGACTGTCTCGTTTTCATTTTTTTCAAACAAAATGTGCTTTATAATAAATGCTTCCTGACGGTTCATTTATAACTTTAAAACGAGAAGCTGCTGCTAAGATAAAGTAATTACTGCAGGTCAAATTATGGATCAATCAGCTGTGACAGCCATACTGGTGAGAGGGGCAGACAAGAGGTTCTGGCTGCTTGCTGTTGGGGCGAGGAGGTCTTCAATGATTTAGAAGTCAGCAGGTAGTCAAATAACTTGTAACCTCCGAGGATTCAAAGGCTTTATAGTGAATATTATTCACTGGGACAGCTTGAGTATCCAGAGATTTCAGGTGAACATACTGACAGCAGCTCTAGAGGTTTTGTGAAGACACAATGGAAAGGAAAATAAAAAGATAATCCGACACAGATGGCAGACATTTGTGAAGTAGACTGGTCGAAGACTCTCTATGAAGGATGTTAAGACTTTTTTGACAGTTATTGATGGTATTACAGCTTTAGGCGAAGTATACATGGGGCTGCAGGGAGAACATAGCTGACCTGGCAGCACTAATGGCAATCACGGAATGGTAGAGTAAGTTCAGCTGCAGTACATACAAAATCCAGTGACAACGTCAGGTCAACTCTATGAAAATGCAATGGGACACGTGTGCAAAGAATCATCTTGTATAGAAGTGGTTAGAATGATAAAATATTTATATGTTAAATGATAAAATAAACTACAGTAAAACGTTGGTTTGCGAGTATAATTCGTTAGAGAAACATGCTTGTAATCCAAAGCACTTGTATATCAAAGCATTTTTTTTTTACAGGGTATAAAAGAGAAGAGAGGCAACTCTAAGGCCGCGTACACACGATCAAATCTATCTGCTGGAAACAGTCGGCCCGACCGTCCCAGCAGATAGATTCGACCGTGTGTACGGGTGAGCCGACGGATTTGGCCACCCGACAGATTTCAAAGCATGCTTTGAAATCTGTCAGCTGGGAACCCATCCGCCCGACATGTCTGCTGGTTAGTACGCTAACCAGCAGACATGTCTTCTCGCACACGCGCAGAATGGTTTCGACACATGCGCGGAAGTGTTTTATTTCCTGGTGCGGTGACGTGGCGGCGTCAACGTCACCGCGCCGTCTGGCGGCGGGGATTTTGGTTTGATCGTGTGATTTGAACAAATCTGTCTGCTCGTGTGTACGCGGCCTTAGTGTAGCAATAAGTTGCTAAATGTTGTACCTTCATTAAATGTAACCATATTGCTACACTTAGAGGCTCATCTTTTCTTTTTTTTATACTCAGCTGTGACATGACACTACTCTTATATCAAGACATCGCTTGTATATCAAGGAAAAATGTATTAAAACATTTTGCTCGTCTTGCAAAACGCTCTCAAACCAAGGTAACACTTGGGACATCACAATATGTGTTATAGTGGAACTTTAGTTAGAAAATTAACTCCGGCTAGATCACTTCATGCTGGCCCCTTTTGGAGGTATAGCTATGTAAAACATAAAAAATAAACATCTATATTGTTTAACCGCTTCCAGGCTGCCCCACGCATATATACTGTGGCAGGGCGGCCCTTCAGCCCAAAATCACGTACCTGTGCGTGATTTTGTGTCCTGGGTCTAGGGTGGGTGCGTCTCCAGTGACCAATTCCCACTGTGATTGGACACAGAGGGAGATAATCAGCGGGTCCGGCGCTGTAGAGGTGCAGATGCAAATTTAATGACCCGCTGATCATTCCCGAGGCAGAAAGAATGGCGGTCTGCCCATGTAGACAAGGCAGAGCACCATTCTATGACAGAAGACAGAGATCTCGTGCTTCTGATAAGCAGAAACAAGGATCTCTGTCTTCTTACAGTACCAGCACCCCCCCAGTTAGAAAGCACTCCCAGGGAACACATCTTACGCTTTGATTGCCCCTGATGTTAACCCTGTTATATCCTCTGAGTTGTGAGAGACACAAGACTCTGGTCTGGAACAACGGATGTTTATTTCAGTACACTGCAACATACATCTCAGGACAGGTACATCTTATTATGCTTCCTTACTTGTGCTCTAAGAATGGCTACTATACCTCTTAACCCTTGTCATCACTCCTGGGTGGAGCCAGCCTTAAACTGACAGTACATGTGGAACCCTTCAGGTATAACAAACCCCTTCCCAGCCAGTGTCATAAGTACAGTTACTGTGCATATTATTCAGCACTGATCACTGTATTAGTGTCACTGGCCCCCAAAAAAGTGTCAAAAGTGTCAGGTGTTCGATTCTAATGTTGCAGTCCCACTATAAGTCGCTGATCGCCCCCCCATTACTAGTAAAAAAAAAAATTACCAGAGTTTTGGACGCTATAACTTTTTTACAAACCAATCAATTGATGCTTATTGGGATTTTTTAAACAAAAATATGTAGCAAGATACATATTGCCCTAAATTAAAGAAGAAATTGGATATGTTTTATAGCAGAAAGTAAAAAATATACTTTTTTTCAAAATTGGCATTCTTATAATAGCCAAAAAATAAAAACTGCAGGAGGTGATCAAATACTATCAAAAGAAGGCTCTATTTGTGGGGAAAATAGGACATCAATGTTATTTGTGTACTGGGTTGCACGACCGCACAATAGTCAGTTAAGGTAACGCAGTGCCGTATTGCAAATAATGGCCTGGTCATGAAGGTGGGTAAACCTTCCGAAGCTGAAGAGGTTAACATCCAATGATACACTGTCTTTATCTCAGGTGTTGGAGAACTTGTCATCCTGATAACAGAAGAACGGAGCAGCAGAAAGACACAGAGAGAGAGATAAGTAAACACTTAGGGCCAGATTCAGGTAGATGAGAGCATCTTTGCTCCAGAGTAATGCTTCTCATTTACGTTACTCTGACGACCCTTTCAGCGCAAGTACTGTTATTCACATAGCAGTTGCGCGTAAACTTGCGCCAGAGTAACAATAATGCGCTGGCGTAACCCGACGCAAGGGGAAGTGGGTGTGATCATATGTAAATGATGGGCGGAGCCCAGCGCAGAGGCTTACGTTCAGCGCATCAACCACGGAGCATGCGCAGTGAGTGAGGCTCCACTCGCCCCCTTTGTGCGCATGCTCACAACTTCCGTCTGCACCACTTCACGGGAAACGTCAGCGCAAAGCCTTCCGTTGGGCGTTTAAATGCGCCCGTAGAAGCGCCATTCCGGCACTAAAGTATATCCTGCTCCCCCTCCCCGCAGTGATGTTACTTTTGTTCTGAGATGGCTGCTCCCGTTCCCCGCAAACACACAGGAGAAAGCTGAACTTTAATGACCAGGAGCTGTCAGCCGTCATCTCGGCTATGGAGACCTATGATGTCTTCCTCCATGGCTGTAAAATTTGACAGACAAGCATGGACAGAGGTGTTGTCCTGCAAGTGGGGGTGCTCAGCTAGCTCTTCTCGTCGGTAACGCTGCTGTAGCTGCTCTCCTGCTGACCTGTGGCCATCTGGAGTAAAGATAAAGCAGCCTTTTGTAGAAATAACTTTGCGCCGGACGGACGAGATACGCGCGGCGCATGTAGCCAGCGTATGGTGCTAATCCGTTCGTGAATTGGGAAAAATCTCTCATTTGCATATTTGCAGGGGAAATCAATAGGCGCGACTGATTCGCCAAGCGAAATTATGCGCTGACGATACTCTGGCGTCAGAACGTTCCGCCGGTCGCAAATGGCCCGTTATTGGGCGCATCTAGTTTGGTGGGTACGGGCACATAGAAACGACGGCGCATCTTCACAGTTACGCGGCGCATATCGAATTACTCCAGCGCAACTCTACCTGAATCTGGCCCTTAATATTTATGTGTCTAGGTCAGATTTTATGAATGGGGTTTACAACCTCTTTAAAACACCCCCCAGACAGTTATAAAGCAATCACTAGGAACACATATCACCCTTTGATTGCCCCAATGGGGGCACCCAAGTAGGCATGCTTCTGACCAACGGCTCTGTTTGTCCATTCACACACAGAACCACAGCTCGGCCCCACCCCTTCTGTCTCCTGACTGTCTCACTGGCTGTGATTGACAGCAGGGGGAGCCAATCGATTCCGCTGCTGCCAAAAGCCAATCAGAATTGCAAGTCCCCAGAGAGGCAAGACTCTTATAGACATCTCTAGATCGAGAGGGGGCTCGGGTAAGTATTAGGGGGACTGCTGCACACAGGTTTTTTTACTTGTGCCTTTACAACCACTTTCATATCCGAGGTTTACAATCACTTTAAGGTAGGAATGACTCTGTACGCCCAAAGTGGCAGAGGCCTTTTATGAATAAACCCTTCAACTGAGAGCCTATGGATATTCTATTTATGAAGTCACTTAAAACAACTTGCACTTGACTCATCAGCTAAAACTGTATCTTTTTCCAGCCCTGACTTTATTAATCTCTCCTTCGGGAGCAGAGCTTACAGACATGCATCAGGTCTCCACATTTTTTATTTAGCCCTTTATTCATTTTTGTAATTAAATAGTAAAAGTACAGGCAAAATAAAACTTCCTAATAATCTATGTAAAGCCAGGCCCGATCATTACAATATAATCACATATTGGCGTTCATGTTTATGGACAATACATGGCGTGTGACTGGGATTTCTCAGTCCAGAACTTTAATAATAGATGAAGAAATATTACTCAAAATTACTTCATTTTATGTGCATTTATATATTTTTTATTATTACTTTCAGAAAGCCGTGCCACAATCTGAACAGCTACATCAGAAATTGAACTCTCAACCCTACTGAACCCATACATAGTAGATTCTGGAATGTAGACAGAAGTTTTGGGATGAATGTATGAAATCACAGTGCTCCAGATGATGCAAAACGGAGCTTGAATAACCAGCTGGATCACGTGAGCTTACAATATGCAATACACTTACCTTTATGCCACACATTTGTAGATGATTGTCCTGAAAGTTCCAGGGTAGATACAGTTAGGTAGCTGGCAATGTTCCACTCTGGCGCACCACCTACCTACTTGTCAATTGGGTCACCTATTATATATCAATAGTCTATAGTCTAAAACTGGGAGATTCATAGACTCCAGTGCAAATTATGAACTGAAGACCGTCTTTAGGGCCATATTAAACTTGTGTTCCTGATGCTAGCAGGAACTTGCCATTGTCAGTTATGCCTCTCGTTAACTTCCTTCCCAGTAGACAGATCATTCTTGTGTGAGAGCATCTATCCCACACCAATTAGGCACTCAAGCATGTTGTGCACCTGTCCGTAAATGCATGATTGCATGAACCTGTGCAACAGAACTTGAAAATGTAGTTCCTGCTTCCTTAGCTAACTCTTGATTAGTCACCATCCCTTTAAAGGCACCTATCCTGCTCTTGGTAGTTGCCCAGGATAGAGGTTGCTTGCTCATGGCTGTGATATATTTTGGACAGACTACAGTTGCTGACTTTGCTTGTCCTGACCGAAAATCATATTATCCTAAGAAGCCAGCGCAAGGCAAACATGGATGTGCACCGAGTGAGCTCCTTCCTGAGCCTGGGAGGAAAGTGCTGGTCTCGGCTACTACACTACCCAAGCCTGTTCTCCCTATGGGATGCAGGGCAAGACAGGGAAGCAAACTGATGGAGTATACACTTCACAGGACTCACAGCATCAGCAGAAACATTCTAGACTTCACAGCCGGCAACCAGCCACGGAGCCACCATCATTCCACAAAAAGGAAAGATCTTGACAGGCAGCTCTTGCAAGACACCCAGGTAAGTCCCCGAAACACAGCACTGCCCATGCCTGCAGCAGGCCTTGAACCCTGTTCTCCTGCATCCTACTCCACTTCAGAGGAAGACATATATGAAGACCCTCTCCGCATGCCATGACCTTAATAGTTACATCCAAAGGTTTTGGAAATGCTCATATATCTGTGCTCAGGTGACGTGCATGTCCCCAGGGAAAAGCTGCTTGCACAATATCCTGATATAAGATATATTTTACTTTGTATATTAAGTGCAGCATGGATCCAGTTTCTCACAGTAAATCAAATACGACCTAACATGTTGGCGTATCAGTGATTAGACAGTAGCATTCCAAATCTGCCTCTACCATAGCTAAATGGATCACAGAATTAGACCATATAAAACAGAAGGAGCAATGGTTGATGGAACAAAAAACAATTTATCCACATATGGACAATTTAGATAATGTTTAAGCAATCACCTCAACTCTTCACTTATCTTCAATAAGACCTAATTCTTCCAATTCCCAATGGAGTCATGTCAGACACAAACCACCGGATTTCCTGGCTGAAGAATATTCAGCATTATCTAGCCCTTTCATCCATGGACTGCCCCATTCATTCATTATATTTCAGTTCTTTTAATCATGGAGGCTCAGCATAACATGTGGGCCCTACCTTAGGCAGGCTGCATGCAACTGCAGCCTGCCAAGGAGTTCCCACTCTTCCAGACGGACATACACCCATCAAGGAATTTTGAGATTCTAATAATTATTCCCAAAAAGCAGCCCTTTGCTTGCATCAGGGAGTTTGAGAGGAGTCCTGAGTCAAGGAGGTTTTCTGTTTTCAACACCCTGCTTGTCACTTGCACCATTTAAGTAAATAAAGTATGTACTGAAAACAGAAAAGTATTATTTAAAAATCTCATTAGCATGTTAAAGTGGAGGGAGAGAAGGAATTAGGAAAGGCAAAATATAAGCAGATTAAACTTCAGCTTTAACCACCAAATGAAAACTCTATTTGTGGGGGGAAAAAAAGGACATCACTTTTATTTGGGTACATAGTTGCATGATCGCACAATTGTCAAAGTAATGCAGCGCCGTATCGCAAAATATGGCCTGATCATAAAGGGGGGTGAACCTTCCGGGGCCAAAGTGGTTAAACTTGCTTGTTATTAGTACCCTGACCTGTCTAATCAGTCTGCATTTGTAAACCTGTCTACGACAGAGCAAGACACGAATCGCTTTAATAAATTCAAGTGTTTGGAGAGGTTTGTGTTCAAAAACATCTGGCTGTAATTCAGAAGACACTTTAGTTTAAGAGCTTGTAAAATGTCTCACAAGACTGGAAGGTGTCTTACAGATTAGAGCTAATTAGTAGATGGCAGCCTAACTACCCTGTGCCTGCTGCTCAGAAGAATTACTCATAAATATCTTCCACTTCAGAGGTGGAACGAGAACTATAAAGTAAATGTGCCTGTGCCTGAACAAAGTGGCGGTAATACCGTCTGTAGCCTCCAGTCACTGTAAGAACCACGCAGAGCTCCGCGGTAAAGTATGACTGGCTTGTAGTGAATTCTATGAAGTTCTTTTTGCTGTCGGGTAGAAACAAAATAAAGTTTAACTACTTTATTATGGCTCACAAAACACAGCAGTCAAGGTAGGTAAATGAGCAAGTGCATTGGTCTGGTAAAAAATATGAAAGAGAAATTGCACAAACATTTTGTTTTTATGGAATTTCTAACTATAAAGGAGATGTGTCAGATAAATACATGACAGAAAAAGCAGCCAGATTAAGAAAGTTTATGATTACGTTCAATATATCAGCTTTAATCTCTGAGATTTGTTGTTTACAAGTTAAAAACAGTTTTTTTTTGCTAGAAAATTACTTAGAACCCCCAAACATTTTTTTTTTAACACTCTAGAGAATAAAATCTCGGTCATTGCAATACTTTATGTCACACCATATTTTGCGCAGCAGTCTTACAAGCGCACTTTTTTTGGAAAAAATACACTATTTTGAATAAAAAAATTAGACAGCAGTAACGTTAGCCCAATTCATGTTTATATTGTGAAAAATAATGTTACGTTGAGTAAACTGATACCCAACATGTCACGCTTCAAAGTTGCGTCTGCTCATGGAATGGCAGACAAATTTTTACCCTTTAAAAATCTCCATAGGTGACGTTTAAAAAATTCTACAGGTTGCATGTTTTGAGTGACAGAGGAGGTCTAGGGCTAGAATTATTGCTCTCACTTTACCGATCGCGGTGATACCTCACCTGTGTGGTTTGAACACCGTTTTTATATGTGGGCGCTGCTCACGTATGCGTCTCTTCTGGAGGCTAGCTCGGCGGGATGGGGCACAATTAATTTTTTTTTTAAAGTTTTCTCATTTATTTTACCTTTTATATTAATTTTTTATTGTGCCACTTTTATTCCTATTACAAGGAATGTAAATATCCCTTGTAAAAGAAAAAAGCATGACAGGTCTTCTTAAATATGAGATCTGGGGTCAAAAAGATATTTACATTGCCTTTTAAGAGCTATGGGCGGAAGTGATGTTTTGACATCGCTCCCACCCTGCTATGGTATGGCGATAGGTGGGACCATCTTCGCCTCAATCGTCTCCATACCCAGCCACTAGAAGGACTCTGCCACTGCTGACGGTTCCAGTAAGGGACAGATTGCACAGGAGAGCTTATAAAAGTGATCTTGCAACTAATCCGTCGCAGAGAGCACCATTATCTGAAATTAGAACACCTGTTGAAGAAGAGAATACCTTGGTAATGGCAGCTAGCTGCTGGCTGGGTATTAGCCACAAGCTCCAACATCTTGTGCAGCTGGTAAGCTTGCACTCAATGTGGTGGGGGATTCACGTTGTCTTTCAAAAGTCATGGAGGACTTCACTATATTGCGTTGCTACAATTACTTACTCTTCTATTGAGGACTATAGTTTTTTTTTATATATTTTTTGGCATATTCATTTTATTATTGTTTATTAAACATTTATTGAGCAAATTTTTCTCAGATTTTGCCTGATATTGGAGGACTTGTATACATGTTATAGGATTCATCGTTTTTGGACTTTAATTTTTTTAATTTTTTTTCCAATCACGCATTTATATATTTTTTCATTCATTTATATTTGTTTGTTAACATATAGTATTTGGATTAAAACGTCATTTGAGAGTGCAGCTCCTTTTTCTATATATCTGGGTTAAAGCTGTCCACATAGACCATACTCTGCACCGCCGGCTTTCACTGCTGTCAGTCTGTAATCGTGACCAGGAAGACTACCCTTCAGTAGAGCGATCTGAAAGCGAAGCTTGACACGCTCGTGGAGTGCAGTGTGGATGGGATGATGTCAATGGCGGTGAGGAGGATGGTCTATGTGGATCGCTTTACCCTGGATGCCTGCATACTTAGATTTGCCTGTTTTATTCATCAACTATGAGTTGCTAAATGTTGTACCTTCATTAAATGTAACCATATTGCTACACTTAGAGCCGCCTCTCTTCTCTTTTATACTCTGTAGCTCCTGCTGGATTTTTCTTCTAATCCCCTTGTGGAGGCTTCCATTTGTGGACATTTTATGGTTACACAACCTATCACATTGCTATCATCTTTTTATATGGACTATAGACTGAATGACCTCTAAATAAATGGTTGCGGAACGAAACATCTGAGTTTCCATTATTTCTTATGGGGAAATTCGCATTGATATACAAGTGCTTTGGATTACAAGCATGCTTCCAGAACGAATTATACGCAATCCAAGGTTTTACTGTAATTGCATTAACATGTTCTGCGTACTGTGGAAGACCAGATATAGTGAATGCAGGGTCCTGGGTTCAGGAACACTTTAATTTACGATTGTAACTTGATTGCATATCTGTTTCCACCATGTAAACTCATAATCTGATTGCTCAAAATATGATCATATTCATAAACAAGGTCATTGTGTAAAAATAAAGGAAATAAAAATGCTAAAAGAAATCCCTAAAACCAACCCACCACACACTGCGGTTCTTCCTGCGGGCCCTTACAAACACAGTAGTGATGTAGAGGACATCAGGTTGAACCCAATGCAGTGGGTGACCAGGTATCTGACACACCTGGAAGTGTCAGACTGTACAGGTGTGTCAGGTGCCTGGTCACCTAGTGCACACCAAAAGTGGATTTGCCTGTGGGTTAGAAATCTGCTAATTACACAAAACTTAAAAGTGGTTGTAACACTATAGCAGGTTAAAAAGCACAGTGCTTGTGCAGTCCAATCTGCCCCTCCCTATAATGTAAAAAACCTGGTTGATCCTGCCTGTTTTTGTGTCACTCATAGTGTTCTGACTATGGTAATCATGGCTGCTGATCCAT
The DNA here is from genome assembly GCA_029574335.1 of Rana kukunoris. Classification (NCBI taxonomy): domain Eukaryota; kingdom Metazoa; phylum Chordata; class Amphibia; order Anura; family Ranidae; genus Rana; species Rana kukunoris. The sequence goes on from CM056053.1 coordinate 55,529,716, forward strand.
GATACTGTGGTCAGCTTACATGCCTCCATCATCCCACTGCTCTCCTTTCTCTCTGCCTGTCAGCTCCTGTGTGTGAGAGCCAAACTCTTCCCTGCTCCTCCCCTTCTGCCGCTATTACTAGCTGGCGGTAACGTTAAAAAAGATTACTGCCAGCCCCCTCTGTTATACTAAGCTTTTCTACCCTGTGTACATGTTTGTATAAAAGTGTGCCTGTAAATACCTTATTTCAGTTAATTTCTGGCCAGTCAGGTGACCTCCGGTGGCTCTCCCCCACAATCTATAGGCTACAGACGGAGGTGCTGAGCAGACAGTGCGGTGGTCATGTGACCTCCCAGCTGACATCAGAGAGGGATCTCAGACCCTCCCACTGAAGCACTTAGATTGGGAGAGGAGAGCAGTCAGAGGTCATGTGACCAGTCATAAAACTAACTAAAATAAGGTATTTACAGGCAAAAATGTATATGAATACATACACAGGGTAGTATAACTTAGTAGAACAGAAGGACTGGCAGTAATCTTCATTTAACTTTACAACCACATTAATTTCTTTTTAATCTGCATTCAGCTAGTATAGAGAAATGCAGTCAATGCTTAATGGGCAAAAACTATACAGGCAGAGTGTGATAATGGATCAAGGGGGTGTTGCTACTCTCACATACCTTTTAAATGCTGACAGAGTAATCACACTCTGTATAGGAATGCTTAAATAATCAAAATTGAGAGGGCAGATTTTTAACACTAAATAAAGCCACAAGATGGCTAGATCAACCCACTGCAGACAGACTCTGGACTATTGATAGAGATAAACAAGCAAATCATAAAAGCAAACTTCCTGGTCAGCACCTGCCTTGGATGCAAGAAAGCGAAGGCTTATGCCGCTTACACGCGACCATTTTTCATGACTGGAAAACACCATTTTTTTAAATGGTCATTAACCACTTCCTTACCTGGCCATAGGGGATTGTTGTAATGGTCATCCCCTCGCCGATGAGACTGGACGTTGCACAACGTCCTGTCTTCACGGTGTTCTAGGGCGCGCGCGGCACCACTTGCGATCCCGACAGCTGCGATTGCCGCCGGGCACCCGCGATTTCCGGCAATCACGTCAGGAGTGTGGATCTGTGTGTGTAAACACACAGATCCACCTCCTGTCAGCGGTGAGGAGATCGATGTGTGTTCCCAGTACAGAGGAACACACATCGATCTCCTCCCCCTGTGAGTCCCCCTCCCCCTACAGTTAGAACATACTTTAGGACACATTTTAACCCCTTCAGCGCCCCCTAGTGTTAACCCCTTCCCTGCCAGTCACATTTACACAGTAATCAGTGCAGTTTTATAGCACTAATCGCTGTGTAAATGTGAATGGTCCCAAAAACGTGTCAAAAGTGTCCGATATGTCCGCCGCAACGTCACGGTCACAAAAAAAAACGCAGATCGCCGCCATTACTAGTTAAAAAAAATAAAATAAAAATGCCATAAATCTATCACCTATTTTGTAGACGCTATAACTTTTGCGCAAACCAATCAATATACGATTATTGCGTTTTTATTTTTTTACCAAAAATACGTAGAATACGTATCGGTCTAAACTGAGGGAAAATTTTTTATTTTTTTAAAAAAATATTGTGATATGTATAAAATAAAAAGGAAAAAATATTGTGTTTTTTTTAAATTGTCGCTCTTCTTTTGTTTACAGCGCAAAAAATAAAAAACGCAGAGATGATCAAATACCACTAAAAGAAATCTCTATTTGTGTGGGGAAAAAAACATAACGATTTAATTTGGGTAAAGTGTTGCCTGACCGAGCAATTGTAATTCAAATTGCAACAGCGCTGAAAACTAAAAATTGGTCTGGGCAGGAAGGGGGTGAAAATGCCCAGTATGGAAGGGGTTAAAAACGACCGTGTGTAGGCTCCAGAGCATTTTTCTCAACATAAAAAATGGGCATTAAAAAAAATTCTCGTAGTTTTTCACGTCATGAAAAACGGTCATGTGTAGGCTTTAAAGGGTCACTAAAGGAATTTTTTTTTTTTTAGCTAAATAGCTTCCGTTACCTTACTGCAGTCCTGTTTTCATGTCCTCATTGTTCGTTTTTGCTATGATGTTGCTATAATCCTTCTCTGTTCTGGTTGTCTGTTTCCTGATGAAAAAAGTCACGGGAGCTTTCTCTCTGTGGTCACTAATCAAGGAGGTGTGATTACGGTGTGTCTAAAACCCCTCAGAACCAATCACTTACGTTTTACAAACCATCACTGCCCTCTATTGGCTCTGTGTCTCTGTACATCACAGAAGCATGAAAAAGCATGCAAAAACAAAACTGAAACTGCAGGTACATTATATGATTGATTTTTATCTATTTTTAAAAGGAATCAGTTATCTATTCTGTCTCTATACCCTGTAAACAGTCATTTCAGCAAAAAAAAAAAATTCCTTTACAATTCCTTTAACAACGGGGAAAAAAATGCTCATGCTCAGAAGCAGGTTATGAGAAGGGAAATTTGTATAATCAGCCCAAAGGGTGTCGCCAATCGAATGGAACTTCCCCTTTTTAGTGCCGTCGTACATGTTGTACGTCACCGTGCTCAAGCACTTTTTTTCCACAATCGTGTGTATGCAAGGCAGGCTTGACAAGAACCATGTCGACAAAAACGTCATTTTTTTTCCATGACATGAAAAATGGTCGTGTGTACGCGGCATTAGAATTACAACCACTCGATATATATACTAGGAAATATTAGTTATGGGAGGATAGGACCCTACAGTGGCCCACGTAGTTTCACCTGTCATTGCTATCACTTTTCTATTACAACCACTCGATATATATACTAGGAAATATTAGTTATGGGAGGATAGGACCCTAAAGTGGCCCACGTAGTTTCACCTGTCATTGCTATCACTTTTCTATATCAGCGGAATGCAATTATGCCGCGTACACACGATCACTTTTTGCGATGAAAAAAAACGACGTTTTCAATCATGAAAAAAAACGACGTTTTTCAAACTTCATTTTCCAAAACGACGTTGCGTACACACCATCGTTTTTCTACAAAGCTCTAGCAAAGCGTGGTGACATACACCACGTTCGACGGCACTCTTTTCCATTGAAGCTTCGTCTCATAACTTGCTTCTGAGCATGCGCAGGTTTAAAAACGACGTTTTCAACATCGTTTTGCCCACACACCATCACTTTTTATGACACAAAAAACTACGGGGCAGATTCAGACATTTTGCTTAGCGTAGCGTATCAGAAATACACTACGCCGCCGTTTTTTACCTTGCTCTACGTGGAATTCAGGTAGATTTTCTACGGTAAACGACGGCGGCGTAGTGTATTTCTCCCGTCGCAATCCATCTGCGCGAGTAGGGGGCGTGAAACATTTAAATTAGGCGCGTTCCCGCGGCGATCGATCTGCGCATGCTCCGTTCGCAAATTTCCCGCCGTGCATTGCGCGAAATCACGTCGTGACATCATTCGTTGTTTATGTAGCGTACTTTACGGGCGATCCACGTCCCGACGAGTTACGTAAACAAAATAAAAATTTAAATAAATTCGAAGCGGGAACGACGGCCATACTTAACATGGGCTACGTAAAGTTAGAGCAGCAAAAAGCTGCTCTAACATTACGTAGTAAAAAATAGACGAAAACGATTGCGACGCCCGCTCGTATGTTCGTGAATCCCCGTAAAAACACATTTGCATATCCCGACGCACCAAAACGACGCGAACTCCTCCCAGCGGCCGCAAATAGATGGCAGCGTAGATCCGAAGGCTTACGAAGACGTAAGCCTCTCGGATCGAAGCCCGAAGCCGGCGTATCATGGTTTGAGGATTCAAACTAGTGATACGCCGCGCAAAATTTGAAATTACTCCTGTCTAACCCCAGTTAGACAGGCGTAATTGTTTTGTGAATCTGCCCCAACGTTTTGAAAAACGACACAAAAAATTCAAGCATGTTGTAATTTTTTTTTGGTTTTGCCCACACACGATCAATTTAAATGACGTTTTAAAAAACGTCGTTTTTTTCATCGCAAAAAATGATCGTGTGTATGCGGCATTAGAGCTAGAAAATAAAGAAGGCTCAATAGCAGTAAAAAAATAAATAAAAAAAAAAACTGTGAAAAACCAAAGAAATCAAGTGTCTCATTGATAACATTTCTAATATGACACTTAATTTGCGACAACTGTCTTCTGTGTGGAGGTCATCCCTGGACAGCATCATCAGTTCTTGGACTGGTTTTACATGGAGCTGCTCTGCGAACTAGCCTGAACCACAGGAAAAGTTTTCGCAAATTGGAACAAACTGTAACCAAATGATGCCTTTGTGAAGATGGATTAAGACACACAAGGCTGGATTTAACACCTCGGTAATGGTAATAGCCAGCAACTCGGAGGGTGTGGTATCTTAACAATGAAGTCAATGATGTTTTAAACAAAAGAAATGAAAAAGGAGCACTTGTCTATTCACACTGCTGATCGGCGCATATAACACCTACGCAATAGATCTGCTATGCAACAATATAAATGTCATACTTCGCCTTGTGAACCAGTAAATCTCACCCAATGTGGCAAGCAGTCCTGGATGCCTCAACTATAAAATAGATCCATACCTAATTTAATTAACACTTCTGCTGCCAATTGTACAGATCTCGTTTCTGCACTGGCAAAGCTTCGTCTTGCTACACACTTCATTATTACTGTGGTTTTGAATAGGATCTGGTGATTTTTCAGGTGTCTTTCACAAACTAGAATATTTAGAACTGCAATAAACTCATTGTATGTAAAGCAGCCCAATACTTAAAGTGGAACTTCACTCACCCAATCAACAATTATTTGTAATCCTCATGCTGCTCGTATTAGCAAATAGATAGTAAAATATATCATATTTATTTGTTTTAAACTTTTTTTTTCCTTTTTTTTTTGTTACGGTACTTGGTTTCTTGCTTAGGCAAATTATGTGATACATCTCAGGAGGCTTCAGGAGGGGAGGATTGATTTTTGCCACATAAGCACACTCTCCTGCATGCGTGCTTGCACTAAGGATTACAGGAAGTAAATGCTACATGAATCATTTGCCCTAACTCAAGAGGACCACGACCAGAAATGTTAGGGGGGTGTTTTTCAAAGTGATTTCTCAACAAAATAAAGGATTTGCGAAAAATTTTAATATCTTTAAATATAAAAAAAATGGTGCTCAGATGCAGTGAAGAACCACTTTAATGTTAACATACAGCTGTGTTAATGCCATTTTTGGGTTGCGTAAATGAAAAGAGATGGAAACCTGAAATGCCTTTCCTGGAGAGTATGCTACTCCAGGCTCCCTCCTGTGCCACTAGGAGACTGAAACCTACGTATGTGTTCCTGTGTTCCCTGCTTAAGGGGAGATTCAGCCATTCTAAGCACTGATTCTCCCCTTTGCAGATCATATGACCAAATGTTTAGAGTTTTCTTACTTGGCCAGGACTAGAGAAACCCTGGAGAAGTATCTTCTACATGAAAGGTAAGTGCTTTAGCACATCACTTTCTGATTATTCACCCCATCAAGCAAAGCCTTTAAAGAGGAGCTCTAACCAAACGGGAAAGCACTGCTTGTTTGCTTCCTCTGCTGCCACATTTGGCACCTTTCGAGGGGGAGTGGCATGCATTGGCAGCGATCTGTAATTATTATTGTTATACAGGATTTATATAGCGTCAACAGTTTGTGCAACGCTTTACAACATGGGGGCAGACAGTACACTTACAATACAATTCAATACAGGAGGGATCAGAGGGCCCTGCTTGTTAGAACATACAAACTAGAAGAGATGGTCAAGTGGGACAAAAAGATAATAGCTGTGGGGGAACGGTCAGATGGAGAAAATACAGTTAGTTGGTGTGGGTAGGCTTCTCTGAAGAGGAGGGTTTTCAGGGATTGTCTAAAAGCTAATAGAGTAGGAGATAAATCGGACAGATTGTGGTAAGGAATTCCATAGGATTGGAGAGGCTCTGGAAAAGTCCTGGAGGTGAGCATGGGAGGAGGTGATAAGGGAGCTAGAGAGCAGGAGGTCTTGAGAAGAACCAAGAACCAAAGCGTCTCTTTACCTTGTGACCAGCTGTGTCCGATCAGAGCTGATCACAGTGTAATCCAGCAATCCTCTCTTCATGCCGACAGCACGTGAGGAGAGGAGAGCTGATAACCAGCAAATCCACACAGGGGACATCTACACTGATCATCAGTGTCCTGATTATCAGTACAGTCTCAACAGTGCCCACCAGTGCCCGCTCATCAGCACACATCAGTGAAGGAGAAAAATTACTTATTTACAAAATATTATAACAGAAACTAAGAAAAACTTTTTTTCACAAAATTGTATTTTTCACTTGTTTAGCAAAAAATAAAAATAAATAAACAGTGGCGATTGAATACAACCAAAAGAAAGCTATATCTTTCTAAAAAAAAATGATACAAATTTTGTTTCGGTGCAGGTTGAATGACTGCACAATTGTTTTTCAAGTGTGACAGCGCTAAAAGTAAAAAAAAAGTAAACCCACTACAAACTCAATATAATCATCTTGTGCATTCAGGATGCCCAAAAATCAGTGAGCTTTAAAACTAGATGACCCAACCCTCTGTAGAACAGCACCATCTTTGCTCTCACATCTCCACACTTTTCTCTCATATGCTTTAAATTAAATCTTTTAATCTTGTGGGTTATGGCGTAAAGCAGGACGGCCACTATCAGCTCACTGTCAGGAAGAAGGCACTGCCGAGAAAACCAAAACACCTGGCTTTACAGAGTACAATCCTTAAAGGAGTTGTAAAGGAAAACATTTTTTTTTTTGCTGAAATGACTGTTTAGAGGGTAGAGAGACATAATAGTTAACTGATTCCTTTTAAAAATGAATAAAAATAGATAAAAATCAATCATATAATGAACCTACAGTTTCGTTTAATTTTTGCTGTTGTTTCCTGTCTCTCTGATGTACAGAGCCAGAGAGCCAATAGAGGGCAGTAATTGTATTTCCATGTCCCGTGTACTGTGGAAGACCAGATATAGTGAATGCAGGGTCCTGGGTTTAGTAACACTTTAAATGACATTTTATTCACTGTTTGTATTGCAACCCGCTTCACTGAAAAAAATCTGTACTGCATGCAGTATTATATTTTCAGAGCACAACACAATGTTGTGGTGTGAATTGCCCTAATGGAAAACAAGGTATTTTGCCTTGGCTGGTGGCTGTACTGTGATGGACAAGCCTGGCCAACACAGTCCCCCTGCACCTGATGTAAAGAAGCCCTTGAAGTCTCACTTTTTATCTTCTCTTATAATCCTGTACCACCATATGCTATAATATTGAACAGAATTTTGCTTTGAAGTGCCTTAAAATACCCTTTTCTTCAATTGGCAATCAGCTTCCTGAACACCCAACTTTATTGCTCTATGCCGGCTAAAGGCGTGTACACACCATCAGAAAATCGTATGAAAAATACAGCTTTCAACGCGATCATACGATACTCAGATTGTTAGTACACAGCTTTTGAGAGCCGATCATAACCGTTCTTCTGATATTATCCAGTGGGACAAATATGAAAATGTTTCTCGTATGTTACCGGATCGTATGATTTTCATTTGATCAGTACAGTTGCTTTAAAATACAATAAAAATACACTACAATACATGACATCACTTCAGAATTTTTATTCTGTCATGCGAGAATTTTTGTCACTTAAGTAAACTTCATTTTCTATGAGATTAGCATGCAAGAAAAAAACAGACAATCATTCGTCCGATAATCTCATTCTGTGTACCAGGCATTAGAGGACTACCTGCCACACCTCTCATTACAAGCATCTATTCAATGGAAATGTGGAAAAAGAAGGGGACACGTCTGACCTGGACTGCTAGATTACAAAGTGCACTGGGCAACACAGTCAAACTCTGGTGCCTACTGTAGAGCTCAATCATATTCAGGCACACTCACACAACTGTAATAACAGGAAAATGATTGTAAGCCTAGAAAATTAAGGTAGTAGTAGTACAATGTCCTACCGAATATTTATTTGACTTAAATTGGGTTTAAGTAACTGAACACATTAAAATGAACAGTTCAGGTAACGCATATCCAGTGTTCACAGCTTCGCTGTCAACAGTGACTTTGCTCTGCCGAAATTCAACCATATGAAAACACATCTGAACTCTGTAAAGAACATTGCAAGTGCACATGAGTCAAGCTGCTGAATCCAGTGTGTAAGAACGTAGATTGCAGTAACTAAATCTCATTCTGTTCCTTAACCTCCTCCATGGTCCACTGGGAGAACTCCACCAAATAACCTCACATGCCTGACCTCTGGGTTAAACACATCATTCATGGAAGAACATCAGCAGAAAGACACAAAATTTGATTTATTCCAAAGCAAGATAAAAAAAATTATTGCTGATGGTTATGCAGAAGCCTAATACAAGTACACATTTAAAGGTTCAGTTCATACAAAAACTGATATTTTCATTCTAAGTTAATGTTGCTTGGATAGATACCTACTGGCTTCTACTTCACAAGAACATAAGTGGTAAGATCCACCAGAAATATATTTTATAAAAGCTAAGGAGAGCTTTTTGGTCTTCAACATAATACATATCTGTCCCCAACCCCTACATTTTGTGTTGAGGCTCGTTCACATGTGCGGCCAAGGGGAAGAAAAACCAGGTGGATAAGATGTGGTTTTATCGGAGCAGTCACTAAGGCCTCGTACACACGATCAAATCTGTCCGCTGGAAACGGTCTGCTGGACCGTTTCAGCAGACAGATTTGATCGTGTGTACGGCCGAGCCAAAGGATTTGGCCACCCGACAGATTTCAAAGCATGCTTTGAAATCTATCGGGTGGGAATCCGTCCGCCCGACATGTCTGCTGGTTAGTACACTTACCAGCAGACATGTCGTCCCGCACCGCCGCCGCACCGCCGCCGAATGGATTCGGCGCATGCGCGGAAGTGTTTTACTTCCTGGTGCGGTGACGTGGCGGCGTCAACGTCACCGCCACGTCACCGACACGTCAGCGCGCTGTCTGCTGGCGGGGATTTTGGTTTGCTCGTGTGTACACGCGAGCAAACCAAAATCCCAGCAGACAGATTTGTTCAAATCTGTCGGACAGACAGATTTGAACAAATCTGTCTGCTCGTGTGTACGAGGCCTGACACTTCTGAATGAGCCCTTACTAAATTCTCTAGTCAAACTGCTAAAAGGTAAACATTATTACATGAATGGAATTAACAGGCAGAAGTTAAGCTCCAGGGGTGGCGTGAAACGCGTTGGGGACATGGATTGGCTGGAGCCCAGTCTGAGGCTGTCATTTCACATATCCATATGGTGCTTGTTAGGGTGATGTGCGGTGCATAGGACCTTTTTTGTCTTTTGTATCATTTGAGCTGCAATGAGCTCTGTCCTTGTCAGCACAGCCAGCAGTGTACTATAGGAGAGGGCCGACTGAAGCCTTGAGGGGCACCACCTATTTGTTGTCTGGCAACAGGCAGAACTACCCCTTGCATTTGTCAGAGAAGATCGATATTTAAATTGTTTTACTTTTCTGTCTCCTAAGGAGCAAAGAACTTGTAGTACTTTGTTCCATTTTTCTAAGTGTTTTAGTTGCATGTCTCTTATGCAATAAAGAGCCTTACTTTAACTTAATTTAGCTTTGCTTTAAAAGAAAAGTATTTTTTCAGATTCATACTCACCTAGGTGGATGCAGCATCGGTGCAATGCTGCGTCTGTCCCCTGTCAGGTCAAACACTGAGAACCGAGCAATCAAACACCGCTGATCGCTCGGTTCTCAGGGCTCCCTGAGCAGAGAGCTGGTGACTGTCAGTCACAGCTCTCTACTCTGCTCTACCTTGCTTGCTGGGGCACTGGGCTGTGGAGGGGGCAGAAGTGGCCATCTCAGTCTCTCAACAGCTCACTGAGAGGCTGAGCCAGGTGGCGGCTCAGGCATGTGGGTGGATCCCGACAGTGAGCTCCAGTGGGTCACAGGAGTGCAGAATAAACTGCACTTCTGTGATCCACAAGAGTACAGCCAAATTAACTTTGGCTGTACGTCTTCTTTAAAGGGGTTGTAAAGACAAAAATATTTTCCTCTTAAATTAAAGTCTGACAGTAGCTGATAAAGTAAAAAGTAATGTTTTGAATTATAACTAGTTTGATACCTGTTGAAATCGAGCTGTTTTATTCACCTCCGTCACTCCTGAATCGTTATTCTCACTGACTTCCTGGTTTGCGGTGCGCATTCATTCTTGCTACATCACGGCCTAATGGGAACTACAGTTCCCATTAGGCTTAGCCTCCATGCCTGTGAGGGATAAGAGAGCATATTCACGCAGGGCTGTAGTCATAGGGAGGGGGTGAGCACATTCTGCTTTCCACCATGCAGGTGCTAGTGGAAAGCAAGAAGAGGAGAGACAGGAAATGGCATTTTCAAACCTGGATTACTGTATTTTGTAGGTCAAAAGGAAAAATTAGGTAAGTGATATTTAAATGCTCTAGCTTACAGCAATCAATTGATCTAATAAAAAACAAACCTTTAGTGTTCCTTTAAAGGGGTGTTCCAGCCTAGTTATATGTTTATTAAAAGTCAGCAGCTACAAAAAGTCTAGCTGCTGGCTTTTAATAAACAGACACTTACCGGGGCTCCGCTCCTCTCCCCCCTCCTTGGCCGGCGTCCTCATCGCAACTGTGGTCACCGGCCGTGACAGCCTTCAGCTTCATGGCCGGGCACCCACTGCGCATGCGCGAGCGGCACTGCGCATGCGCAATCGGTGCGGCCTGGCCCGCCGCTGATTGGACAGGCGAGTGCATGGGACCTGTCAGTGTCCCATGCGATCACCTACAGGGAGGGGCTGCTGTAGGCGATTAAGCTTAATCGCCTAACCAGCCCCTCGGCGGAAGGAGGAAGTGGGACAGGAATTCCCACTCCTCCTGAAGCCCCCCCCCCCCAAAAAAAATTACATGCCAAGTGTGGCATGTAAGGGGGGGGAGGAGTGGGATTAGCGGAAGTTCAAATTTTGGGTGGAACTCCGTTTTAAGGTATGTACAAGTGTTCATTTCTCAAAAGTCTGAAAGTAACAATTCGAATGTATAGGCTGTTAAATAAATGAAACTGCAAGGAAACATAAAAAGAAAGTGAAACTTAGATTATAATCACCTAATGCAGGGGTAAGCAAAATCGGCCCTCCAACTGTGGTGAAATTACAAGTCCCATGTGACACTGCAAGACCCTGACATTCACAGGCATAACTCGCAGAGGCATGATAGGATTTGTAGTTTCACCACAGCTGGGGTGCTCAGGTTGCCTACCCCTGACCTACTGTATGTTTTGCAGTACGATTTAATATGCATTTATAAAAGTTGCTCAAGAAGATCACATTACTATTTACTGCATGGGTATGAGCTGGAACATCAACAGTGAGGTGTTACCAAGTTCTAGGCAAAAGCTGCATTAGGAAGACAAATAGAAACCTAGAACCATTCCAGACACATAATAAAATAATTAAATAAGCAGAATACACAGCATTTGTGGTTTAAAACATGAAGTGAGGTTATGCTGTTCAATCCTAAACAAGGGTGTCCTTTGGGACCAAGTTAACGACATGCTACAGGATACATGATCTACACAACAAGCACTGAGTGTTGATCCGTAAGATATTACTGACACTTTTAATGTTGTTCTTCATGGATAGCTGAACGTGAAGAAAAATGTGTGAAGTGCTCCCAACATCTGTAATCATCTCAGTTTCTGTTTGTTGAGCACTAGTCCTTAACGTGGTCTTACCATAGAGAAGATTATGAAGCACGTGATACAACAGACATGGAAAGATTTGAGATATGCAAATTTACTATACAAAAAATAATATGTTTATATGGTGACCAACAAGAATATTTCTAATATATGTAAAAGCCATTCAGTGAATGATATAGAAATGAGAAAAACATTTAAAGAAAAACTAAAGCCTTTTCATTTATAGCTGCATTAATTTCAAAACTGCTGAGAAAAATATGTACATTAATGCATACGGGCAAATGAATCTTCTTAGTGGCTGCAGTATATGTGCCCCAAGTAGTTCCATACAGAAATAGGACCCTGGACAGGGGTATTGTAAGAAATGGGTGGAACCCAGGCAAAAATCCAGGGGGCATAACCTATTTCCCCATACAAGTCCTCCTAGTCATCAAAATAATTGGTTAAGTGTCATTCTCTTTCTAAAGTGTAACCCATGTCACTACTTAAACAAATTTGAAAGAAAGGGACCTTCTGCACCTATTACAGAGATTGGAATCTGGCACTCTTGGAGGTTCTGGTAGTGGCCCTCTACCTAACTTGGTTGGTCCAGAGCAACTGCCCTATTTTTAATATAGTTAAAGCATCCCAGACCGTGGAAACTCTATGACCTTTGCCTTTCAGGTTTGATAAGAGCTTTCCCACATGGGCACAGACAAACACACATGGATTTCCTCAGAATAACAAAAGGTAGGAAATGCAACAAAGTGTGTTAAAAAACTTGCAAAGTACATATATCACACAGAGAAAAAAAATATTTTCTCAACAAAAGTTATTCTTTAACCGCTTTCCGACCAGAGCACGCAAATGTACATCAGCAGAATGGCATGGGTGTGCAAAAGGGAGTACCTGCACGTCCCTTCATAAACTCGGGCTAGCGTGCCCCGTAAACTCTATGTAAACAAGGCATTACCCTGTTCTGCCTAGTGACAGGGGGGGCAGTGATCTCTGTCATGTCCTAGATAGCCCATCCCCCTAGAGTTAGAACACACGGAGGGAACACATTTAACCCCTTGATGTCCCTGTTTAACCCTTTCCAGTGAGAGGAGGGAAGGGGTTTTAGCTCTGATTGCTGTATAGATGTCACTGGTCCCAAAATAGTGTCAAAATTGTCCAATATGTCCACCACAATGTCGCAGTCCCGATAAAAAAATAAATCGCAGATCACTGCCATTACTAATAAAATAAATTATAATAAAAATGCCATACATCTATCTATACTTCTATCCCCCATTTTGTAGATGCTATAACTTTTGTGTAAAAACAATCAATATACACTCGATTGCGATTTTTTTACCAAAAATATGTAGAAGAAGAATACATATTGGCCTAAAATCAGAAAGAAATTTTTGGGGGATATTTATTATATTTCATTTTTTTTTTTTTTTTAAAGTGTCGCTTGTTGTTTATAGCGCAAAAAAATTAAATCACAGAGGTGATTAAATATCACCAAAATAAAGCTCTATTTGTGGGGAAAAAAGTACATCAATTTTGTTTGGGCACAACGTCGCACGACCATGCAATTGTCAGTTAAAGGGACGCAGTGCCTAATCGCAAAAAATGCTTTGGTCATTAAGGGGGTAAAACCTCCCGGGGGTTAAGTGGTTAAATATACAACAGAAAGTGAGAGGAAATCCTCTCTCCCGCAGCTGCCTCCACCAAAAGATTTTCTCTCAACTCTTGTTGCAGTTACAACTGTTAAATGTTGGATTTCCAATCACTTTCTACCCTGGTGAACGTTAAGAGGTTGAATATCACCAGCAAGGTCACGGTCTGCAATAAAAAAAACTAAAAAGTGTTTCAACACCTTTACACAAAAAATAAATAATGGTTTTAGATATATAGAGCTCTTCTTTACTGTTACCAACTTGAAAGTTTTAAATTTTTATAGCTTGCAGATTTAAAAAATATTACGCTTGCTACTCCACTTCATAAAAATCCACAATGTTTTGTATAACATACTTCTCATGGTGAATAAGAATTATAGATCATTTCAGATGGCACCTGACCTGCTAAATACATTCTAGTTTTGTATTATTTTAAGTTTTATGTATTTGGCTTGCAAATCGTGAAAAACTTCAGTAGAGGGAAAATGATTTTGGCCACAATTTAACCTTAATCTATGAAAACAATGCATTAGGTTCATTTGTCTTGCTCACATATTTTTGCAATTACTATTTTGTTTTAATTAACTCAAAGACGGAAATGTGCACTGTATGAAACACTATCTTTTGGCAAAGGCAAATACATTTTCTATCACCTATTAAAATGCAGGGGCATGTAAGATATCCATTATAACAATAGCTGTCTATGATGTGACATGAGCTTCCAAGAATGGTAATTTGTTAGGTGATTGCAGATCTATTTATGCTGTCTACAGCTATACTAGTGGCTTTATAACAATCATGTGTGCTATGCTTACAGTTATTGTGGACCAAGGGCTGTAGCTGTATGCTCATGCTAAAGTTTGTCTGGCCCACGCAATTTGTGCTTGAATGCATTAAGTAAAAAAACAGAACATTTTATTTATGCTAATACAACAGTAAGAAATATCCACGTATTAACCACTTAAGCCCCGGGCCATTTTGCTGGCCAAAGACCAGGCCACTTTTTGTGATTCTGCACTGCGTCGCTTTAACTTACAATTCCCACAAATAGAGCTTTCTTTTGGTGGTACTGGATCACCTCTACATTTTTTTTTTTTGCACTATAAACAAAAATACAGCGACAATTTTAGAAACAAAATGCAATATTTTTTACTATAATAAATATCCCCCAAAAATATATATATAAACATGTTTTTCCTTATTTTAGGCCGATACGTATTCGTCTACATGTTTTTAGTGAAAAAAAAAAATCACAATAAGCGTTTATTGATTGCTTTGCACAAAAGTAATAGCGTCTACAAACAAAATAGGGCATAGTTTATGGCATTTTTATTAATATTATTTTTTTACTAGTAATGGTGGCGATCAATTTTTATCATGACTGCGACATTATGGCGGACACATTGGACACTTTTGACAACATTTTGGGACCATTGTCATTTTTACAGTGATCAGTGCTATAAAAATGTACAGATTACTGTAAAAATGACACTGGCAGTGAAGAGGTTAACCTGTAGGGGGCGCTGAAGGGATTAAGTGTGACCTAGGAAGTGCTGTTAGGGGGCGTGGCTTACCGTGACACGTCACTGATCACTGTTTCCGATTACAGGGAACAGACGATCAGTGACATGTCAGGGGGAAGGACGGGGAGATGTTGTGTTTACACTGACATCTCCCCGTTCTTCAGCTCTGTGACCTGATTGCGGGACACAGACGGACATCGAGCCCACGCGGCTCGCAAATTAAAAGGGACGGCCATTTGCGCAGCCGTGCCATTCTGACGACGTAAAAGTTTGTGCGACGGTCGGGAAGCTGTTAATGCAGATGCAATCATGGAGCGGCATTCTGAAACCCAAGTGGGAATGCCTGAAGGGTTTGTTGATCCTATTACAAAATACTACAATCAGCCAAGTATAACCATTCAGAGGTTAGCACTGTGGTTTTGGCATCTCAAGCATCCAGAATTAAATTCCCAAACAGGTGAATAGTCTACACAGAGACAGTAGGTGCTCTCCATGTAAGTCTGGGGGTCTTCTGAAGCTATTAGGCTTCCTTTACAAAATCTAAAATATATGCAGTGGATTTACCAGCTTCCACCCAAACAGTTTGGGGGTATGAACATCAGATGTTGGGACTAGTAAATATGGATTATTATTCGTTAAAGTGATATTAAAGTCTTCTTTTTATTTAAAAATAACAAACATGTTATATTTCACTTGCTCTGTGCAGTGGTTTTGCACAGAGCAGCCCAGATCCTCCTCGCCCCCCCGCCAGCCGAGTGCCCACCATAGCCTGCAACTTGCTATGGGGCCCCCAAACCGAGCTGCTGCTGCTGCTCTGTATGTCCATTTAAACACAGAGCCACTGCTCGGCCCCGGCCCCCTCTCTCATCAATGGCTTACTGACTTTGATTGACATCAGCGGGATCCAATGGTGCTCGCTGCTGTCTCAGCCAATGAGGAGGGTGCAACATTGCTGGATCAAGATGGGGCTCAGGTAAGTATTAGGGGGGGGGGGGGTATCTTAATGCAGCATGTCATAAAAAACAACCAATTTAAAAGGAGAAATGGATCCTTCCTATTGAGTTTTTCAATTTTAATTTTTTTTTACTTTTTAAGCAAGCACATTACAGATCTATTTTTAATTTTTTTTTGTATTCCTAGAGTGAATGAAAATCTTATCAATAAACCTCCCTTATTTACTACCATTTGGTGTGGCCAAGGTACCTCTGTAATGTACAAAACACCTGCTGCCTATGTAAAAGAGATAGGAAGAGTGTGAGACCCTTTGTAGTCCTAGCACTTTCTGTTCTAAGATGACAACCCTACTCCTTCATACATATTGTGCAGTAACTGAGCTTCGTCACCTTAGGACAGGAAGTGTGATACTGCCAGGGTCATTGTGTGAAAATCATAAAAAAAAGCCTGAAAAAAATAAAACAAATGCAGCCACCATGGATATACTGCTAGACCAGCATTTTAGTCAGTGTGTGTGTCAGTCCCTGCTCAACAAAACCTGATTGATCAACTTCTGTTGAGTGGATATACTTGAAAACGTATTGATCATCAGCCACAGGGAAGGAGGGGCAGCATTCCTCCATTGACGGAGGAATCAGCCTGCTGGCTAAATTAAATAAAATGTTGATGGCTAGCTTAAGGACTGGTAGGGAGCAATATATTACATTTTCGTTCTTAGGTTTAGATATGCTTAATGCTTGTACATAGAATGAATACGACATCTAATAACATGACTTGGCTGACTATTTACCAACAGCTTGTGAGGGCTACAACATTTTAAGATATAATTCCGTTGCAATTTGACAGTTTTTACTGTTGAGTATGTGGGACTTCCCACGTTCTTGGTTAATAGCTTAATTAATCGTGTACATCAAATATCCTTTTTCACACTTGACTAGGGCTGCAACTAACGATTATTTTCATAATCGATTAGTTGGCCGATTATTGTTTCGATTTATAACGTCTTAAAAAATAAAAAAAAATAAAGGAATTTTGCGATGATTTTCATTTTTTTTTTTTTTTGGCCAATTTATTGTTGGTTAGATTAAAAACCACAAATTGCTACAAAAACACATTACATGCTTTTCTGCAGCTTCTCCATCGAAGTAAATTGAATCATAAAAACAAAATAGCATCATTTTGCGTTAAAAAAAAAGTCCTTGCCCTTTCCAAATACGCAGCAGCTGAAAATAAAATCATGGACGTGAACGTGTCCCATAGGAAACCATGTAAATGAACTGTGTGTTTCTGCAAAAAACACAGAGGCGTGACCCCCGGCCTGAGATGTTTAGTAACATAATGGGGGTTAAAAAAACAAAAATTAGTACAAAAAGAGCAAATAATCGCTACTGTAAGGGGTTAATGTTTTACTGTTGGACAGTGAAAGTAATATTTACAGTAGCGATTTGCTCTTTTTCTACTATAAAGGGCCAATTTTCGTTTTTTTTAACCCCATTATGTTACTGCCCGATTAATCGATTATGAAAATGGTAATCGATTAATTTCATAATCGATTAGTTGTTTCGGCCCTACACTTGACTATTTTTTTTTTTATATCTCAGATATACCAACACTGTCGTCACCCAAAAGCTCCATATAATCCCCCAGCAGGACGGGTGTCTGGAATTTGTGTACCGGCCGGCACACCAGATTTAAGGCATTATTTTTTCTGCAAACTTGTAAGTGCAATACAACTTTTTTAATACATTTTCTACTCGTTTAATTGCACTGTCATTGTTTTTTGCATGGTGGGCATTTACGCTGGTGATCTGCAATTACCATTGGACAAGATCAATTGCTTTAAAAGGGGTTATAAAGGAATTTTTTTTTTCATAATAAGCATCCTTTACCTGCAGACATTTCTCTTTTCACTTCCTCATTGTTTTATTTCTTCTTTGTTCTGTTCACTTCCTGCTTGTCTGATTGTAACTCACCACCGTGAAGGGAGGCTTTAGTGCGGTGGTCAGTGACTTGCTCACCCCCTCCTGGGAACTACATCTGTGTGGCAGGACACTATCTATGTGTTAGAGACTTCAAGGAGGTGTGAATTACTGGACGTGCCGCAATGCATACTGGGAAATGTAGTTCTTACGTGAATGAGTGCCGCAAACCAGGAAATGAATGAGAAAACAGAAACTAGAACGCCGGAGGTGATATAGATGAAGGAATTTAATAGGTATTTACTCATTTTTTTAACAGAATCATTACACTATTCTGTCTGCCTACCTTGCAGACATTAATTTTAGCCAAAACATTTTTTACCTTTACAACTCCTTTAACCACTTAAAGACCTTAACCACGCCTCCTGCACATTTACGTTGGCAGAATGACATGGCTGGGCACATGCACGTACAGGTACGTCCTGTGCTAGTGCCCAGCCTTGGATCGCGGGCGCGCGCCCGCGGCGCGCTCCTGTGACCCGGTCCGAAGCTCCAGGACCGCGGGACTCGTGGACCCGATCGCTGCTGAAGTCCCGCGATCGGTCCCCGGAGCTGAAGAACGGGGAGAGCCGTGTGTAAACATGGCTTCCCCGTTCTTCACTGTGGCGGCGTCATCGATCGTGTGATCCCTTTTATAGGGATACACAATCAATGACGTCACACCTACAGCCACACCCCCCTACAGTTGTAAACACACATTAGGTCACACATAACACCAAACTGCAAATGTCATTTTCACAATAAACAATGCATTGCAAAAGCATTTTTTGCTGTGAAAATGATAATGGTCCCAAAAATGTGTCAAAATTGTCCGCCATAATGTCGCAGTCATGAAAAAAAATCGCTGATCACCGCCATTAGTAGTAAAACATAATAAAATAATAAAAATGCAATAAAACTATCCCCTATTTTGTAAACGCTATACATTTTGCGCAAACCAACCGATAAACGCTTATTGCGATTTTTTTTATACCAAAAATAGGTAGAAGAATACGTATCGGCCTAAACTGAGGAAAAAATGTATTTTTTATATATTTTTGGGGGATATTTATTATAGCAAGAAATAAAAAATATTGAATTTTTTTCAAAATTGTCGCTCTATTTTTGTTTATAGCGCAAAAAATAAAAACTGCAGAGGTGATCAAATACCACCAAAAGAAAGCTCTATTTGTGGGAAAAAAAGGACGCCAATTTTGTTTGGGAGCCACGTCGCACGAGCGCACAATTGTCTTTTAAAGCGACGCAGTGCCGAATCGCAAAACCTGGCCGGGTCCTTTAGCTGCCTAAAGGTCCGGGTCTTATGTGGTTAACCACTTAGCAACCACCTGCCGAAAAATAACGGCGGCAAGGTGGTTGCTTAACTCTGGGATCACGTTATATAACGTGATTCCAGAGTCGCGCTCCCGCGCGCCCCCTGGGGCGCGCACACGGGAATGTCCGTGACCGCCGGGTCCAGAGGACCCGGCGGGTCACGAATCATGGTAAATCGCCGCTGATAGCGGCGGTTTACCACGTGATCGCGCCGTCCAATGACGGCGCGATCAGATGTAAACAGACCGGCGTCATTTGATGACGCCGGTTCCTCCCTCCTCTCTCTGTACCGATCGGTACAGTGTGAGAGGAGAGGGGAGGGAGCGGATGGCAGCGCCAGTGCTGCGGGATGGATCTGTGACAAATGTAGTCACAGATCCATCCATCCATCCCTCCCTGCTCAGCCATCCCTGCTGCACATACTCTGCAATGCTGGGCAATACTCTGGGGGGGGGGCAATACTCTGGGGGGGGCAATACTCTGGGGGGGGGGGCAATACTCTGGGGGGGGGGGCAATACTCTGGGGGGGGGCAATACTCTGGGGGGGGGGGGGCAATACTCTGGGGGGGGGGGGCAATACTCTGGGCATACTCTGGTGGGCATACTCCGCAATACTCTGGGCATACTCTGGTGGGCATACTCCGCAATACTCTGGGCATACTCTGGTGGGCATACTCCGCAATACTCTGGGCATACTCTGGTGGGCATACTCCGCAATACTCTGGGCATACTCTGGTGGGCATACTCCGCAATACTCTGGGCATACTCTGGTGGGCATACTCCGCAATACTCTGGGCATACTCTGGTGGGCATACTCCGCAATACTCTGGGCATACTCTGGTGGGCATACTCCGCAATACTCTGGGCATACTCTGGTGGGCATACTCCGCAATACTCTGGGCATACTCTGGGCATACTCTGGTGGGCATACTCCGCAATACTCTGGGCATACTTCCGCAATACTCTGGGCATACTTCCGCAATACTCTGGGCATACTTCCGCAATACTCTGGGCATACTTCCGCAATACTCTGGGCATACTTCCGCAATACTCTGGGCATACTCCGCAATACTCTGGGCATA
Source organism: Rana kukunoris (assembly GCA_029574335.1). Lineage (NCBI taxonomy): Eukaryota > Metazoa > Chordata > Amphibia > Anura > Ranidae > Rana > Rana kukunoris. The sequence goes on from CM056053.1 coordinate 55,549,975, forward strand.
CTCCGCAATACTCTGGGCATACTCCGCAATACTCTGGGCATACTCTGCAATACTCTGGGCATACTCTGCAATACTCTGGGCATACTCTGCAATACTCTGGGCATACTCTGCAATACTCTGGGCATACTCTGCAATACTCTGGGCATACTCCGCAATACTCTGGGCATACTCCGCAATACTCTGGGCATACTCCGCAATACTCTGGGCATACTCCGCAATACTCTGGGCATACTCCGCAATACTCTGGGCATACTCCGCAATACTCTGCAATAATACTCTGGGCATACTCCGCAATACTCTGGGCATACTCCGCAATACTCTGGGCATACTCCGCAATACTCTGGGCATACTCCGCAATACTCTGGGCATACTCTGCAATACTCTGGGCATACTCCGCAATACTCTGGGCATACTCCGCAATACTCTGGGCATACTCCGCAATACTCTGGGCATACAGCGCCCCTGTCCCCGTGAGCTCGCATGCAGAAGCGAACGCATACGCAAAACCCGCCCACATATGAAAACGGTGTTCAAACCACACATGTGAGGTATCGCTGCGAACGTTAGAGCGAGAGCAATAATTTTGGCCCTAGACCTCCTCTCCAACTAAAATGATGTAACCAGTAAAAATATTTAAAGCGTCACCTATGGGGATTTTTAAGTCGCAAAGTTTGGCGCCATTCCATGTGGCCACGCTGTGTAAAAGTCCCACACATGGGGTATCGCCATACTCGGGAGGAATAGCAGAATGTGTTTTGGGGTGTAATTTGTGGTATGCATATGCTGTGTGTGAGAAATAACCCGCTAATATGAAAATTTTGTGGAAAGAAAATAAAAATGAAAAAAATCTTGATTTTGCAAAGAATTGTGGGAAAAATTACAACTTCAAAAAACTCACCAGGCCTCTTTCTAAATACCTTGGAATGTCTTCTTTCCAAAAAGGGGTAATTTGGGGGGTATTTGTACTTTTCTGGCATGTTAGGGTCTCAAGAAATGAGAGAGGATGTCAGTACATCAGGTGTGATCAAATTGATCAATTTTCAGTAATTGGTACCATAGCTTTTAGACCCTATAACTTTCACCCAGACTAAATAATATCTAAATTTTTTTTGTTTTGTTACCAAAGATATGTAGCAGTATACATTTTAGGCCAAATTTATGAAGAAAAATTACTTTTTTGCAAAATTTTATAATAGAAATGAAGAAAAATTCATTTTTTTACAAAATTTTCGTTCTTTTTTCATTTATAGTGAAAAAAATAAAAACCGCAGAGGTGATAAAATACCACCAAAAGAAAGCTCTATTTGTGGGAAAAAAAGGACAAAAATTTCATTTGGTTATAGTGTTGTATGACTGAGTTATTGTCATTCAAAATGTGAGAGCACCGAAAGCTGAAAATTGGTCTGGTTATTAAGTGGGTTTAAGTGCCCAGTAGTCAAGTGGTTAAAGACCGAATTTGTTTGAACTGCGTGGCTGGAGTGACAACTTTAATTATACGTTGTTTTTGATCCCCTGTCATAAGGGATCATGACGAGTCGGTAAGGAGCCATTTCATTGTTTGGTGGAGGATATATCACCTTTTCTTTTGAACACGTTTATCATCAGAATCACTTATTAAGCACTTATGGACTACATTTTTTGTTTTGTTTTAACTTGAACATTTATTTTTGATTTTATTATTAATTTTGATGTTGACATTCTTATATTGATATTATAATCATTGGTTCACGTTTATTGATTGGTAGGAGATTGCTTTTAGTGGCAACTGATACCTATTTTTTGGCACATTAGTGATACCACACTGTATGCCATTATTCACAATTTATATCACTTATTTTGTTATTAATTTTTTTGCCATATTTTATGTGTTCTGATTTTTTAATTACGTTTCTCACATGGTTAAGGGGTAGCGCAATTTTTTTTTTTTCATATCAACACTGTAGCTTTTCAGTTCCCCCCAGTTCAGTTCAAGGACTTTTCTCAGTAGCTGGGAGATCTAATTTCTTTAATGCTTGAGGGAAACCATGTAGAACCAACCAGAGGGAAAAACCATATAAGATCTCCAAATTACAGCAAGGTATTCCTTTATTATTGAGCAGAAGTGTCTCCTTCAAGACACAACATTAAAAGGGATTGTAAAGTTTTTTCCCCTATAAAGATAACAAACTGTTGTACTTACATGCTCTGTTGCAGTGGATTAGCACAGAGCAGCCCAGATCCTCTTCTTCTCGGGGTCCCTCTTCTGTGATCCTGGCCCCTCCCTCCAGTTCAGTGCCTCTACACCAGATTGGCTAAAATTACTTTGGCACCGCTGCTGTGTCTCAGCCAATCAGGAGGGAGAATCTCAGACAGCTGAGACACTCGTGGACATCACTGGACAGACAGGGACCTCAGGTAAGTGTTAGGGGGGCTGCTGCACACAGAAGGTTTTTTATCTTAATGCATATAATGCATTAAGATAAAAAATAAAAAAAAACTCCTTGGCCGGGATTCACGTAGCACTTACGCCGACGTATCTCGATATACGTTGCGTAAGTGTAAATATGCGCCATCGTATCTATGCGCCGTACCCATAGAACTAAGATCCGCCAAAAAACTAACTTCATCCGACCAACCTAACTTGCCTACGCCGGTGTATAGTGGGCGCATAGTTACGCTGGACGCATTTGGAACTCCCATTGATTTGTGATGCAAATATGCAAACAAGGGAGATATGCCGATTCACGAACGTACTTGCGCCCGGCGCATGTTTTAAGCGATTTGCGTAAGGGTTACGTCCGGCATAAAGTTATTCCTCATATAGGAGGCGCAACTCATGCAAAGCTATGGACCAGGGAACAGCTGTCGTATTTTACGCCATTTACGTAGTACTACGTGAATAGGGCTGGGCATAGGTTACGTTCACGTCGTAGGCAGTGATTCAACGTATCTTAGGGAGTTATATTGACGTGGTTGTACGCATGCGCACGGGGATACGTCCAAGTTACGACGCATACGCCGTTCGTTTTAAGTACTTGGATGCCGCTCAGCCCATCATTTGCATGGGGTCACGCTTCATTACCATGCATCACGCCCACTACCACCTACTTTGACTTACGTCCGCTTACGCCGACGAATATACGCTACGCCGGCGCTAAGTTGGGCACATTTTCTTTGTGAATTTCATACTTGCCTCTCAACGTTGCGCCGGCGTAGCGTAAAGAAGATACGCCGATGGCTGTGAATCTGGCCCCCGTGACTTTACAATACCTTTAAAGTGTCTCTTTGTCATCCCCAAAAAAATGGCTAAAGCATTTTCTGAAAAAGAAGATAACATATCTACACAGCGTACGGACCATTCCCCTGTTCAAGTGGTGAATCCACACCGCTCTGCTAACTTGAATGCCATGTTCTCGGTCACTTGCTATAGTTCCATATTTTGATCCCCTTTTAATTACTGAGTCCTGTGGCAACGTAGGGGGCCAGTAGATGGAAACACAGCACTCGTTATGTTATACAGTGTTGAGGATTCAAGACTTGAACAGAGGAAAAGGCAGAAGACACAATCTGCTGAAAAGGGAAGTATAATGGCTCTTATGCAGGAAAATGATTTGCCCAATTTTGGGGACGATGACAGATTTGCTTTAAATGATGCTTGCATGGGTTATGCACAAAATCCACCTTCTATGACTGGGACAGAATAGGGTTAAGTAGTAATGTACAGTATCTGTTCCTGGTCACGCTTTTTTATAACAATCCTTTCTTACTGGAACCTTGCTGGTTTCTAGATGTTCTGCCAGGAAAAGTGCTGGTGAAATGACAACAATGTCACAGAATACCCGAATATAATATACTTCCTTGGGACACTGTTGCCAAAAATGTGGTTGTAAGAAAACCAGGACAATTTTGTTATTGTTTAATTTAAAGTTTGTCTTATAAATCTGGCATGACCCAATTTTCAAAATGATTTTTCATGTGAATTACTCCGAACATTATAATTTTTACCCCTTTAGGGCTTGTTCATACCAGACTGCATGCTCCCATGTTTTTAGAGTAGAAAACTGGAGTCTTCTAAAAAGTCATTATAGGCCAACAAGACTTGATTACGCCAGATGTGTTACGCTGGCATTGACTGTAAATATTCACACATGCTGAATTTGTGGTTCACTGACCGGCATATCTCCTTTTGAATCAACAGAATGGGGCTTTCAGGACTAACATGCATCTAAAAAGTCTCTAAATTATGTATGTAATAAAAAAGGACTTATACTGTGGAAGCTGTACCTTAAGAGGCTAGAAGAGGGCAATGGGCTAGTCTCCATTATTGCCTGTAGGCTCCCTACACCCTTTCTTTGACCCATTTCTGACTTATGCTTTGTTCTGCACTGTAAGGCCCCTTTCACACAGGTGGCTGTTCTGCTGCAGTTAAAAGCATGTTTTGTTAATTTGAAATTCAGAGAATCCTGGCACAGCATTCACTTGCAGTTGTACATTGCGATTAGCTGCATTTACGTGCGGCTGCGTTTTGTCGTGTTTAGCTGCGTTGGAACATACTTGCCATTTCTGTTCTACTATTCCACTGCTTTCAGTTGCTTTTCTTTCCTGGTTGCCGCTGCTATCTGCAGGTGACATAGTACACTGCATATAGCTGCATTAAATCGTTCCTGGATGTAGTCAAATCAAGTTTTTTCTATCCACACCATACCCCATGTAACGAAACCACTGCTAATCGCAGTGTGTGACTGTGGAAAGCATTGCCTGATTTTAGCTGCGGTAGATAACTTGATCTATCCGCAGCTAAAAGCTGAATTCTATCTGCCCGTGTGGAAGGGGCCTAACTGTATGGAAAGGCGTGGAAAGGACCAAGATTTTGTTTACTCATGTCAGGACAGCACCTTTGATAAATGATTATCTGATGACTGGTGGAAAAAGATTCATGAAGCAGAAGGGGAGGTGGAAGTAGTACAGAGCCAAATAAAGAATAAAAAAGCAGAAGCAGGGAGATGCACTATTGGTCCTCAAGTGCAGCTTTCTCTTCAGTAAGCCCTCAGCAGATAAAACAGCAGTAAGACCAAATCTCATGACACCAGCAGTGAGATATGAGATCTCCAGCTACGAGGCTCCAGGCACTGAATGCCTAGGTACAGGGGGCCAGATCCGCAGAGCCAGTACGCCGGTGTATCTCCTGATACGCCGGCGTACTTTCAAATTACCCGCGTGGTATCATTAGTTTGAATCCTCAAACCATGATACGACGGCTTCGGGCTTCTACGCTGCAATATTTTTGCGCCTACTGGGTGGAGTTTGCGTCGTTTTCCATGTCGGGTATGCAAATTTGCTTTTTATGGCGATCCACAAAGTTACGATCGGCCGTCGCATTCTCTTACGACGTCGCTAGTCGGCTTTTTCCGGCGTATAGTTAAAGCTGCTATTATAGTTAGACTGGCCATGTTAAGTATGGCCGTCGTTCCCACGTCGAATTAACTTTTTTTTTTTTTTTTGCGGAAGTCGTCCGTTAATAGGAATGTACGGAATTTACGCTACAAAAAAAAAAAAAAAAACGGCGTTTCGACGTAATTTCGCGCAATGCACAGCAGGAAATTTCTGAATGGAGCATGCGCAGTTCGATCGCCGCGGAAATGCGTGTGATTTAAATGATTCACGCCCCCTAATTGCGTAAGTCGATTCCGCCGTGAGAAATACACTACGCAGCCGTACCTTACGGGCCGAAATCTTCCTGGATTCGACTTAGAGCCAGGTAAAATACGGCGGCGTAGTGTATCTCTGATACACTGCGCCAGGGCAATTCTCTGTGAATCTGGCCCAGGATGTTTAGTGATCATTTTTAGATACCCCATTTTTTTTGATCTACTAAATGATGGGGAACTCTAAACACTGTTGAAGTGTCAAAGGCTTATTTTTGAGGACAGAGGCAGTGAAAAAACCCAGACAAAGGTTTTAACACTTGTATAAATTCTTCTACCCAAAACAAAAAATACTTTGGCTGGATTAAGCATTCATGACTTGACGTGACCAGAGCCAGACAGCCATGTTTTTTTTATATTGTGACAGCTAGCAGGGGGAGAAGACGCACCGACAGCTGTCACAATGGGGGATCAGGGGCCAGTCCTACACTAACATGTTACACCCTAAATATGGGTGTAACATGTAACATGCAAACTTTTCTTTACAAAGTAGTGTTGTCATTATGATTTGAATCACTTTCTTCTCCATGCTACAGTGAAATTTTTAAAGCAGAATGAAACCCAATGATTTACAACAGATTCCTAAAACAAAGAAATTCATGTCATGCCTCTGGTGAAAACTATTGCTAATATGCTTATGTCAGCTCTTAACCAGGCTGCCAAGTCCTCAAATGCTTGGTGTCATAGCTGGTCACATATGCAGTCCAATGTCAACTGCAGAACAAACAGAGGCTAAGATGGAACATTCCTTGGATATGAAGAGAAGGAGGGTTTAGCTCTACTTTAACCGATCCCGCACCGCCCACCGCACATATACCTGTACGTGATTTTGTGCACGTGGTGTAGGGGGCACGCGCGCACCTGCAGAGCGCTGCTCCTGCTGTGATCAGACACAGTGGGAGCCAACCAGCAGGTCTGGCAGCCACGATGGCCGCCGTGACCAGCTGATCGTTCTGTAGAGAAATGGAGCAGTGGTGTGTCTATGTAAACCAGGAAAATCGCTGATCTGTCAGAGAGGAAAAGAGAGATTTTGTGTTTCAGCTAAGCTGAAATACAATCTCTAATTTCCTCCTGTGTCTCCGTCCTCCACACATTTAGAAAGCACCTCCAAGGCACACATTTAACCCCTTGATCGCCCCCTAGTGTTAACCCCTTTCCTACCAATGTAATAGGTATTGTTTAGCACTGATCACATTATTGGTGTTGCTGATCCCCAAAAAGTGTCAATGTCCAATTTGCCTGCCGCAATCCAGCCAAAAATCGCTGATCGCCGCCATTACGAGTAAAAACAATAAAAAAAAATCCCTAAATATATTTTTGGATACTATACATTTTAGGCAAACCAATCAATATATACGCTTATTGGGAGTTTACCAAAAATATGTAGCAGAATACACATTGGCCTAAATATTGTTATTTATTTAAATTGTCTTTTTTTTTTGTTTATAGTGCAAAAAAAAAATGCAGAGGGGATGTAATACCACCAAAAGAAAGCTCTATTTGTGGGGACATCAATTTTATTTTGGTACAGCGTCACACAATCGTGCAATTGTCATTAAAAAGCAGCGCAGTACCGTATTGCAAACAATGGCCTGGTCAAGAAGTGGGTAAAACCTTCCGGTGCTGAAGTTGTTAAAGTATACCAGGTTGCAGCAATTCCCTACGCAACTTAAGAAAAAGCATTTTTTCTGAGTTGCTGCTAGGGAGATTTCTCCTCACTTCCTGTCCTGAGGATCACCTTTTTACAGAAAGTAAATGAATCTTTGTAGCCACAGTAAAACCTGACAGGCATTCTAATACTTCTCCACTCTATCCAAAACTAAACAAAGGGATTTGGCTATAGATACAGGCCAGAGATGGGCAGCAGGGCACTGCGACTGAAGGCTAGAGAGCCAAGTGTTCCGAGAGAGTTGAATGACACAGTCACAGGACTGGTAAGAGAAGCAGCCATGCTGCCAAAACATAAGCCTGGTGGCTTGGTATTTTCGGTAATTCATGTTATGTGGCATAAACCCCTGCATGGGTAAATGATGTATAAGTGAACTTTCCTTTACTCAATAAAAGTGGGCTGCTATGTCCTAAAACTACAGTTTGGACTCGCGCAGCTCAATGCGAATGCACCTGCTATTTGAGTTTAATTGCCCAACAATAGTTATGGATTTGTTTGCATAAAATAAGATTATACGTAAAAAGGTTTGTAAATTGCTAGATGGGCTACATTGATGATGAATGTCTAATAGGCATCTCAAGGGGTTGCAGATGTTGCGTATTTGAGTAATTGAACTAATAAAGGCAGTGATTTTTGACCAAATTCTCCTCCAAAATTGGTAGACATTCCCACATCCTATGGTAGAATGCGCCATTAGCCTTGTTACATCTCAAATAGGTTGCAGAGGCCAGTCTATTCAAGCGATAGAGCAAACGGAGTATAGAAGGACCTGTACAATTGTTTGGCTTGTATGACTTGTCTCGAGAGGAGATAGCGATAGAGACCTGGAGAGGAAGGACCTCCTGACAGATATCTTCTGTCAACTCAGGTATATCAGAGCACCATCTTTTTTCCGTGATTCAAGCCCCATTAGTCGTGGAGTGAAGAAGAGACTTGTAATACGTGGAAACAAGTTTTGTGTGTGAGGGGTCAGTCAAAGGCTGAGTGGGGAGTGTTGAATATCTATGTTACAAAGGCCAAACTGTGGCGCAGCGGTGCAACGTATCTGTATATACACATACATTTTAAGGACCGCCTCCTGCACATATACGTCGGCAGAATGGCATGGCTGGGCACATGCACGTACAGGTATGTCCTGTGCTAGTACCCAGCCGTGGGTTTTGCGGACCCGATTGCCGCTGGAGTCCGGCGATCGGTCCCCGGAGCTGAAGAACGGGGAGAGCTGTGTGTAAACACGGCTTCCACGTTCTTCACTGTGGCGGCGTCATCGATCATGTGATCCCTTTTATAGGGATACACAATCGATGACGTCACACCTACAGCCACACCCCCCTACAGTTGTAAACACACATTAGGTCACACTTAACCCTTCAGCGCCCCCTTGTGGTTAACTCCCAAATTGCAAATATAATTTTCACAATAAACAAAGCATTTCAAATGCATTTTTTGGTGTGAAAATCACAATTGTCCCAAAAATGTGTCAAAATTGTCCGAAGTGTCCGCCATAATGTCGCGGTCATGAAAAAAATCGCTGATCGCTGCATTAGTAGTATGCTAATGTATTACAGGTACATTTTATGATAACAGCAAACATACAATATAGAGAACAAAAAACGTTTTAGACCCAATTGGTTTGAGTTACAAGGTTATTACAGCCCTGGAAAAAGTCTGAACATGTCCAATTACCTAATGGATAAGAATTGGAATGCAATATTCATCCAAGTCTTGAGTCTTCAAGAATACTGTCCAACACTGATATTTAAACAGATAATTTTAATCTCTTCCCTCCTCAGTTTTCTTTTTCTTTTTATGAGTAAAAGAACATTTGAAAAATTGACTCTTCCCATTATTTCCAACCCCATCTGATTGCTATTGAGGAGATTACTTCAGGCCAGCTCGACGATGAAAAACCCTTCTATCCAAGCTTAGACCCTGCAATCGGAAAACGTCTCAAGAAAACCAAACTAAGACCATGGCGAAAAGTTCTTACTTCTATTATTACAAGATTAGATTTCAACACCTAATCATATTTTAAGCAGAATAAACAGGGGCCATATAGCATTACCGCTTATCAGTTTTACGTTTTGTTATTTGTGGTTTACGCCATACTTTCCAAGTTACAATGTGACATTATGTTGGCTGTATAAACACCCTGAGCTTTCAATTCTCCAACATTCGAAGGTTTAGCTCAGAAATTGAAAAACGCTGGAAAATTATTAGCAGATGGAGCAACTGAATATTTGACATCATAGCAAAAGTTCTGAGCAATCGGCTTGAAAAAAAAAAAAGTTGGGTGAAGTTTAACAAAAAGCCTGTACTTACCAACCAAGATTATCAGCCTGTATTTCTCATTAGGCTGTCGTTGATACAATGCCACTTCTTCAAAGGTAGGAACATCTGCTGTATCATATTGGTCGCTCTTCTTACATTCGTACATGAATTTATTTGTTTTTCTGTCTTTCCTGCTGAGACGAAAACTTCTCCGAAAACCAGCTGAAACAAAAACACATTTTTCAGATCAGAACGTGAGTAGCCTGGATGTCTGCAGTGCTCTTTCATAAATATAATATTCATAAATATTTTAACAAATGTAACAGTACAGAAATCATTACAGGCCGGGCCCGAACAAAATCCAGCCGTGACTGCTTTTACTTAAGTATGGTTTAAAAGTGCCGACTGAGAAATTACTTCTTCAAGTCCTGATCACCGAAAAGCTGCCTATAAATCCCAGACAGCAATAGAAAGCGGCACTTATGGAGCGGCTGGGCACACAAAACTGTGCCTAACTGGTACTATGGCTTTATGAGGAGACTATAAAGCCAATATTTGCTTCTTGGATGTGGTATGAATTTAAACAAAAACGCATTTACATTGTATGGAAACTGCTTATGGTGTAATAGTAGGCACAATTTAAACTGTTACAAGATATACATTTACACATCTGAACTTGTATATGTAACACAGAACATAGAAAGTAATGAACAAAAATATGGCACATGGAAGACAAATGTATGGAAACATTGCAATCAAAAGCAGTAAGGAAATAAAGGATTTTGAACATTCAGTAGGTAAATATTCATGTGTAGAAGTAACCTGGACTAAAGAGGTTGCAAACAAGGCTGAAGAGGATAAAGCCACAGATTATAGTAACCAACTGGAAATAATCAGCTAATCTGACATCTATAAAAATAATTGTCTGTTATCATAGGCGTGCGCACAGGGTGGGCCTGGGCACACCATAAATCACCCTGTGCAGTGCCTATTTCCCTTGCTTCCTGGCGCCCCTTGTCTCCCCCCCTCTGCAGTGCTGCCAGCTTCCCTCCTCTCCCGCCTGCTGCTGCTGGGGATGTTTATTCTAACAATACATTGAGCCGACTGATTAGACTGCGGTATGCTGTTTTTTTTTTTTTTCGTACATACCTCGGCTTCTGGGTATGATTCTTGCGGAACTGGGTGTTCCTAGTTGATTGACGTTCTTCTGACCGGTGCATACTGCGCGTCACGACTTACCGAAAGAAGCCGAACGTCATTGCGCAGGCGCCGTATAGAGTCGGCTCTATGCGGCGCCTGCGCAGCGACTTTCGGTTTCTGTCGGAAAGTCGTGACGCGCAGTATGTGCCGGTCGGAAGAACGTCAATCAACTAGGAATGCCCAGTCGCGCAAGAATCATACCCGGAAGCCGAGGGATGAAACAGCACTAACGAGGTATGTAAAAAAACAAACAAAAAACACAGCATACCCGCAGTCTAATCAGTCGGCTCAATGTATTGTTAGAATTTTTTTTAGGGTGAACCTCCACTTTAAGGATGGAGAGTGGGGGGGGGGCTGTAAATATTGTATTTACCTTCCTATTCCTTTTCTGAATGAACACAGTGAATGACCTGTACTGGTCGCTTCTGTGTTCATTCTTTACTGAAGCATAGTAATCTATGTTTACCATGCTTCAGTTTGTAAATGAACAGGAAGCCGCTCCACACAGAGTACTTCCCATTAGTTCACTGCCCAGTGAATCTGAGGCTGCAAAGAAAGGGACTGGGGAAGCTTTGTCCTCAGTCCCTTTCTCTGGTTTAAGACAATAGGGCTCTGTTTAGACCCTTGATATTTCACCAAAGCCCCCCAATAGGGCTCCGTAAAAAAGAAAAGTAAAAAAATATTGTAAAAAAATTATAAGAATAAAAACTACTGACACCAATCTCTGCTCTACTGACACTGTCCACTGCTCTGCTGATATACACGCGTATATACACGCGTGTTTGCACTCTGGGATGCAAACCCCTAATGCAATAGGCTGCACACACCAATGGCTGTTATGTTTTAGTGCACTCATACTTATTGGAAATACCTGAATAAACTGATAATTTGATATTTGGTTTGAATGCAGCTGTTAGTGATTGGGTTTGACTACCATTCCCATCACTTTCAACCAACTTGAATACATACATTACATTCAAAAAAGTAAACAGTCACATGGTTTGCAAAATTACAATCTGTTTAAAGACGATTAGTCCTAAAACAATCACTTTAAATCTTAACCTACTTTTTCCAGTATACTTTATCTATGTGAAGCACTGAAAGATTTCAGGGATCCCATGGAATGGATCAAATTGTTAATTAAATGAAAATTACATTTATATATAATCAGCCTTAATGTTTTTTTTATTCACCTGCTATAGGATATTACAGGGCTATTTTTTTTTTCACTTAAAAACATGTTAAAAAATGTACACAGTGTTTTAATAATATATACCTATTTTTACCTATAGGGTTACCTATAAGTTCCTTGTCTGCAGATTTAAAAAAAAATAATCATTTGTAAACCTGAAATGATCACAGTCTTCAACATTTGCCAAAAATACTCACACAACATCTGAGGTCCAAAGAACAAAAATCTTTCAAACTTGCATAATAGCAGTTTATTCAATGTAGTTGGCATAAGCCATATCCTTTATTGGCTAACTAAATTTTAAAGTAAATATGTACTAGGATACAGGCTGCCATTGTACCTTCCTCTGAAAATATTGCTTGCCTGCATGTTTCTGGTTAATTATCCTCTGATCTGGTGACTGAGAATATTTAATATTTATTATTACACGTACTTTATGCAGCGCTTTACATATACACTCACCGGCCACTATTAGGTACACCTGTTTAATTGCTTGGTAACACAAAATAATAATTAGCCAATCACATAGCAGCAATGCATTTAGGCATCTAGATGTGGTGAAGACAACTTGCTTAAAGGGGTGTTCCAGCCAAATTTTATGTTTATTAAAAGTCAGCATCTACAAAAAGTGTAGCTGCTGGCTTTTAATAAACATACACTTACCTGCTCCAGCAACGCTCCCCCCCTCCCCGGCATCCTCATTTCTACTGTGGGCACCCGGCCGTGACAGCTTTCGGCTTCACGACCGAGCGGCCCGGCACTGCGCCGTCCCATTGGACAGGCGATCGCCTAGGACCTGTCAGTGTCCTAGGCCATCGCCTACAGGGAGGGGCTGCAATAAGGCGATTAAGCTTAATCGCCTTACCAGCCCCTCGGCGGAAGGAGGAAGTGGGACAGGAAGTCCCACTCCTCCTGAAGCCCCCACTCCCCCCCCAAAAAAATTACATGCCAAATGTGGCATGTAAGGGGGTGAGGAGTGGGATAAGCGGAAGTTCCATTTTTGGGTGGAACTCTGCTTTAAGTTCAAACCGAGCACCAGAATGCGGAAGTAAGGTGATTTAAAGTGATAATAAAAGTTCAGTTTTTTTCTTTTTTAAATAACAAACATGTCATACTTGAGCCAAGAAAGAAAAACCGCTCAGGTGTGGAAATCTTCAGAGTAAATGCTTCCCCCAGGACTACAGGTGCAGGCAATGCATATGAGATTGCAAAACAAAAGAAAGGATTCTTCTGGACAGCCGCACTCTGAACAAAAGTTGCCTTTATTGTAAAAATCCAAGATAGAAAAACAGCACTACATGTCACAGCATACCGGCAGAGCTGACGCATTTCACACTGTATTTAGTGTTTAATCAGCTATGATCTATGGCACCGATCCAGCTGTTCTGGGGTCCCACGGTGGCTCTTGCGGCTCCTGGCTGCATTAGATAACCCCCTCTGGGAAGCTCTCTCCTGAGGGTGTTACCTTGCAGGCACACTCCTGTGTCATACCCTCACCATCCATAGATGGTGAGGGTATGACTTGGCCACACCCATGGAAATTCGGGGCTCTGGTAAGTAAAACGGGAGGGGGGGGGGCAGACACTGGATGCATTAAGGTGAAAAAACACAAAGGTTTACAACCCCTTTAAGTGACTTTGAACGTGGTTGTGATGCAAGACGGGCTGGTCCGAGTATTTAAGAAACTGCTGATTTATTGTGATTTTCACACACAACCATGTCTAATGTTTACAGAGAATGGTCAGAAAAAGAGAAAATATCCAGTGAGTGGCAGATGTGTGGATGAAAATTCCTTGTTGATGTCAGGGGTCAGAGGAGAATGGGCAGACTGGTTTGAGATGATAGAAAGGTACCAGTAACTCAAATAACCACTCGTTAGAACCAAGGTATGCAGAATACCATCTCTGAAAGCACAACAAATTGAACCTTGAAGAGTAGAATTTAAACAAGACATGTCTACAGAACAAACAAGACAAGTATAGAAAATGTGAAACAGGTGCACTAGGGCTTTAATAAACCAAAGAGCAATGTAATGGGAGGTCTGGGCTATACTGGTGCCTGTGTCTAGAAATGCTCCAGTTCTACAGACCACCATGGAGGGTATACACAGCCTTCCCATAGTCCTCGTCCGGCAGAAACACATTTACTTTTCAAAATAACTTTCTGGCAGCCGTCCGATTTATCACTATGACAAACAATGGAAAAAATAACTTTACACAACCTTGTAACGAGAGGAGATTATTATTGAAAACAAATGATGATCCTAAGATCACAAAGTGTTCCCTAAATAACAAACGTCTTGGGGAGGTTTATCCACTTGATGATTATAAATGAATGTGTGCAGTCACATGACGGCATTCCTGTACACATTTCCCAGAGATGATGAAGAGCAAATAGTATGCAATACATGGATACAACCTTCAGATCGCCACAGCCTGGGTATGCCAACTTTCATAAAGCAAACTATGTAGATAGCTTTATCCAAGACTTATTATTATATTACCAATCATTTCTACAATATTTTCCCTCTATTCATTACTGGTTACTGAAGAGAAACAGGTGTTATTACAATTCCAATCTAATTTGGAATAAAATGTTCTAAGGCCACTATCTTGCAATAATGGAGAAGATTTATAATTTTGTTCCAAACAAAAGAAAATAATTAAAGGCAGAAGGTTTTTGTTTTATCTTAATGCGTTGCATGCATTAAGGTAAAAAAAACTGCAGTGTTTCACTTGCCTTCTGTGTCCATGCTAGAGAAATTCACATTTCATTATTGTCTTGGTGACCATTAGCATTATAACAAAAAGTTATTGTAAATTCAAAGCTTTACAGTTGACACCAGAGGGAAACTTCTGAAGGACTTTGTCTCACTTCTTGCTGCCTCACTGGGATAAGAACCAAACAGCAAAAAATAAAAAGACAAGTGTTTTTATCCTAGGCTTTTCAAAGCAAAAGCTAAATAAAAAAATGTTGTCATGTCATGTGTCATGAGCATATACATGCACTTGCGGTTGAAGCACAGTCTGGGCACAGGTGCACTTTAAGGGCCCTTTCACACTAGCGGACGAACGGTCCGCTAATTACAAGTCCGTTAACGGACTTGTAATGCTTCCCTATGGGAGCGGATCCGTTAGCGGATGATGCATCCGCTAACGTCCGCTCGATCCGCATCCGTTTTTGCGGATGGAAGAATGTCCTATTTTTCTTCCGTCCGGCCAAACAGATCGGATGCAAACAGACAGACGGTCCGTTTCCATCCGACTCCCCATAGGGCTGAGCTGACGGACACACGGAGCGGACCGAAAAACGGACCGCTCCGTGTGTAAGGAGCCTAACTCTATTCTTACCAGCCCTGTGGGTAATTTTTACTAACAATGGCACTGTCAATGTTATTGAATCTCTATATAACTGACATTACTACATTAGCATGACCTAAACTGCAACTGTGGGTTTGCCTAGAGCAGGGGTCTCCAAATCTTCTAAACAAAGGGCCAGTTTACAACAAGTGATATTGTTTGCGCTGTGGTAGTGATGCCTGAAGGGTGATGAGAAATAGGTGAAATGGTAAGTAAAGTGATAAACTAAGTGGGTGAGGTGAGTACAAAAATATATATAAATATATAAATATCAATTATATATAAAAACAATGTGAACAAAGTAACAGTAAATATCAGTGACCGTGTCACATATAGTGATATGTGGTTGACATAATAGAACGCATGGTCAATCTCAGTCCTGCAGACAAAAACAAATGTAGAAAAACAAATGTGGAAAAAGAAAGTCCAACTGTAACATGCAACTGAGTGCAGCGAGTGAAATCTGATGTGTAGTCAAAAGGAGATGTTCCAGCAGCCAAATGAGTGAAGATGCAATGGAGAATTCCAAATCGTGCAGCCCACACCTCTAGTGATCCTATCAGCTTACCTCAAGGCTATCTGATATAGCCAGACAGATAGGACATCAAACTCTTGACGAATGGAAGCCTCAAATCCGATGGTACATGGAAAGGGAAAGTACAAAAAGAAAAAACAGAGTAGTCCTGTCACCACTGGGGGGATTTCTGCTTGAGATCAAGGATGTGCACTTACACAGAGTGGTAAAAGGGGGTGCCTATCTCCACGAGCAGCGAGCTCGTCAGGTGCTGCTCTGCTGCCACTGCTTATCTAGGTAATGGTCTGCCGATGCTCAGACGATGGTGTTGGGGCAGGAAAGAGAAATAGGAAGGCACATCGCATAATACCGCAACAAAAGGTTTATTAAACAAAGCATAAATAAAACTCACATAAGGCAAACTGAGGCGGTCATACATCCACGAGCAGCGAGCTCGTCTACCGTCCGTCAGGTGTTATGCAGAGGGTCCAGTGCTCCAATCCCGACGCGTATTCGTCACACCACGTGACTTCATCAGGGGATAGCACTTGGATACTGGTCTGTGTTTAAATAGGGTCTGCGGAATAGGACGCCCGGCGGCCATTTTCCCGAAGTCCACATGCAATCCAGCTCAGGACAGCAAGCACTACCTCTCGTGCCGTCCCACCCAGGTGGCATCTACATCAGAGATGGCACTAGGTCTCACCATGAGAGGCGTACTGGTCTAGGCAGACCCAAATACAAACCAGACACAGAGTGGACATATATATATAAAAATGTAAAACGGAGTGAAAGGGCATGGATGGTTTGAACCACAAACACGCTCAGACACCCTCCATGGGATCCCAGCATGTCTGGAATGGTAAACAAAGCCAACCTGGAAAATAAATGAAAAAATGCCTCTTATAGAGGGTCGTGGGGGAAGCCCCCAACAGACATCCTCATAGGTATATTGAATCATAAATGATGGATGGCAGGGATGGTATAAAATACAAATAAAATAGGGATAAAATATAAAAGTATAAAAAGGTCCATAGGTAAAAGTCTGTGTGGAATCAGATATAAAAATATATACATATATATATACAAGTGGCATATATACATATATATAAAAACATATAGAGGGGAGCAACTCTCCCTCTGCTCAGGACAGACTCTAACAATCCTCTACTGATGTAAAAAAATGCCGAGTGAAAAAACCGAACAGAGCACTGTACACAGCTGCACCCGACACACGGCTAACAAAAACCTACAATGAATGGTGAAAGACAGATCGTAGCTCCAAATAGGTGGAGCTAGGGAATATGGCATGGAAAGTCAAGAGGAAAGAATCCTAGAAGTCACTCAGGAAGCAGTTAAGGTCGAACTCAATATTGAGTCCTTTAGGCCTGAGAGTATCCATACAAAAGATATATTTGGATTCAAGCTGGCTAAGGGACCTGACTTTATGACCCCCTCGCCATGGTCTGGAATAAGGAACTATCCCCCAAAACTTGAGCTGTGATGGATCTTTCCGATGAACTTTGGCAAAGTGACGAGATACGATGTGGTTGGAGAACCCGATTTCTATATTTTTAATGTGTTCTTTGATGCGGATTTGCAGAAGCCTCTTGGTACGGCCAATGTATTGAAGGCCACAACTGCATTCTAGGGCATAGACTGCACCTTCTGTATTACATCCAATAAAGTCTCTTACTTCATATTGTGTGTCATTACTATTGGACTTGAATGTGGTGACTTTAACATTTGGTCGTTTTGTATGTGTGCAAGAGTAACATCTTTTACAAGGGTAAAACCCTTTGCCAGTGAAGAAAGAGAACACTTTCTTCGGGGGATCTATCACACTCTTGACCAGTTGGTCACGCAAGGTGGGGGCCCTTTTATAGATGAAGCTCGGTTTGTCTGGTAACAGGACTCTAAGGTCCCTGTCAGCCTTCAAAATATGCCAGTGACGTTGAATGACCTTTTCTATCTTCTTAAACTGAACGCTGTATTCCATCATCACAGGTACCAAGTCCTTCCTAATTGCCGGCTTCTTGTTTTCCAGAAGATTACTTCTTGGTAACTTTGATACTTCTTCTATTCTTTCTTTGATATAGATATCGTTATATCCCTTTTCAATGAATCTGTCACCAATTTTTTGGCCTGAACTTGAAACTCATCTAGCCTAGTGCAGTTGCGTCTTAAACGTACCAGCTGGCCCTTAGGTATATTGAAGAGCCAGTTTTTATGGTGGCAGCTAGTAATGGGAAGGTAACTGTTGCGATCTACGTTTTTGAAGAAAGTCCTTGTGTCAAAAGTCCCGTTATTCCTAGAAATTTCTAAATCCAGGAAGGGTATGGTATGTCCTATCTGCCAAGTCAATACGATATTTTTGGAGTTGATGTTCAAACTCTCAAAGAAGGCGACAAGTGACTGATGGTCTCCTTTCCATAAGATAAAGATATCGTCGATATACCTTTTATATAGCAAAAGGTCAGTGGGCTGGTTGGTGAATATCGACTCTTCCCATTTAGACATGAAAAGTCCCGCAACGCTGGGTGCGAATTTTGCCCCCATCGCCACCCCGGTCTTTTGCTGGTAGTATTGGTTCTTGTACCAGAGGTGGCTATGTTTAAGACAGAAGTCCAAGCATTTGATAATGTACTTCCTCTGTACACATGGGAGCTCTGTATAGTTGCGAAGCCCCCATTTGGTGGAGTCGCAGGCTAGATGATGGGGGATGATGGTGTATAGACTCCATCACAGCCAGACTTGGGCAATATGTAGACCGGTTTTTACAACCGGCCGTCCAGAATACACGCGCTTATCTTAAGGATACGAAAGATATGCTGCAACTCCTGGACGAGATGAATGAGGTTGGACCACTTTTGATGGCAACGGCAGACGTATCGTCACTATACACTATACACTATGTTTTTTCTTTTTGTAATTTCCCTTTCCATGTACCATCGGATTTGAGGCTTCCATTCGTCAAGAGTTTGATGTCCTATCTGTCTGGCTATATCAGATAGCCTTGAGGTAAGCTGATAGGATCACTAGAGGTGTGGGCTGCACGATTTGGAATTCTCCATTGCATCTTCACCCATTTGGCTGCTGGAACATCTCCTTTTGACTACACATCAGATTTCACTCGCTGCACTCAGTTGCATGTTACAGTTGGACTTTCTTTTTCCACATTTGTTTTTCTACATTTGTTTTTGTCCGCAGGACTGAGATTGACCATGCGTTCTATTATGTCAACCACATATCACTATATGTGACACGGTCACTGATATTTACTGTTACTTTGTTCACATTGTTTTTATATATAATTGATATTTATATATATTTTTGTACTCACCTCACCCACTTAGTTTATCACTTTACTTACCCTTTCACCTATTTCTCATCACCCTTCAGGCATCACTACCACAGCGCAAACAATATCACTTGTTGTATACCTTGTTTTTGTCCATTTGGATAGACTTATCCTTTGTTTGCTGCAGTACACTTCCCCTGCCCCTTTCCCTCAGTCCAACCCCCTTTCACCCATTACAGCGCAGGAGTTTCACATATCACAAAGGGCCAGTTTAATATCCTTCAGACTGTAGAGGGGCTGAACTGTGGCCAGAGGGAGTAGATGTCCTGCCATTGGTAACAACACCTCACCATTGGTGCTAGTGGGAGGAACAGTTGCCCATCATTGGTGTCAGTGGGAAGAACAGTGCCCAGTTAATGGTGTCAGTGGGAGGAACAGTTTCCCCCATCATTTGCGCCAGTGGGAAGAATAGTGCCACCCATTATTGGCACCAGTGGAAGGAACACTGTCCCATCATTAGCGTCAGTGGGAGGAACAGTGCCCCCAACATTGGCACCAGTGGGAGAAATAGTGTCCCATCATTGAGGTCAACAAAAGGAATAGTGTCTCACCATTGGAGTCAATAGGAGACATAGTGTCCCCATCATTGGTGTTAGTGGGAGAATAGTGTCCCATGATTGGTGTCAGTGAGAGGAACAGTGCCCCCAGTAGGAGGAACAGTGCACCATCATTTGCGTCAGTGGGAGGAACAGTGCCCCATAATTGGTGTTAGTGGGAGGAACAGTGCCCCCATCATTGACACCAGTGGGAGATATAGTGTCCCATCATTGGAGTCATTAGGAGGAACACTGTCCCATCATTGGTGTCAGTGGAGCAGTGCCCCCATCATTCCCATCAGGAGGAGGAATAGTGTCCCAACATTGGTGTCAGTGGAATAGTGTCCCCATCATTGGTGTCAGTGGGAGGAACATTGCCCCCAGTGGGAGGAACAGTGCCCCGTCATTTGCATCAGTGGGAGGAACAGTCCCCCCATCATTGGTGCCAGTGGGGGGGAATAGTGCCCCATCATTGGTGCTAGTGGGAGAAATAGTGTCCCATCATTGGTGATGCTGGGAGGAACAGTGCCTCAAGGGCCAGATAAAGGCAAGCAAAGGGCCGCATCCAGCCCAGCCGCAGTTTGGAGACCACTCGCCTAGAGTACAAATACAAATTAAAATATTCATATTCTTACATAATACGAGATGCGAATGGTTCGCTGCACCTTTTTCTGTAAATAGACACAAGCGGGCTTCAGATGCCCACGTCCTAGATGGTGGCCCCTACCTGCTTCTGAGATTAGGTAAAATGATAAAGATTTAAAAGTAACCAGCATCAATACAGTTCTAACAGTATTCTATTGTAAATATACAAGTAAAACAATCAAGGGGGAACTTTAAAAAAAAGCCTATTATGGGGATTAGAGCCCTGCTTTAAGCCCAGCTACATAATAACTAAATAAAAACAAATTAGTAGCACATAGCATATGGTAAATGAATACTTTACAGATGCACACACACTTAGCATTTAGGGTAAAACATACATTTTATCCAAAACCTTCTATCAACACCGAAGATTTAAAATACAGATGCAGAATGTGGGCATGACTTCAGGTTCTCGATAAATTCATTGCTGTAAACTGTTAGCAGATCACAGGATTTCTCCAATAGCGAGCTGATGTGTGGATCCAACATCTTGAACACATTTGGCTGCAGATACATTAACTGTTCTCACACATAAAGCACTCATAGGATACAGGTAGGACATATTTTCTCACATTTATATTTTTATTGTATGCTGAAAGTCAAATTGGACAAAACTGCATTTATCTCTACTATGAGTACATACTCTTTACTCTCTTATTGTAATCTAACAGCGGGACACAATACTAGTCTCCGGTTGGTCACCTGCATTAATGAACTAAATATGTACACTTTTATTTGATTAATATGAGAAGGGTAAGGTTCCTCTTAAAGGAAAGCAGTCTTCTGGTGTACTTTTGGAAACTGTATCTATCTCTTTATAGTACATACAAATCCCCCCACCCATGGTACTTCCTTCCACAGCTTTGGTGGTTACCACGTGGTTGCCAAGCTTCCACTCATTAGATACTTGCAGTGAAGTGTTTAGAGTTAAATGTCTGCATCCAGGAGTGCAGACATTTTCCACGGTGGCTATTACTCTGCACAGAGTTTGTATAAACATGGAAAATATATGTCTTACTGGTGAAATCTGCTTGATTTAGTGACAAGTTGATTGTAAGCATTCTTGTGATCCGCAAGAGACACAACTTCTTAATCAATGATTGTTTTCAACCACGTGACAATTTAATTTGAACGGGTAGAAATTTTTCTCAAATGATTGAAATTCTAACTGTGAATATAAATAAATGAACACATAGATAACACACATGTTCTAGGCACAAAAGAAATCTGCTTAATACAAATGGAATTTTATTCAAGTAGTGGGTTTAGATGAAATTTTAAGTTGACCCAATGATGGGAAGATCAAATGCTATGACGGACAATTTTTCAAACTTTCCATAAAAACTAAATTCTACTGGTATATTGCCAGCTTTTGTTAAGCTCCAGAGGGGAGCAGCAGGGTCATAAAGTGAAGGGGATTGTTTCTTCTTCTGTGTATAAAAGAGAAGCCTGAAATATTTTTGACGCTCCTGTTTATACTTTATCACTTTCATTCCCAAAAACCTATTGAACTGATTATACAAATAGGATACAAATTTACGAAGCTACATAAGCATGACACAAAAATGCCAGAGCCAAGCCATTTTTAGTTTTAATTGACTAGGAGATAAGTGGAAAAAAATTGAAGGTTTTACTAAAAGAATGAGTAAAATGTTGGCGATGTATTTGATGTGCTTATGTTAGTTACCTAAATGTAGATCTCCATAGTCACTTTAACTTATACTCTTGTATTCATTGACATTTTAAATTACACAAATTATGCTGAGCTATTGAGAATATTGTAATGTTCTCAAATGGTTCCAGTATAGTAGTGACAATTCTCAGAAAACTATTTTGGGCAACCATATGTTGGATAAAGCAGAACTTCACCCAAAGGGGAAGTCCTGCTTTTCCCCCTTCTCCCAAACCCACTCCTCTCCTGTATCAATTTTTGTTGGGGGGGGGGTACCTGATTTTGACAGGTACCCACTCCCACTTTGACCACCTACATGATTAGAGCGGAAGTTGACCCCCCCCCCCCCCCACTCCTGAAGATTTTTGGGACACGTCACAGGAGGCTGCGGGACCATTCACAGGGCGCAGCACAGCTTGATCATGTGGAGTGGGCAGCCAGCCAGCTGTGAAGCCGCAAGGAGTCATAGTCGACTGCCCACAGATAAGATGCCAGCAGCAGGAACCTAAAGACTGTCAAAAAAAAAATGGCAAAGAGCCAGGCTGGGTGAGGACATTGATCGATCCTGAGACAGGCAAGTATGTTTTTTTTTGTTTTTTTTTAAGTCAGCATCTACAGAGTTTGTATTTTTTGTTTACAGGGCAAAGATCCTCTTTAAAAGAGAAGTATTTTTTATTTATACTTACCTAGGTAGATGCAGCATCAGACCGATGTTGCATCTGTCCCCCACAATCTTTGGTGGGGTGAGGACATTGAACGATCCTGAGACAGGCAAGTTTGTGTTTTTTCTTTTTAAAGTCAGCGTCTACAGTATTTGTATTTTTTGTTTACAGGGCATTCTCTTTAAAAGAGAATTGTTTCTTTTAAATTTATACTTACCTAGGTGGATGCAGCATCAGACCGATGCTGCACCTGTCCCCCACCATCTCTGCACTTAAAACTAAGCCACGAACATCGCTGATAGCTCGGTTTTCACAGATCCCTGAGAGGAGAGCTGCTACCTGTCAGACAGCACCTCTCCTCTCTGCTACTCCATGCTCATTGGAGTGCCGAGTTGTGGAGGGGAGGGGAGCGGCTGTCTCAGTGACTCGCTGAGACTGCCATCAATCAAAGCAGCTGGTGGATCCTGACTTGGAAGTCGTGATTACGTGCTGCCATGACTGATGATAGTGATGTCAGAGGAGAGCGGACTTCAGATCACTCTCCGCTGAAAACGGGTCACAGGAGTGCAAAACTAATTGTACTCCTGGGACCCTTAGGAGAAGCCCAACCTAAAAAGCTCAGAATGGACTTCTCTTTTGACCACTTGCGGCCCCGCTTATCGTCAATTGACGGCAGCTTAGTGGATCTGAATATCCAAGCTGCCGTCAATTGACGGCATTGTGTTCTCCAGCCACTGGGGGGCGCGCACGCGCCGATGGCGGCGCGAGCGCACCCGGCGCGTCCCCGAGATGCCAATGCGCGTGCCTGGCGGTCGCGATGTCCGCCAGGTACCCGCTGATCGGCAGTTTTAGAGCAGGGACGTGGAGCTCTGTGTGTAAACACAGAGCTCCACGTCCTGTCAGTGAGAGGAGACAGATGCTGTTTCTCTTGTACATAGGGAGACAGCATCGGTCACCTCCCCCAGTCACCCCCCTCCCCCCACACAGTTAGAACACACCCAGGACTCACATTTAACCCCTTCCCCACCCCCTAGTGTTTACCCCTTCACTGCCAGTCACATTTATACAGTAATTAGTGCGTTTTTATAGCACTGATCGCTGTATAAATGTAAATGGTCCCAAAAATGTGTCTAAAGTGTCCGATGTGTCCGTCGCAGTCCTGACAAAATTCGCAGATCGCCGTATTACTAGAAAAAAAAAAAAAATTGTCAGAATTCTATCCCTTATTTCCTAGCCACTATAACCTTTGCGCAAACCAATTACTATACGCTTATTGCGATTGTTTTTTTTTACCAAAAATATGTAGAATACATATCGGCCTAAACTGAGGAAAAAAAATATATATTTTTAAAAAAATTGGATTTTTATTATAGCAAAAAGTAAAAAATATTGTGCGTTTTTTTTCAAAATTGTCGCTCTTTTTTGTTTATAGCGCAAAAAAAAAAAAACACAGAGGTGATCAACTACCACCAAAAGAAAGCTCTATTTGTGGGGAAAAAAAGGAGGTCAATTTTGTTTGTAAGACACGTCGCCCGACCGTGCAATTTTAATTTAAAGCGACGCAGTGCTGAAAGCTGAAATTTCGCCTGGGCAGGAAGGGGGTATATGTGCCCAGTAAGCAAGTGGTTAAAGGGGTTGTAAAGGTAAAAAAAAAAAAAATCCCTAAATAGCTTTCTTTACCTTAGTGCAGTCCTCCTTCACTTACCTCATCCTTCCATTTTGCTTTTAAATGTCCTTATTTCTTCTGAGAAATCCTCACTTCCTGTTCGTCTGTAACTACACACACCATAATGCGAGGCTTTCTCCCTGGTGTGGAGTGTCGTGCTTGCCCCTCCCGTGGACTACAGGAGAGTCAAGACGCCCACTAACACACAGCTCCTTTCACTATCTTCAATGTAGAGAGCGTCCTGACTCTCATGTAGTCCAAGGGAGGGGGCGAGCACACACTCCACAAAAGGGAGAAAGCCCTGCATTACAGTGTGGAGGTAAGGGAAGCTGTTTAGGAAAACAAATTGTACATTTACAACCCCTTTATGCCGATACGTATTCTTCTACATATTTTTTGTTAAAAAAAAATCGCAATAAGCGTTTATAGGTTGGTTTGCGCAAAAGTTATAGCGTTTACAAAATAGGGGGTCGTTTTATGGCATTTATATTAATATTTTTTTTTACTAGTAATGGCGGCGATCAGCATTTTTTTTCAGTACTGCGACATTATGGCGGGCACTTCGGTCACTTTTGACACATTTTTGGGGCCATTGGCATTTTTATAGCGATCAATGCTATAAAAATGCATTTTATCACAATAAAAATGCCATTGGCAGTGAAGGGGTTAACACTAGGGGGCAGGGAAGGGGTTAAGTGTGTTCCTGGGTGTGTTCTAACTGTATGGGGGGGGGGGGGTGGACTGACTAGGGGAAATCACTGATCTTCTGTTCATACATTGTATGAACAGGAGATCAGCATTTCCCCCGCTGACAGAACCGAGAGCTTTGTGTTTACACACAAAGCTCCCGGTCCCCGCTCTGTAACGAACAAGCGTGCGTGTCCGGGCACACTCGGGGGCGAGCGGGGACGTGCGCGCGCCGCCTCAGGCGGCGCGCACGCGCCCCCTAGCGGGCACTTTAGAGCGGACGTATAGCTACGGGCTCTCGCCCAGCCGTGCCACCATCCTGCAGTAATATGACGGCGGGCGGTCGGCTAGTAGTTAAAGGGGTTGTAAAGGTAAAAATTGTTTTCCCTAAATAGCTTCCTTTACCTTAGTGCAGTCCTCCTTCACTTACCTCATCCTTCGATTTTGCTTTTAAATGTCCTTATTTCTTCTGAGAAATCCTCACTTCCTGTTCTTCTGTCTGTAACTCCACACAGTAATGCGGGGCTTTCTCCCTGGTGTGGAGAAAGCCTCTTGAGGGGGGAAGGGGCAAACAGGAGTGTCAGGACACCCACTAACACACAGCTCCTTTCTCTATCTGCAAAGTAGAGCGTGTCCTGACCCTCCTGCTCCGCTCCTGCTCGCCCCATCCCCCCCTCAAGAGGTTTTCTCCACACCAGAGAGAAAGCCTTGCATTACTGTGTGTAGTTACAGACAGAAGAACAGGAAGTGAGGATTTCTCAGAAGAAATAAGGACATTTAAAAGCAAAATCAAAGGATGAGGTAAGTTAAGGAGGACTGCACTAAGGTAAAGGAAGCCATTTAGAAAAAACCTTTTGGTACCTTTACAACCCCTTTAAGATACATTTCTTATTTGGAGAAGATACACAGTACATTGATTCCTACCATATGAAACAAAAAATGAGCCTGGGTATTTTAGTGAAAGCTGAGGGAACAAAAAACGACTAGATGCCTTTTTCTTCCATCTCACCTCCCCACACATGTTTTTAAGGGTTTAATAGGACAGGTGAGTGAAATTTTTAGACAAATTAATAATTTCAGAGCAATTGGGCTTCACGTTTTGACACAATTATTCTACACAACTGGTAACACTCCTGTGTAAATGATTCAGATAACATTTTTATGCAGCGCTTATTGGAAACTGCAATTTATTTCAGTCAGTATGTCAGATAATTTTCAGTTTATCCTGTGGCAGATTTTTTTTATTTTCAAGTTTAGCTTTTGGCAAATATTAAAAGCCGATTTCTTATCCAGTTATGTTTTCCGTTGAGTGGTGAAATGTCTTCAACATTACAAAACAAGTACAGTTGTATGTGACTTTCTACTGTTCGCTAAAACCATTAAAGCTACACCCCAGGCAAAATAGCTTTAAACCCCGAGAAACGCACAGGGATCATAGCATGCCACCTGAGTACTTTGGTTGAAAAAAATAATCTGTATTTTAAAACTCTTTTGATGTTTACTCCGTGGTAACAGGATAGGCCTTTTACATATATAATTTTTCTAGTACCTTCCGAGTATTTTTTTTTTTTTCCCAGACACTGCTATACTAACTATACCAATCTACCCAACTACTTTTTGTCTGCAATATGGTGACCCACCTACCAGATCCACCACAAATCAGCCACCAAACAGATTCAAACCTACCCGTAACATTTAATCCCTTGTTGGCCCGGAGCACATTTACCGCTACAGGGCAGCCACGCTGCGCATGATCACTAATATATAGTGATCCTGCACTTCCGGGTATCTGCACGAGTGCCTGCCGGTGACGGCTCACTTCCGCTGTGATTTTAATTACAGTGGGCCCCATGGACCCAATGTTTGCCGGCACCTGCTGATCGTTTAGTACACTGACAGAATGGCAGTCTGCCTATAACAAAGCAGATTGCCGTTCTGTCAGTACAAAAGGCTTTGCTCCTGTGTTCTTGTAAATCAAAAACACAGACCAATGCCTTCCACTAGTAAAAGCACCTCCCTACTACACTGTAACACATTAGGCGCACAGTTAACCCTTTGAACGGCCCTGATGTTAACCCCTTCCCAGCCACTGTCATTAGTACAGTGACAGTGCATATTTTTAGCACTGATCGCTTTATTAGTGTCACAGGTTCCCCAAAAAAGTGTCAGTTAGGTGTCTGATTTGTCCGCTGCATTATCGAAATCCTGATATTAGTCGCTGATCAACAAGTAAAAAATAAATTACAGTAGAGGAGAGGGGAGTGGTCTGAAGATGGCGGAGTAGAGACACACTAGCTCCGGAGCTCCTCCGCCCTCCCCGCTGACGGACTAGAAAGAGATGCCGAATAAGCACCTATGAACCGGGAGTAAGAGTTCCTGCCTGAAACACCCGTTTGTGAGACTGAAAACCGCGGAATCCGGTTTGGCGCTCCCGGGATGAAGAGAGAGGGAAAACCCCCTAAAACCAAATATCAACCCGAGATTCAGCAGTATTTCCCGCAGACCAGAGCGACCACGAATCGGATCAGAGAGACCGAGTCACGTGGAGAGGAGCGGTACGGAGAGCCCAGTGAACGAGCAGTAAGAAGCAGCTTCACGGAAGTACGAGCAATGTCCGCACCCGATGCGGGAGGCGAGAGAGAGAAGAAGATGCAGACTGCACAGGGAGAGCAGAGGATGGCGAACCCGGGCTCAAGAGAGGGGGGGCAAGAGCCGACGGAGATTGGTATGCTGAGACTGCTATTGCAATCGTTGCCCACCCGTGCTGACATTCAAGCGCTGCCTACACGAGCAGATATGGAGGCTCTAGTCACGCGAATGGAGGAGGCACACCGGAGAGACCTGGAGACTGTACGGGAAGAAGTACAGCAACTAGCAGATAAGTGTACTCATGTGGAGGTGGCTGGGACAAAACTAGAGGAACGTGTTAATTGCTTAGAGCATATACAACGGGTACAATCCTCTCAGGTAGATCTCCTACAGCTTAAAATAGAAGAAATAGAAGATCGCAGCAGACGTAAGAACTTGAGATTTAGGGGGGTGCCGGAAACAATTGAGAAAGAGACACTTCAACAGGCTATAGGAGGCGATCTGCCGCCAAGTAGTGGATTCTTTACCCCCCCAGTCCCTGGAATTTGAAAGGCTTCACAGAGCGTTAGGGCCTATTTCGGTAAACCTGAACAGGCCAAGAGACGTGATTTGCTGCTTTCACTATTTCTCACAGAAAGACCTCATAAGCAGGAGGGCCTGGGATGCAGGTGAAATCATGTATGAAGGGTCCCGGATACAAATTTTACCAGATCTCTCCCGGGCCACTCTACAGCGGAGAGCAATGCTGCGCCCAGTTTTGGACAAAATTAAGAAAGCAGGAGGGACTTATCGCTGGGGATACCCGATAGCAGTAATAATAAAGAAAAACACACAGTCATTTCATTTACAACAACCCCTGGAACTCCCTGAACTGTTTGAATTTATGGAGATGGAAGCGATGGAGGTGCCAAATTGGCTACAGCACCTCCCAGGCTCGGCAAGAACAGGGAGCCTTGTAGGGTTAAGGGGGCAAATCCCCAATAAGGACAGAGGGAGGGGGAGGTATACGGAAGCTTAGAAAGGAGGTAAAACTCCCTTTCCCACAAGACTGGATGACTATCTCTCAACCCCCTTCCCCCCTATGGTACCCCCCAAATGGTATACTACCCGGGAGCAGGCTCAGGTTAGATAAGCCTGCGCCCCCTTAGAAAGGTGGGAGGACTCGGACCCCACCTCAACTCCTCCCCCAAACACCCTCAATAAGGTACAAAAGGTTGCTAAGTACTCGGAACTTGGAACTGTACATGGCCTTTTTGGGGATTTTTTCTTTTTTTTTTTTTGTTCTATTCTTCTATCTCCCCTTCCCGCTCCTTCTTAGTGCCCCTTCCTTGGGGCACCTCCTTTGCCTCTGCCGCCGGCCCTCGGCCCCAGAGACTAGCCACCCGATAAAGAACACCCTGCAAAGTAAAGCAGGGGGCTCTTAAAACCGGGAGTAAGAGTTCCTGCCTGAAACACCCGTTTGTGAGACTGAAAACCGCGGAATCCGGTTTGGCGCTCCCGGGATGAAGAGAGAGGGAAAACCCCCTAAAACCAAATATCAACCCGAGATTCAGCAGTATTTCCCGCAGACCAGAGCGACCACGAATCGGATCAGAGAGACCGAGTCACGTGGAGAGGAGCGGTACGGAGAGCCCAGTGAACGAGCAGTAAGAAGCAGCTTCACGGAAGTACGAGCAATGTCCGCACCCGATGCGGGAGGCGAGAGAGAGAAGGAGATGCAGACTGCACAGGGAGAGCAGAGGATGGCGAACCCGGGCTCAAGAGAGGGGGGGCAAGAGCCGACGGAGATTGGTATGCTGAGACTGCTATTGCAATCGTTGCCCACCCGTGCTGACATTCAAGCGCTGCCTACACGAGCAGATATGGAGGCTCTAGTCACGCGAATGGAGGAGGCACACCGGAGAGACCTGGAGACTGTACGGGAAGAAGTACAGCAACTAGCAGATAAGTGTACTCATGTGGAGGTGGCTGGGACAAAACTAGAGGAACGTGTTAATTGCTTAGAGCATATACAACGGGTACAATCCTCTCAGGTAGATCTCCTACAGCTTAAAATAGAAGAAATAGAAGATCGCAGCAGACGTAAGAACTTGAGATTTAGGGGGGTGCCGGAAACAATTGAGAAAGAGACACTTCAACAGGCTATAGGAGGCGATCTGCCGCCAAGTAGTGGATTCTTTACCCCCCCAGTCCCTGGAATTTGAAAGGCTTCACAGAGCGTTAGGGCCTATTTCGGTAAACCTGAACAGGCCAAGAGACGTGATTTGCTGCTTTCACTATTTCTCACAGAAAGACCTCATAAGCAGGAGGGCCTGGGATGCAGGTGAAATCATGTATGAAGGGTCCCGGATACAAATTTTACCAGATCTCTCCCGGGCCACTCTACAGCGGAGAGCAATGCTGCGCCCAGTTTTGGACAAAATTAAGAAAGCAGGAGGGACTTATCGCTGGGGATACCCGATAGCAGTAATAATAAAGAAAAACACACAGTCATTTCATTTACAACAACCCCTGGAACTCCCTGAACTGTTTGAATTTATGGAGATGGAAGCGATGGAGGTGCCAAATTGGCTACAGCACCTCCCAGGCTCGGCAAGAACAGGGAGCCTTGTAGGGTTAAGGGGGCAAATCCCCAATAAGGACAGAGGGAGGGGGAGGTATACGGAAGCTTAGAAAGGAGGTAAAACTCCCTTTCCCACAAGACTGGATGACTATCTCTCAACCCCCTTCCCCCCTATGGTACCCCCCAAATGGTATACTACCCGGGAGCAGGCTCAGGTTAGATAAGCCTGCGCCCCCTTAGAAAGGTGGGAGGACTCGGACCCCACCTCAACTCCTCCCCCAAACACCCTCAATAAGGTACAAAAGGTTGCTAAGTACTCGGAACTTGGAACTGTACATGGCCTTTTTGGGGATTTTTTCTTTTTTTTTTTTTGTTCTATTCTTCTATCTCCCCTTCCCGCTCCTTCTTAGTGCCCCTTCCTTGGGGCACCTCCTTTGCCTCTGCCGCCGGCCCTCGGCCCCAGAGACTAGCCACCCGATAAAGAACACCCTGCAAAGTAAAGCAGGGGGCTCTTAAAACCCTTTTTTTTTTTTTCTCCTCACAGGCTAATGCCAATTTCTCACAGGGGAATACACAACCCATACGGGCACTGGAAAGGAATACTTGTATTAGGATTTATGAATTTTTATGTATTTATTTTATATATATATATATATATATTTTTTTTTTCTTTAAAATGTATGTACATTCTTTTTTTTTTTTTGTGTGTTTTTACGCCTTAGGTATCGGCAAGATTATATGTTTTTAGAGTGGTATAGTACGACACGTAATAAACACAATGAGTAGGAAAGACACTAGGTAAGATAACAGCACAAGTATAAGCCACAACCCGCAAACTAACCAGAAACCATGAAGTATAAAAATGTATATGGTGGGGAAGTGGAAGTAGGAAAGTAGGGAAAGGGCACAGTAGGGGTAGGTGGATCTGTACACCCTCCCTCCTATACACAAACGAGGAATCTTTTTTTTTTTCCTCGTCTTTCTTTTTTTTTTTTTTTTTTTTCACATTTAAGAAGCACATCATGGTGTTTGCTATATAGAGCCCCCTATACACAAAATGAGGATTAGTTTTAACTCTATTACATTCAAGAAATACAGTATGGGCTTTGTCATATGGGGCTGGGGGGGAGCAGGGGGAGGGCTGGGGGAGGATGGGGGCGGGGAGTGAGGGGGGGGATATGGATTATAGATAAGGAGGAACGAGGAGGAGGGGTCAATATTAAGGGGGAAAATGGAACTTAGGAGCAGACCATATGGAAAAAAAAAAAAAAAAGAAGGCAAGGAATTAATATTCTTAAGAATGGTCTAGATATATAGGGTAGACATATAGGGTAATATAGGGTAATATAGAATAAGGAGGGTGATGATCCGGGGAATCAGAGGGAGGATATAAAGAGAAATAGGTAATGTAATGACCTTGTGGACGGGAGAGGGGAGGGGAGGGAAGTTGGGGTGAAAGAGGGAAGTAGAAGAAGGAACGCAGGAGATTGATCTGAAATAAGAGGGAACGGTTATTTCTGATGGAAGGGATTATTGTGAATTATTCGTGTATAAATGATAAAGTAACCTGCAGCCCCTCCACCACCAAGGAGAAAGTATGATAAACAAGGACCTTTATGAACCATGAAAACAGAAGATGAATTGGAAGTTAAGGAAGTCCTGAGGAGTTATAGAAGTGGTGAGGAGGAGGAGGGAGACTGCAGGGGTACAAATGAGTCGGCGGGGAGGAGAGGGAGGAACAGGCCGGGGCATCCTAACCTGAACAGACCAACCCCCCTATAATAGGTAACGCCCACGAGACCATTGGGGAGGAGGTCGAAGGTGGGCAATCCCCTACGGGGTTTAGAGAGGGGTAGGAAGGCGGGGAGGGAGGGCGGTCAACATTTAGGGGAGGGAGAGAGTTGGGGTTTTTGGTTTGGGAATTTTTTTTTTTTTTTTTTTTATTTTTTTTTTATTTTTTTTTTTTTTATTTTATTTTTTTTTTTTTTTTTCCCTGAAATAGAGATGGAGGGAATAAAAATAACATCCTTGAATGTGAAAGGACTAAATGTCCCAGAGAAGCGTAGGATGTTGTTGAATGACCTGCGAAAGTCAGGGACAGACATAGCCTATATACAAGAGACACACTTTAGGACAGGGGGGCTTCCATTCCTCCAGAACAGGTTCTTCCCGTGTGTATATCACGCAGCTAATCAGGAGGCAAAATCTAAAGGAGTATCAATCCTAATTTCTAATAGAATCCCTTGGACATTAGAGAATAGCTATTTAGACCCCAAAGGTAGACTGATTTTCCTGAAAGGGAGTATTGGAGGAATTAAAGTGACTCTGGCCACGATGTATGTCCCAAATGTACACCAAGATGTATTTATGAAGAAGGCTCTTACGAAACTGTTGGAATTCTCAGAAGGGAGATTGATCCTGGGGGGAGACTTTAATATCCCCTTAGATCCGAGAATAGATACCTCCAGGGGAGTCTCTTCAACATCAGAGAGGGTCAGGAGGGGCATAATGCGGAAATTACACAAAGCCAATTTAGCAGATGTATGGAGAACATTTCATGGAGAAGAGAGGGATTATACCTTCTTCTCTAACCCACATCAAGCCTATTCCCGCATAGATTTGTTTTTGATACCCCACTACCTAATCTCTGGGGTGACCGAAGTCTCAATTGGGAGTATAACGTGGTCAGACCACGCTCCGGTCAGTCTACGTTTGTCATTGACTGGGGTGGCAATAGCCCAAGGAAGAAGGTGGCGCTTAAATGAGAGCCTATTACAGAACCCTAAAATTAGAGAAGAAGTGGCCAAAGAAATTGAGGCTTACTTCCAAATAAATGACACACCTGGGAGTGACCCAGGAATGGTTTGGGAGGCGCATAAGACTGTGATTAGGGGAATACTAATTAAAAATGTCTCAATCCTGAAAAAAAAGAGAGAACAACAGGTCAAAAAGCTATTAGAAGAGATACAGGAATTGGAATCACAACATAAAAGGACACAAGACCCCCAAATAGGAAGAGATGTAGGTCAGTTGAGAAGACAAATCACAGAAATTCTACGGTATAAGGCAAAAGCGATAATACAAAGGGGAAAGAAAACAAACTATGAACTTGGAGACAAATGCAGTAAACTACTGGCTGGGAAATTGAAGGAAAAAAATATTTTAACGTACATCCCACAAATTAAGGGGAGGGAAGGACAACTGAAGCGGAAACCAAAGGATATAGTGGAGGAATTTGGCAATTATTACTCTACCCTGTATAATTTGGTACAAATACCAGTTAACATATCCAAAATGGAGGAGTATCTTGCCTCGGTAAACTTATCTAGGTTCCCATCACCAGCTCGGGCCAGTTTAGAATCTCCTATTACAGTAGAGGAATTGAATATAACATTAAGAAACGTGAAGACAGGGAAAGCCCCGGGACCGGACTGGTATACAATAAGATACTATAAAGAATTTGCCAACCTGCTAGGGGACCATATAGTAAAGGTTTTCAACGCAGTCGGCGTGGGTGCTGCATTCCCGCCGGATACGTTGTTAGCTTGCATTACGGTCATTCCAAAAGAAGGGAAAGATCCGGCGGAGTGCAGCAGCTATAGACCGATTTCTTTGTTAAACGCGGACCTAAAACTATTTACGAAGATACTCGCAGCACGGCTCCAGGCATGGATCCCGGAACTGGTAGATGGGGACCAGGTGGGGTTTGTCCCCACGCGAGAAGCAAGGGACAACACAATAAAAGTCCTTAATCTGGTCCACTATGCGAAAGAGAGGGACATCCCCTGCGTGTTCCTAAACACAGACGCCGAAAAGGCATTTGACAGAGTAAATTGGAACTTCCTTTTCTCGGTGCTTCGCCATGTGGGGCTGGGTGAGCGTATGATAAGATGGATTAGGAGTGCATATACGGCCCCGCATGCTGAAGTAAGAGTGAATGGAATACTCTCCAAGTCTTTTAAGATAACTAATGGAACACGACAGGGATGCCCTCTCTCACCCTTACTGTTCGCACTTTCCCTCGAACCTCTATTAAATAGGGTCCGTCAAAACCCGGATATACAGGGAGTACAGATAGGAGAGCGGACACATAAAGTCTCCGCCTATGCAGATGATTTGCTGTTCTCTATATCCAACCCACATGTCTCACTGCCTAATCTGATAAAGGAGATAGATAGCTACAGCGAACTATCGAACCTGAAAATAAATCAGAGCAAATCAGAAGCAATGAGTGTGGCAATGCCACCTCAGATATGTAAGATTATCCAACAAAATTTTGGGTTCAAATGGAAGAAAGAGCTAAAGTACCTGGGTACCCTGATTCCAGTAAACGTAAAGGAAACCTTTAAAATAAATTTCCCCCCACTACTTAACTCGATTAGAGGGCTGTTTGAGAAATGGCAAACTGGATTACATTCATGGTTCGGTCGAATCAGTATAGTTAAAATGAGTATCTTGCCAAAAATGATGTATCTGTTCCAGGCCTTACCAATAACCATCCCAGGAGCCTTTTTCCGACAAATGAATACTCTTATGATGAAATTTATTTGGTTAGGGAAGAAACCAAGAATAAACAGAGAGTTGATGAGGATACCCAAGTGCTTTGGCGGGATGGCGGTGCCAGACATTGCCAAATACTATCAAGCAGCTCACCTGACAAGATTGATTGACTGGTGTAGACATGGGCAGCATAAAAGATGGGTGGAGATAGAACAACAGATCAGCAAAATACCCTTACGGAGAGCACCCTGGTGTTATAAAGCACTACCAAGCAGGTTGAAAAAACATCCCATAATCGGCCCAACGCTGCGAATAGCGGCTAGGGTTTGTCAAAACTCAAAATTCTCCACAGGCCAATCACCCCTGTTCCCGGTATTGGGGAACCCAGGTTTTATACCAGGAACAGAAGGAGATGTATTCAATAAATTAAAAGAAAAGGGCACGACACAGGTCTCACATTTCTTACAAACAGAAAATTGGCCATCTATTGAGGATTTAATGAGACCAGGAGGAGCCTATGAACTGAGGTTCTGGCAAGCGCTACAAGTAAACCACTACCTGAGATCGTTGGGACAGCCGTTAAACTTTAGGCGACAGTTAACAAAATTTGAGACATACTGTGAGGAGGAAGAGCCAATATCGCGAGTGCTTTCTAAAATGTATAGACTGTTAATTTCTCCAGAAAGTGACTACATGATGCCAGGAATTAACAGATGGGGAAGAGACCTAGGGAGGACCTTCGCGCTAACACAGAGAAAACATATTATACATCTGGCATTAAAGTCCTCAGTCTGTACACGAATACAGGAATCTAATTATAAACTTTTAACCCAGTGGTATTACACCCCAGTAAAGCTACATACGTTCTCCACAGGAAATTCAGAGCTCTGTTGGAGATGTGGAATGGAGCAGGGAACTATGCTGCATCTATTTTGGTCCTGTGATAAAATAAGACAATACTGGTTAAAAGTGCAGAAAATATGTCAAAAATTTACAGAATTCCAGGTGCCAGACGATCCGGCTCTTTTCTTGCTCCATAACTCACAGATCCCGTTGCAGACATATAAAAAATCAGTTTTGTGTCATCTGATAAACGCTGCTAGAGGTGGAGTAACATTACAGTGGAGAGATACTAGAACACCATCAATTACGAGATGGCTTAAAAGAGTGCAGGATATTGGAGCAATGGAGGACCTAGTTCTCTCGGCACGGAACAAGAGAGAACAGTACGAGGAAACTTGGGCAGGCTGGAATACATTTATGAATTCGGAAGAGGGGAAGAAACTGTGGGAGGAGGAGAGTGAGGCATCCTAAGAGGGAGAGAGAGTATAGAGAAGGAAGTAAAAAGGAGGATTTGGAAGCTCCCTCCGTCTCCTAAGGGGTTTCAGGGGAGGGGAGGATTACAGGGTTTTTTTTTTTTTTTTTTGGGAGGAGGTGGGGTGGGAAGGGCATATACAGGGACAAGGCTACAGAGAGATATCTGGTGAAGGAAACTGGGTTAGGAAATCGGTAGAGTTGGGTTGGAGGCTCTGAGAGGCTCAGCTCAATAACAGTACACGAAGGAGGGACATAGAGAACCACCCCCTTGGTTGATTATTATTATTATATGTTTCTCTCTTTTGTTATGATATAGATTGAGATATGTGTACTGTCAATGAATTATTGAGTTAATGTTTAATCTCTGTTACCTTGAATAAAATAAAAAACAATTAAAATGAAAAAAAATAAAATAAAAAATAATATATTCCAAAGTTTCTGGATGCTATAACTTTTGCACAGATCAATCAATATACGCTTATTGGATTTTGTTTCCCAAAAATATGTAGCAGAATATATATTGGCCTATATTGATGAAAAAAGTGCATTTTTTTATTGGATGTGTTTATAGAACAAATTGTTGGTCGTCTTTTGTTTAAATAATGATGATCAAATACCACTAAAAGAAAGCCCTATTTGTGGGAAATAAAGGACATACATTTTATTTGGGTACAGTGTGTCAGTTAACCACTTGCCAACCGGCTCACGCTGATATATATCCACATAATGGAACGGCTGCGCAAAGCAATGTACCTGTACATCGCCTTTAAATTGCGGCATAGTGGGTGCACGTGATCTCACCGCGTGCTCCATGAGCGTGCCCGCGGACTCGATGTCCGCCGGGTGCCCACGATCATTTTACAGAAACGGCAGAATGGGGAGATGCCTATTTAAACAAGGCATTTCCCTGTTCTAGCAACATGACAGAGATCTGCTGCTCCCGTCATCGGGAGCAGTGATCGCTGTCATGTTCTAGTAAAACCATTCCCCCAACAGGTAGAATCACTCTCTAGGACACACTTAACCCCTTGATCGCCCCCTAGTGTTACCCCCTTTCCTGCCAATGTTATTTACACAGTAATCAGTGCAATTTTTTAGCACTGATCTCTGTATAAAAGGCAATGGTCCCAAAATAGTGTCATAGTGGGTGCACGTGATCTCACCGCGTGCTCCATGAGCGTGCCCGCGGACTCGATGTCCGCCGGGTGCCCACGATCATTTTACAGAAACGGCAGAATGGGGAGATGCCTATTTAAACAAGGCATTTCCCTGTTCTAGCAACATGACAGAGATCTGCTGCTCCCGTCATCGGGAGCAGTGATCGCTGTCATGTTCTAGTAAAACCATTCCCCCAACAGGTAGAATCACTCTCTAGGACACACTTAACCCCTTGATCGCCCCCTAGTGTTACCCCCTTTCCTGCCAATGTTATTTACACAGTAATCAGTGCAATTTTTTAGCACTGATCTCTGTATAAAAGGCAATGGTCCCAAAAAAGTGTCAAAAGTGTCTGATGTGTCACAATAAAAATTGCAGATCGTCGCCATTACTAATAAAAAAATAATAATAATAAAAATGGCATAAAACTATCCCCTATTTTGTAGACACTATAACTTTTAAGAAACCCAATCAATATACGCTTATTGCAATTTTTTTTTTTACAAAAATATGTAGAAGAATACATATGGGTCTAAACTGAGAAAGAAATTACTGTATTTGCTGGCGTATAAGACTACCTTTTACACTTAAAAAAATAGCCAAAAAACAGGGGTCGTCTTATACGCCGGGTCAGCGGCTCAGATGCCTGCTGGATGTGCGGTAATACTTTATGTAGCTTCGGCTAATCCCGATGAGCGATGTATTCAAATGAATACAGAGCCTGCTCGGATTGGAGTAACAACCTCTGCCAATCCAAGCAGGCTACATACAGAGTCAGAGAGGCGTGGGCTGATGATGGTATAGCCTCAGCCAATCCAAGCATGCTTTGTATTCATTAATAGAATACATTGCTTGCCGTGATTGGCTCTAGCTTTAGCAAGAAGGAAGAATATGGCTCCAGCTCCAGCAAGAATGAAGGAAGAAATAAGAAGCGTCGGAAGCCTCGGAAGGGGGGTCGTCTTATACGGTGAGTACAGGCAAGACTGTAAAATGTCGCCTTATACTACGACAAATATGGTAGTTTTTTTAATATATTTATGGGGATATTTATTATAGCAAAAAGTAAAAAATATTGCTTTTTTTTTTCAAAATTTTCGCTATTTTTTGTTTATAGCTCAAGAAATAAAAACCGCAGAGATGATCAAATACCACCAAAAGAAAGCTCCATTTGTGAGAAAAAAGGACGTCAATTTTGTTTGGGAGCCACGTCGCACGACTGCGCAATTATCATTTAAAGCGACACAGTGCCAAATCGCAAAAAGCGCTCTGGCCAGGAAGGGGGTAAATTCTTCAGGGGCTGAAGTGGTTAAAATAATGCAGTGCCGTATAGCAATAAAAAATGGTCTGGTCATGAAGCTCCAGAAGCTGAATTGGTTAAATGTGATTATTGTGCACAGAGCCATCAATTTACATAGCATGGGTTTAACAAAAAGGTGCATTTTCAGACAAAGTGCACTTATTAATTTTGCCCCTTTGCCCTGAACTAAACAATCCTACCCTTACCCACCACAGCAATGCATACTTAATGAGATCGGTGTGGAGGTGACCAAAACAGTACAACTTCAGCAGCCCTTTTATCTACAGTCGCTGATAAGATGTGCAAGTTTTATCATTGGAGGTGAAGATGGAATTGTGAACATGAAGGATCCTTGCAGGTTGCATGATTAGGATGGTACATCTTTGAAATACTGAGATTTTGTTTTGGAGTTCAGTCCAAGTGGTAATACGTTACAAAAAATCTGCAATAGGACGATTTAAAAGAAGAAAAATCTATCATACCGACAGAATGAATTACAGGTTTCCATAAAACAAACCGTAAAACTGTTATCTGGAAACACAGATCGGTTACAAAGGAGTGTTTCTAGTCATGTGGAATATTTGTCATTTGTCAACACCAATGTGGTCTCACGCAAATCCTGATCTCTCTGAAATTATAAACTTGTCTAGGCCCTTCACTTACTTGTTAGCATCAAATGTTTAAACAGCTCCCTGCTGGATAACTGTTCTGTAGTGGAATGAAGTTTACGAGTTTAGGATATGCAACACAAATGGTGGGTAAATGTTTTTCCTCTTGTGGGAAATAAGAGGCAACCGTCAAGGTCATAGATTGGAGTAGTTCGTAGAAAAAAAATAAAAACCTCAACCATAAAAGTCGAATACAAGTTACAAGTGAAGACAGAAATACGAAGATATTACACAGATATAATAGAACGTGTCAACACATTTATTACCAGTTAGAGGGAGACTATAGTGTACATTCAGTTGGTATGCACTAATTATTATAAATATTAGTTACAAAGCTTTACATGTTGTCAACTACAAAGATACAAGGTAAGGCACATACAGTGCATCCGGTAAGTATTCACAGCGCTTCACTTTTTTTGTTACGTTACAGCCTTATTCCAAAATGTATTAAATTCATTATTTTCCTCAAAATTCTACAAACAATTTGCCATAATGACAATGTGAAAGAAGTTAAAATATTTGCAAATTTATAAAAAAAAATCAAAATCAAAACGTACAAAAGTATTCACAGCCTTTGGCTGGGTTCACACTGATACGACACGACAGTCATCCGACTTTTATCCTACTTTGCTCTGCGACATCAGTCCTACATTGATCCTACATTCATCTGACTTGAATGAACAGGATACTACTTTGTGATAGTCTGACATATTCTTTGACCAATCAAAACAATCCCAGAGTGAGATAAATTCATTTTACTGCTGCTGTAATCAATGATATTCAATGGGCTGAAGTTGGATCAAAGTCGGACCAAAGTAGTAGAGGGAGCATTTTCAAAGTCGGACCGACTTGTGTCGGACCAGTTAAGACGGCTCTCATAGGGAAACATTGATTTTCACACATCATGCAACATGAGCTCCCAATGTCGGAGCGTTTGTCGGACCAGTGTAAACACGGCCTTTGCCATGACGCTCAAAGTTTAGCTCAGGTGCATCCTGTTTCCACTGATCACACTTGACATGTTTCTACAAATTCATCGGAGTCCATCTGTGGTAAATTCAGTTGATTGGACATGATTTGGCAAGGCACACACCTGCCTATATAAGGTTAAAAATGAATAGTGAAATGTCAGAGCACAAACCAAGCCATTAAAAGTGATTTTAAACCTTTGTTATTTAAAAAAAACAAAACAAAAACAAAACATGTCATATTTACCTCCACTCTGCAGTTCGTTTTGCACAGTGTGGCCCAGATCTTCATCTTCTGGGGTTCCCCAGCAGCGTTCGTGGCTCCTCCTCACATCGGGAAACCCCTTGGCAGAAGCGCACTCCCTGTGAGTTACCTTGCACGCTCCCAAGTCCAGGTGAGTAAAATATGTTTTTTGTTTTTTTGGGGGGGTTGGATGGGAAGGATTGAGGTGGGGCACCATTTTCTCAACTCTAAAGTTTTGGATAGAATTGGAAAAGGTCAGTGTCTCTGTTTCCGCTAGGAAAAGAGGATGTGATAAAAATTCTTGAGAAGATGTGGGGACACATTTCAATAAAACATTTCAATAAAACTTAAAGCGGTTGTAAACCCTCATGGTTTTTCACCATGAGGGTTTAGATTAAAAAACTTTTTTAGTGTTGCAGCCCCCCCCCCCCTGTTTTACCTACCTTGACGCTTTATTCTTCTGTTAGGAAACGAGCACACCATGTGCAGCTGGTGTCTCATGTCCCGATTGAATAGATTGATAGCAGCGCAGCCATTGGCTCTCGCTGCTGTCAAACAAACACGACACGGGCGCCGGGGCCGAATTTGGCATTCGTGTCTATAGACGCAGAATGCTGGACTCGGGAACATGCCTGCAAGGTAACCCCCACCGGTAGAGCGCTTCTCCTAGGGGGGTTATCTGAAGTGAGGAGGAGCCATGAGAGCTGCCGAGGGACCCCAGAAGTCGAGGATCGGGGGTGCTCTGTGCAAAACGAGCTGCACAGTGGAGAAAAGTATTACATGTTTGTTATTTCAATTTTTTTAAACCCGATCCTTTACAATTACTTTAAAGGAGTGTTCCGACCATTTTTTCAAATACTGCAGCTGTTGACTTTTAATATATGGACACTTACCTGTCCACGGCAGCCGCGATATCAGCACCCAAAGCTGATCTGTCCCTCGTCTCTCGGAGTGGAGGCGCCGTCATCTTTGTTAGGGGAATCAGGAAGTATAGTCTTGCGACTTCACTTCCTGGTTCCCTACTGCACATGTGCAAGTTGTGCTGCGCGATTTCACTGGTGCCTGCTGTCTTCTGGAACCTGTGTGTCTCCCAGTTAACAGCAGGGGGGGGCGGACATGGTGTAGATCGCCGTGGATACTGCCTCAATCAATGCTCAGAAGTGAGAGCAAATAGGTATCTGCTCCCCCTGAAAGGTGCCAAATGTGACATCTGTCAGCTCGTACCTCGTACGGGCAGGCAGATGCACACAGACCAGAAGAGAGAGTGCACTAACAGAGCGCTCAACGGTACCCTGGTAGTTCATTGAAACTACAAGCCGACACCTGCAAAAGGTGTCGGTACTTGCGGATCCCCAAATGTCACTAAATGCAGTGGAGCGGGCAGCGACTGCAGGAGTGGGAACATGTTACATGTTCCACCCTAAAACCGGGTGGAACAGCTATCTGGCTAGTTGGCATGCAAATCCAATGGTTTCATTACTTGGAAGCTATGCCAAGTATGTAGATTGGAAGTTCCCACTTCAAGCCAATGTTCTAATCTGCATGCTCATTCTTGGTCAGTGACTCCATCATTTTGGAGCCAATGACACCCAGGCAAATAGTATTCCTAAAAGGTCAACAATGTTATTCCCAGAAATCTTTCAAGATAGGTTTCCTTTAATATGTAAAAAAAACAAATGTGTGTATTGTTTGTAATTACAGTGGATATAAACAGTCTACACACCCTTGTTAAAATGCCAGGTTTCTGTGATGTAAAAAAATGAGACAAAGATAAATAATTTCAGAACTGTTTCCACTTTTAATGTGACCTATAAACTGAAATCTTTTAGGTGGAGGAAAGTAAAAATAAAAAAATAAAATATGGTTGCATAAGTCCCCTTTCACACTTATACGACTTGTCCCACGATTTTGGACTGCAAAATCGTATAAGACAAGTCATTCTCCATTATTTTCAATGACTACCATTCATACTGGCACGACTTTAAGTTGTGCCTACTTCAAAGTAGTCCTTGCACTACTTTGGTCCGATTTTGATGCCACTTACACAGGCATTCATTGAAATTGCGGGCGTGAATCGTGGCAAAATCTCGGTAAAATTGCACGACT
This sequence comes from Rana kukunoris, assembly GCA_029574335.1. Classification (NCBI taxonomy): domain Eukaryota; kingdom Metazoa; phylum Chordata; class Amphibia; order Anura; family Ranidae; genus Rana; species Rana kukunoris. The sequence goes on from CM056053.1 coordinate 55,592,503, forward strand.
TTGAAGTCGTACAAGTGTGAAAGGTGTCTTAGTGTGCACACCCTTAAACTAATACTTTGTTGAAGCACCTTTTGATTTTATTACAACACTCATGCCCTGTACACACGATCAGTTCGTCTGATGAAAACGGACCGATGGACCATTTTCATTGGATGAACGGATCGTGTGTGGGCCCCATAGTTTTTTTTTTCCATCGGTGAAAAAAATAGAACCCGTTTTAAAATTTTCTGATGGTTAAAAAACCGATAGAAAAAAACGATCATCTGTGGGTAAATCCATCGGTCAAAAATCTACGCATGCTCAGAATCAAGTCGACGCATGCTCTGAAGCATTGAACTTCATTTTTCTCTGCACGTCGTCGTGTTTTATGTCACCGCGTTGGACACGATCGGATTTTTAACTGATGGTGTGTAGGCAAGACTGATGAAAGTCAGCTTCATTGGATATCTGATGAAAAAATCCATCGGTCTGTTTTCATCAGATGAACCGATCATGTGTACGTGGCATCAGTCTTTTTGGGTATGAGTCCATCAACATGGCACATCTGGACTTGCAAATATTTGCCCACTCTTCTTTGCACTCCAAATCTGTCAGAATGCAGGGGCATCTCCTGTGCACAGCCCTCTTCAGATCACCCCACAGATTTTCAATGTGATTCAGGTCTGGGCTCTGGCTGGGCGATTCCAAAACTTTACTCTTCTTCTGGCGAAGACATTCCTTTGTTGATTTGGATGTATGTTTTGGGTTGTTGTTATGCTGAAAGATGAAGTTGCTCTTCATGTTCAGCTTTCTAGCAAAAGCCTGAAGGTTCTGTGCCAATATTGACCGGTATTTGGAACTGTTCATAATTCCGTCTACCTTGACTAAGGCCCCTGTCCCAGCTGGAAAAAAAACAGCCCCAAAGCATGATGCTGCCACCACCATGCTTCATGGTGGGTATGGTGTTCTTTTGGTGATGTGCAAAGTTAAACCATGGTTTCTTCAGACCATAACACATTTTCCTACATGCTTTTGGGAGACTTCAGATGTGTTTTTGCAAAATTTAGCCGGGCTTGGATGTTTTTCTTCCATCTTGCCACTCTGCCCCATAGCCCAGATATATGAAGAATACGGGTACTTGCCAGATATTCCTGCAGCGCCTTTAATGTTACTGTAGGCCTCTTGGAAGCCTTCCTGACCAGTTTTCTTGTTGTCTTTTTCATAAATTTTGGAGGGATGTCCAGTTTTTGGTAATGTCACTGTTGTGCCATATTTTCTCCACTTGATGAGGACTGTCTTCACTGTGTTCCAAGGTTTATCTAATGCCTTGGAAATTCTTGTGTACCCTTCTCCTGACTGATACATTTTAACAATGAGATCCCTCTGATGCTTTGGAAGCTCTCTGCAGACCATGGCTTTTACTGTAGGATGTGACTAAGAAATTGTCTGGAAAGACCTACTAGAACAGCTGAACTTTATATGTGGTTAATCAGAGAGGCACTTTAAGGCCGGGTTAACACCTATGCGAATTGGTTGCGGCTTAAACCGCATCTAATACGCAGAACATTTTTAAATACATTGTTTTCAATGAGGCTGGTTCACATATGTGCGATGCATTCGCACTGCGCATTGCCGGAAATTCGTATGCGTTGTGGAGGCCTTGCGGTGCGGCTCAGGTGCGAATTCAGTCCCATTATCTTCTATGGGAACGCAGCTGATTCGCAGATGTGTTCAGTTCTCTTCAGGAATTTCTCTCATTCAGCTCAATACATTTCTCCCCCACTCTCCTCTCACTCAGAACTACCCCCAGGTCTCCAAATTCGCAGCAAAAACTGAGCTAATCTGCTGAACACTTCTCTTATCTGTCTGCAGAGATAAAAGAGCTGAAATTCTCACTGCACAAGTGTGAACCCAGCCTAAATGATGGCAGGTGTGTACTGACTCCTATTTAACATGAGTTTGAATGTGATTACTTAATTCTGAACATGGCTACAGCCCCAGTTATACGAGGGTGTGCACACTTATGCAACCACATTATTTTAGTTTTGAATTTTTACTCCCTTACTCCCCCCTACATTATAGGTGGAAAATTTCTGAAATTATTTCTTTGTCTAATTTTTTTACATCACAGAAACCAGACTTTTTTTTATATCCACTGTATATATATATAAGTACACAAGGATAGACATATTTACTCATTACACATAGTGCACATGCTATTGGTTGTGGTGTGCCGAGTTAGAAAAAAATTGTCATACCCAATTTTAGCTGTGTATTTTAGGTGCATTGGCTGCCCATTGAATATTTATAGGCTGCCTTAAAAGAATACACATTGATGCATTGCAGTGTGAATGGGTCCTAAGGGAACTGCAACAATGATAATCCCAAATAAGTACAAAATGAAATTACACTGAGGGGACTTTATTAAAAAATTAAGGAGACAGATTCTGAAGCAGCTGTGCATGGCAAACCAATCAGCGTCTATCTTTCATTTACTAAGCATAACTTAACAAGCTGAATATAGAAGTGGACTGGTTGCAATGCATATCTGTTTCAGACTCTGGCTGCTCTCCTCTCACTCAGAACTTCCCCCAGGTCTCCAAATTCGCAGCAAAAACTGAGTTAATCTGCTGAACACTTCTCTTATCTGTCTGCAGAGATAAAAGAGCTGAAATTCTCACTGCACAAGTGTGAACCCAGCCTAAATGATGGCAGGTGTGTACTGACTCCTATTTAACATGAGTTTGAATGTGATTACTTAATTCTGAACATGGCTACAGCCCCAGTTATACGAGGGTGTGCACACTTATGCAACCACATTATTTTAGTTTTGAATTTTTACTCCCTTACTCCCCCCTACATTATAGGTGGAAAATTTCTGAAATTATTTCTTTGTCTAATTTTTTTACATCACAGAAACCAGACTTTTTTTTATATCCACTGTATATATATAAGTACACAAGGATAGACATATTTACTCATTACACATAGTGCACATGCTATTGGTTGTGGTGTGCCGAGTTAGAAAAAAATTGTCATACCCAATTTTAGCTGTGTATTTTAGGTGCATTGGCTGCCCATTGAATATTTATAGGCTGCCTTAAAAGAATACACATTGATGCATTGCAGTGTGAATGGGTCCTAAGGGAACTGCAACAATGATAATCCCAAATAAGTACAAAATTAAATTACACTGAGGGGACTTTATTAAAAAATTAAGGAGACAGATTCTGAAGCAGCTGTGCATGGCAAACCAATCAGCGTCTATCTTTCATTTACTAAGCATAACTTAACAAGCTGAATATAGAAGTGGACTGGTTGCAATGCATATCTGTTTCAGACTCTGGCTGCTTCACTTTTGATAAACGCCCTTTATCATTTACAAAAATATCCTGCATTCTTTTGGCAGCTATTTATAAAGGAATAAACTTTGGGCTGCCCACCGTGATCATTACTTGATTGTTATGGTGCATTTTAGGAGATCACAAGATAACCGGGAGCACATGGTTCATCTGGACAGAGGCTGACATGCGGATGGTACAGGAAATAACAGGAATTTTCTGTCTGACTGGCAGTGCCCATATTAAAAACAGCTGCACCATTAGGCAGACTGCGTTCCCATCTGTGGTTTGTCATTACTGAATGCCACAAACAAGGGTTTAGTTTTACTAGTCAAGCTTTCATGTTGTCATGGTGAAAACACACAAGGTATTCTGGATCTCCAATACATCCGTGAGGTAATATGAAGTGTTTGGACTGTTCGAGATTGCTTCCAATGCTCAATATTTGATGGTCTACCCAAAGCATATCCCGTTACTTCAAAATACTAAAGGAGCTATAAAAGCACAATGCAGAACAGCCACTTCTGAGGGGCGAAAAGGAAATCAATAGAGTCAGATCATTTACTTCCATAGACACAGCTGCATGAGGAATGTTATGTACACTGCAAAAAAGTCCTCTGTGTATACCACGCCATCATCCACTGCCATAAACTGCCAGGTCTAGCAAACTCCACTGAGAGGCCGCGAGTAACTACTAAAGAACAAACTAAAACGTGTTATGAGCTGCAATATTCAATGTATAAAAAATAACTCTGACAAGTACCATTGTATCTGACCCAATTACATATTGTGACTGCAATGTGTATACATAAAAACGCCCCTTATGAGGTCCTCATGACTTCAAAAATTGAAAATTCTTAGGCCTCGTACACACGAGGCAATCTATTTGTTCAAATCGGTCGGACCGACCGTTTTGAACAAATCTGTCTGCTTGGATTTTGGTTTGCTCGCGTGTACACACGAGCAAACCAAAATCCCCGCCAGCAGACGGCGCGCTGACGTGTCGGTGACGTGGCGGTGATGTTGACGCCGCCACGTCACCGCACCAGGAAGTAAAACACTTCCGCGCATGCGTCAAAATCATTTGGCGCGTGTGCGAGAAGACATGTCTGCTGGTTAGCGTACTAACCAGCAGACATGTCGGGCGGATGGGTTCCCAGCCGACAGATTGGTAAGCATGCTTTCAAATCTGTCGGCTGGCCAAATCCGTCTGCTCGCCCGTACACACGATCGAATCTGTCTGCTGGGACGGTCTAGCAGACCGTTTCCAGCAGACAGATTTGGTCGTGTGTACGCGGCCTTAGAATTCATCAATAAGAACTTGTTCCTCATCGCTGAGCATGTCTGAATCAAAACTTAAACATTTTTGAATTCCATAAACCAATAAAAGTAAAAAAAAAATTCAATTCCAACTGTTGCAGCCACCACAAAGTACCCACTGCTGAGCAAAGGGGCAGTGCTTTGGCCTAGTGGCCAATTGCTAGGCCCAAACACTTTCTATTGACAGTGGCGGCGATATCATCACCTTCTACAACATCAGACACGTGGGGTTGATTTACTAAAACTGGAGAGTGCAAAATTTGGTGCAGCTCTGCATAGAAACTAATCAGTTTCCGCCCAGGTTCACACTGGGTACATGTGAAATCGCATCTCAAATCGGCGGCAATTGCCGGCAATGACACCGTCCTAATCGCTGCGACACCACATCTGCGGCGCTGCACCGATTTCAAAAAGTAGTTCCTGTACTACTTTTTACGATTTCAGGAAGCGATTTACATTGACATCTGTGCAGAAACCTGCACAGATGTCTCTTAAATCGCGGCTGAAATCGGGACTGCCAGCGGGAGTGAAATCATGCGAGTTCTGCTGAACTCGCACGGCTTCACTCCCGCAGCCCAGTGTGAACCAGGGCTCCAGGTTTTGTTGCCAAAGCTTAATTGAACAAACTGAAGTTAGATGCTGCAGACCTGCACCAGAGTTTACAATGTCCAGTTTTAAATAATCAATATTTCAGTGAGGTGAGCATAACTGGTTAGAGAGATGAGCTTAAAGATTGGGATGAGGTGAAAATTACAACATTATTACTGGTCAGTATCACATTGATTGGCATAAATGTCATATTGTTGATTCTGCCACATTTAACCCACTGCATGGGTAAGTTATTATTATTTTTGTTTTTTTAGACTTCATCTGCAAGCATTTTACAAAAGTAGTACTCTCTATAACCTACAGAAGGTGCTATGTGTAATTTCTACATACTGTGAAAAACTAATCTGGTGTAGTACCAAGGTTTTTCCTAAAGATGGCGCTCAGTATCACTGCTGCCTACAACCTACTCTATTGCCATAGTGTTAACAGAGTGATAATGAAAAGTGTATGGTATCACTCACTGTATAATGAATACAAATGACTGAGATTTCAATTTCAAGTAGGCTGAAAGGGGATCATGTATGCTAATTCTACAGTAGACAAATTTGCTGAACTCGCAGGAGCAGATCTTATCTTGGTTTTCTGATGTGCTTCCAGAAGCACTTCGCTATGCTGACAAAATATGTGTTAACATAATCCTTCATTTATGAAGCTGAAATAGTACTCCTTTTGCAAAGAGAACCTGTGTGAGCCTACTACAGAGCACTTGTATAGTGCCTTGAAAAAGTATTCATACCTCTTGAGATTTTCCACATTTTGTCATGTTACAATCGAAAACGTAAATGTATTTTATTGGGATTTTATGTGATAAACTAACACAAAGTGGCACATAATTGTGAAATGGAAGGAAAATGATGGAGCAGGGGACAAAGGGTAGACACGTTTCAAGCAACTGTTAGCACTTAGTCATTACCTAAATTACCTGACATTTGCACCAAATGCATCTACCTTTTTGTCCCCTGCTCCAATCCATCAACCACTTGTCATATGAAGCTTCAATAAAATAATTTTTGAAAGTGCAGCCGTCCGAAATCATTTCCTTACAACTCGTGTGCAGTTTGCAAAAGACATGTGGGGGACACAGCAAAAAAAAAGTGCTCTGGTCAGATGAGACCAAAATTGAAATTTTTGGCCTAAAAGCAAAATGTTATGTGTGGCGGAAAACTGATGCCACGTACACACGATTGGAATTTCTGACAACAAATGTTCGATGTGAGCTTTTGGTCGGATATTATGACCGTGTGTATGCTCCATCGGACATTTGTTGTTGGAATTTCTGACAACAAATGTTTGAGAGTTGGTTCTCAATTTTTCCGACATCAAAAGTTCTTGTCGGAAATTCAAAACGTGTGTGTACGTGGCATTTGTGAGGTCAGGCACTAATATTGGAAGAGAAGGCCTGGCTCTCAGTTTCCGCTCTATTTAATCCCAAAGGAGTTCTATCGGGTTGAGGTCAGGACTCAGTCAAGTTCCTCCACCGCAAACTCGCTCATCCATGGTCTTTATGGACCTTGCTTTGTGCACTGGTCCAAATCATTTGGTGGAGGGGGGATTATGATGTGGGGTAGTTTTTCAGGGGTTGGACTTGACCCCTTAGTTCCAGTGAAGGGAACTCTCAAGGCATCAGCATACCAAGACATTTTGGACACATTTATGCTCTCAACCTTTATGGGAACAGTTTGAGGATGACCCCTTCCTGTTCCAACATGATTGTGCACCAGAGCACAAAGCAAGGTCCATAAAGACATGGATGAGTGAGTTTGGGGGAAGGAACTTGACAGGCCTGCACAGAGTCCTGACCTCAACCCAATAGAACACCTTTGGGATGAATTAGAATGGAGATTGTGAGCCAGGACTTCTCATCCAACATCATAACCTGACCCCCCAAATGCATTTCCTGGAAGAATGGTCAAACATTCCCATAGACACACCCCTAAACCTTGTGGACAGCCTTGTCAGAAGAGTTGAAGGTGTTATAGCTGCAACGGGTGGGCCAACTCAATATTGAACCCAACGGACTAACACTGAAATGGCAATAAAGTACATGTGCGTGTACAGGCAGGTGTCCCGATACTTTTGACAATATCATTTACTTAGGCTGCCAATGCTAACATCTCTCACTGAAAATATTAATTTACTACCTGTCCTAGTCACCCTATATTTTTCAATATGTTTTGGTAATTGACCTAAAAAAAAGCATGAATATAAGTCATGGTTTCCTTGACTGGAATACAATTGGTATACAGTACGCATTTAGACCACTCCATTCTCCCTCTATAATTATATTGCTTTACCTGACTATCCCAACTCGCTATGGTGCCTCATGTCCTGGTCAGGCCCCACACATCTCCTCCCTACATCCATTTCCATCTCTTCGCTATCAATTCATTGTGTACTGATTACCCATCCAATACCCCACCCTACCCTCTCGTTCTCCACTTACCTTCACCCTTCCCTGGTTCTGTATTAACTTAAATAGTTTTTACTACCTGTTGTATAACCCTTCTGGACTAGTATATTTGTCTGCATACGTTCTCTCTTGTATAATGTACCCATTACTTGCTAAGATATATTCCTGTGAAAATGCACTGTGCTATTGTGAATTATGTGTAAAGACCCATTAAAACCATTGTAATATAAGTTCTGTCTTCAGTCACTACTTACATACTTCAGATTACTAAAATAAAAAACATTGAAGTGATGATAGCAGGGTAATCATATATTTGTTTTTCCATTACAGGTTTCCCTTAAAACCTGAGGATGAATCGAAAATCAGGAACAAAAAAAAATATGAGATTTTAATACATACATATTTATATAAAATACATATATATATATATATATATATATATATATATATATATATATATATATATATATATATATACACACACTATATAATATCCAGATTTACTTTGATGAAGATTGATGAAGCAATATATTAGGAAAACGCAGCAGGAGGCCAAAAACACAGGAATACATATACATTTACCAGAGAAACTCATCATAACATAAGGACAAATTATTTCATATACATGGACAAAATGGCAGGCCAATACTTGGACATAACATTTCAGCAACTGCGAGAATTAAAAGCTTAGCATTATATTTTTTTTTCTATAGTTCTGTCCCCTATAGGACATAGTACTTTGTCCCATGTTTCTAAGTGCTTTCTAACCCTAGTTATGAGTACTAAACTGCCCAGCATCCTCTCATGGCCGTGGTCGATCTAACAACAGCTATGAAGGAGACGGCTAAATCATTGCTGCAGCTTTTCTCAGCAGTACTATACTGAAACAAGCAACAGCAAGAGGAACGTATGGGATTGGGAGAGACATGGCAGCCTGTGGATTCATCTTGCTGTTGCTTGTCTAGAGAAGTTGCTCACAGCTGAAATAAGCAGCAGCTATGAATCAGCCACCTGAGCTTCGATGGCACATTTTAATTTAAATCACCTAAAAACTGTTCCTTTATTGGACTTTGCAATTGTTCAGAAAAGCTTGCAAGTGTAGTACGCTGATGTTTAGGCAGGGTTGCTCTTAAATTTGAATATAATAATAAAATGGAGGTGATGGCGCTACATGCCCTTGAATAACCTAAGGAATTTAAAGGGGAGTAAGCAAGCCTAAGCCTATCTCACGAGGACAGGGAAATGCTACAGAGAAAGGCTACCTGCAGGTCACCAATAGAGTCCTAAATAGATATGGCCTAAATCCTGACTATGTAAAACAGATGTGCATGGTTGCAGGAAATAAATAATTAAAATATAAGCTCAATGTGCAGGTGGTGTAGGTAAACCAAATGGCACAAGGTCTAGGGTTGATCTTAAGCTAGTAACCAAGAAATGGGTGGAGACCTCAAAAAAAATTGTAATAATTAAACAATCCACTAGATAAGTAAGTGGACCTGTAGTTGGAACCCTACCGTGAGACAAATGGAGGAAAGACTTCCTAGTGAATCACACAACATATAAGAAAAGTGTCCTTATATCAACACCAAAGTGTTTTACCTTTTTGCCTTTTAACCCCTGGATTGGAGTACCAGTGAGCGGTGGCATGGAGGCTCTGGACCCGTCGTGGATTTGATCTTACACGCTATTTGCCCCTGCAGCGGCATCTGGTGAGTGGGGACACACGCGGGGGAGCACCTGAAGTCACCTGTTTACTTCTGCCAGCACGGAGCACCAAGTCACTTTTATGAATTATTGAAGACATTTTCCTGAACATTTAACCCATTCACTGCTTGTTTACGGATACTTTGGGGAACCAAATGGATGTGTAGCCATCCCTCTAATTGGATTTACCCTTTTGGGGTTATATGCAGTGGTGGGCACTATATATATTTATATATATTCCTTCTAATTGGATTTACCCTTTGGGGTTATATGCAGTGGTGGACACTATATATAGATTATGATTATGGACTAAGTCACTTGTTTATTTTGCCACATCACGCTTACTGTATTTATTGGCTAGAGGGGTGAAGCTTGAGAAGTATCTGGAGTGCCAAGCTAGGGACCCAGCAGGGAAGCAGGGGTGATGCTTGAGGAAAATACTTAAGTGAAGATTGGAAGAGCTCAAGGGATTTGGTGGCAGTGAATCAGCAAGTCTAATGAGAGAGACTGTGAGCTCAGTGGGTTGAGAATGTACGAGAAGTGACCGTAGAGTAAGTAAAGGAGTTTGTTACAACTTGTGTTAGGAACGGTTCTAAAAACTGTTGCCATAAGAGACAGCTTTCCTATACATGCAGATGTGGTGTCTTGCTGAATGCCTTTCCCTGCATGGCTGTCTACCTGTAGAAGTATCAGAGTCTGCCAATTAACATTGAAACTGCTAAAGGGTGTCCTGGTCCTAAACCCTCTCTCCCACGGTTCTGTTCAAGAGAAATAAAATCTCTTTACATTCAAGAAGTGTCTGGTGCCCATGAATCTACCTTACACTACACCCACTATGCCTTACAACCCACTTTATATGGAATGATGTCTGCAGCTCTTGGCTCTGGAGGTTCTCATTAGACCAAAAGGAGGCCTAGGATCTTGCTACACTATAAATCTATAAAGTCCTATGTGTAAACCTGCTCTACAAGTAGAAAAGTAAGAAATCAATATATATATTTTTTTATAATTATAGGTGTGCTTTGTGAATGGGAACACAAACCTATAGAAGGGGTTCACATAACGGCGTGTAGTGGCTCACAGAAGGGTTACATTTCGGTCAAAAATTTTGGCTGAATTCAGACCTAATACTGACTGGAAGGTGCACAGGACTCCAGGACTGTGCAATTCACTTCGCACTCGTCCTGGAGCTATATGAACTGGCTCCATTCAGTGCTGGTCACAGGCTCCTGACATGCGAATTGGATGTGGAAAAAACGCATCCAATTCACAATAGTGTGAACCCAGCCTAGAAGTAAACTTTAAAAAAACACTGCAAATAACTAAAAAGTTAAGGTCCGAATAAAATAGGCAATAACTGTGCGAGTGCAGTTTATTTGAATTGTGTGATCTCTATATGGGTAATAAATACTAAAGAAAAAAAATAGAAATACATATTGCTGAAACATGCAATAGAGAGAATACAGCATAATGGCCTATTTCTTTAGGGTATGTAATGTAAAGTTTTCATGAATACAAAGCCAAGTCAGCTTTGAAGCGTTGTCTTTTCCTTATTATTTTGCAGTTGATGACAGACTAAAGCATAATGCGTGTGGTTTTGATTCATGCCTATTGAGGGACAAAGGAATTCAGAAACAGCTGGCTTATAATGTTGCCTACAGGTAACTGGGACACTAGCAAACACTTCACCTCAGTTCTGTATCTGTTCACACTGTATTTTTTGCTATCCTTCCTTATGCCATGGAAATTTTCCACTCTGTGACTTCAATCAAGATTTCTCGCTACATGGCTGCTTGAGCTGGTCTCTGCATAGCAACTATATGGATCAGAGTTTCCAAACCCAGACTCTGATAGACTGAACATGCAGGGCTAGCCTAGAATGTGGGCACTGAACTCTGCATTGTGGTGCTTTCCAGACCATAATGTATTGTGTTAATTAGCTGCAGAGCGTTTACCAGGTTTAGGACCATGGCACAACCCCAGGTATGACCCGGTCTCTATAGTGAGGCTGCTTGGGCTGAAACACCAGAAGCTACATCCTTGAGGGCTGATGTCATCCGCTAGGTGGAGTGCTGCATATACATGCATTCTGTGTTCTCTTTCCCATCATTCAGTGAGGAGGCCCTGCCATTTAGCAATGGCCCTTATGGCCTTCCCGTGAAGTGGGTCAGCTTTTTGGACCACTGCACTCAAACTTGTCTGAAGGGTCTAACACTTGGAAGCTTCACTCCGACAGGGCTTCACAGGTGTCTAGTGTTAGTAACATTTGTTTACCAGTGGGTGAAGTTGTTCAGCTCAAACCCTCACCAAAGAAGTATACATCTTGTGAGTCATTGGACCCTTCCTTAACGGTCAAGGACATTTCCCCTGCTTCTACTTTAGGGATTTATAGGGAAGTTGAGGAAATACCCTCCTAACCAAGTCTCCCCTTTTCTTGCTAACTCTGGGCCTTTTTTTTAGCCCCCGCGCTTTATTCTTGGGGGGCCTGGACTCAAATGGTTTCAATGGACCAAGTCATCAGTGGTGAGACTCATCAGTCTCTTAATAGGTTAATAGGGTGGTCTCTTTCCATTGCTCAGGGGGTACTCAACTAGCAGAAGTGATACCATTCCTAGGGCATAAATATAAATCCCAAGGGAACAGTTAAGGCCTGTACACACGGTCAGACTTTTTTCCAACAAATTTTTCAAATTTGTCCTATCGTGTGTACGCTCCATCGGACCAACTTTTTCGGGTTTCATCGGACAAAAAGTTCGGACTGCAAACAGACAAACTTTTCGGCAACAAAAGTCTGATGGTGCCTTGTCCGACCGCGTGTACAGCAAACCTTTGGACTTTTGTACAAAGTGCAAATACGCATGCTCAGAACCAATGTTAAAATCAACCAACAATAGCAGAAGTTAACCAAAGGGTGGCGGTAAATAAATTAATGAATGAATGAATGAAAAACTTATATAGTGCGGCACATGAGAACTAAATCACCTCTGGGCGCTAGAAAGAGCAGAAAAGAGCAGGAAAAACATGTGATTTTGGGAAAGTTATAGAAAAGTTTGTAAAAAAAGTCAGAGCGTGTGTATGCTATGGGTGTGACCGGATAACTCGCTTCGGACAAAAATCCAAGGAAAAGTTTGTTGGATGTCCGACCGTGTGTACGAGGCTTTAGTCCTCACGTCATCAAGGGATCCTAATGCGGGTTGACTCCCTGACCTATTGGACATCACTTATATGTTGTAAGGTGTGGGAAGGTTTAGGAGTTCTCCCTGTAACTTGGCAAGTGGCCCGGTCACTACGTTGGGCGAGGATAAGGGTTAAAAAGCAATTTCATGAAAAACAAAGTAAATATCATTAATGAAATCAACTCTTAAAAAATGTCTGTTCCTTCATAAATAATATAAAGCCCAACTTTAACCATTTTGAGAGAGATTAGAGAAGTTCTGTGCAAGTTTGATTGTCCCTATTGGGGTAAATGTTCCTCATTTATTGTAAAATTTTAGAACAGGATGTCAAGGGGGAAACTTCCAAAAAAAAGAATACAGAGCAAACAAAAATGTTGGCAGTGCTGCTTTGTTTGGTTAAGCAAAACAGACACACAGATATGGTAAAACAACTTTTACGGCATGTATGTGCTTTCCTAACTTGCATAGCAATATTTATGAACCTTTGGCAATCGTGTCTAATATATACCAACTTTTTTTTTTCTCATGCATTTACTTTTCCATTTTAGGCTGGGCACATACTGTGCCTTTGCTGTATAAACTCACATCAAATGACCAAATCCACTAAGGATTACCAGACATTATAAAAATTCAATTGAGAAAACACAGTGGCTGAATCTTGTTGGAGTCGTTTCACATGTGCCAGCCATCAGCCGGAGCAGAATCATCCATGTGTGCTACATGTCTACTGGTCTCAATTAGTCTCCACAAACACCCAGCGCAGACACTCCACTTGTTTCTGGAGAAACTCCCAGTTTGCAGATTTCGGCTGCATTAATAAAATCTCTGGATGTGTCTTCTGTGAATAAGAAAACACTGCAGAGAACAGTAAACAGATGAGTTTCATCCGTGAGCGCCATATGCTCACAAAAGCCTCTTGTTGGGAAGCTATGCAAAAGACTTGGCTAATCTTAACATATGTCCACACATAAACCTTCCTTTATTAATCCACTAACAATTTTAAATAATAAAGTGATTATTGCAAAAAACAAGAGCAAGGTGAAAGAAGTAAGGGGTTTATTTACTAAAACTGGAGAGTGCAAAATCTGTTGCGGCTGTGCATGGTAGTCAATCAGCTTTTCACATTAGTTCAATTACATTTTGACAAAAAAAAAAACTGGAAGCTGATTGGTTTCTATGCAAAGCTGCACCAGATTTTACACTCTCTAGTTTTAGGAAATAAACCCTTAAGTGTGCAGTATAATGTTCATTTTGACCTTTCTTGATTTGAAGGCAGACCGACACAAGTTGCATTCTGATTGGTTGCTCTGGGTCCGCACTTCACATCTGCATCCTTGAACTGTGACCTCAAGTTTGGAAATATTTTTAAACAGCTGAACAGAGATCACATGCAGGTACATTAAAATGAATCCCTGTTTTTTTAGCTATCCAACTCACTATTATTTAAAAAAAGACTCTTCAATACACAACTAAACAGTAGTCTGCATGTCCTTAAAGGGGGTGTAAAGGATTTTTTTCCCCCTAAACAGCTTCTTTTACCTTAGTGCAGTCCTCCTTCACTTACCTCATCCTTCCATGTTGCTTTTAAATGTCCTTCTGTCCAACTCCACACTGTAATGTGAGGCTTTCTTCCTGGTGTGTAGGAAGCCACTTGAGGGGGTGAGCAGGAGTATCAGGACGCCCACTAACACACAGCTCCTTTCTCTATCTGCAAAGTAGATAGCATCCTGACCCTCCTGCTCGCCCCCTCCCCCCTCCACACCAGGGAGAAAGCCTTGCATTACTGTGTGGAGTTACAGACAGTAGAACAGGAAGTGAGGATTTCTCAGAAGATATAAGTACATTTAAAAGCAAAATAGAAGGATGAGGTAAGTGAAGGAGGACTGCACTAAGGTAAAGGAAGCTATTTAGGGAAAACATTTTTTTCCTTTACAACCCCTTTAAGTCAAACGCTGCTCTTGGCTGCCAATAATTACTGATTGCCCACCTATCTTTTAACATTACTCCACTAAGCTCCTTGAGCTGAAATCTACCCACTGCTACATACAATTTTTACTGTCTGTACATTATAGGGCTCAATCACACCATACCCATTAGGCAGCTTAGCCCAACACAGTCCCAGTGCATGGCAGTTTGCCTTATGTCCTGTTAGTTCAGTTTATACCAATGCCCTGTGTTGGTGTATGCTGAAAAACAGGTAAGACAGTAGGGAAAAAGTATACTGCGTTTTTACAGGGAGAAGCATATTGCACTGCATTACAAAGCATCACAACATGCTGCAGTGCATAAAATGAATGAGATTTTGTAATTTTGGGACATATCAATAAAGTAAAAAAATATATAAAAACAGTATACAGAGCCTAATGTGCACCAGTGGTTTGTAGAGGCCCTTACCTGAGCATTTAGGGCCAGATTCAGAAAGAATTTACGTTGGCGTATCTGTTGATACGCCGCGTAAATTCTAGGATGCGCCGGCGTATCTGTTTTCTGTATTCAGAAAGCAAGATACGCCGGAATCTTGCTAAGATACGACCGCTGGCCGTTAGGTGGCGCTTCCGTAGATTTACGCATCGAATATGCAAATTAGGTAGATACGCCATTTCACGAACATAGTTGCGCCCGGCGTATCTATTTGCGTCGTTTACGTAAGGCGTCGGACCGGCGTAAAGTTACCCCTGCTATATGAGGCGCAGGCATGGTTAAGTATGACATCGGAACAGCCGTCAAATTTCACGTTGTTTACGTTGTTTGCGTAAGCCGATTCAGAATGGGGCTGGAGGTAGGTTACGTTCACGTCAAAAGCATTGACTATTTGCGACGTGATTTCGAGCATGCGCACTGGGATACGTCCACGGAAAGCCCATGCGCCGTTCGTAAAGAGCATCAATTACGTGGGGTCATAATAGATTAACATACAACACGCCCACTACCCCCCAAATTTGAATTAGGCAGGCTTACGCCGACACATTTACACTACGCCGCCGTAACTTAGGGCGCAAGTTCTTTCAGAATACGGAACCTGCCTCACTAAGTTACGGCAGGGTAGTGTATCTGAGATACGCTACCCCCGCCTAAAGATAGGCGACTCTTTCTGAATCTGGCCCTAAGTCTTGATTGGCCCGTTGTTCAGATAGATCTAGACTGAACTACAATGTCTTTTGGCGGGCTGATATAAAGGGATGTATGTGCGTTTACATCTGCTTACATCCGAGTCTGTTTACATTTGCAGAAAAAAAAAAACAGAAAAGGTTTGAGGCCTTTTCTGTTTTGTGGGCATCCGTTTACGTCCAATGTTTTTATTTTTGTCCAACTATGGCTATTAACTTTTGCAACTAAAAAAAAAAAAAATGTAAAA
Source organism: Rana kukunoris (assembly GCA_029574335.1). Classification (NCBI taxonomy): domain Eukaryota; kingdom Metazoa; phylum Chordata; class Amphibia; order Anura; family Ranidae; genus Rana; species Rana kukunoris. Next base: position 55,608,397 of record CM056053.1, read on the forward strand.
AACAGATGTATACTATACATATTGATGTATTAATTTTAGCAGCGCAGCACACCCAATTTACTGATGTAAACTGAACAGTACCAAAGATGGATGTACAAACAAATGTCAACTGGTGTAAAAAGATCCAGACTCAAGGTGTTTTTGATCAGTATTTATAACAAAATAAAAAAACACACAAATGATTAAAAATGTGTCCTTTTTAAATGCTCTTGTGCAAGAGGCCTAAAACGGCATGCATCTTTACCATTCTGAGCTTGTTCCTCTAGAAAACAATTAAAGAATATATATCCTTTGTTAAGTAGATACAAGATAAATAATGCCAATATCAAGACTCCTATACACTCCTGGCATGATTCTGAAAACCATTTTTAGAAAAAAAAAGTAAATTCAGTCTGTTATGTCGCGTACACAATATCGGAAATTCCGAAAAACGGTGGATTTTTCCTGACGGAATGTTGGCTCAAACTTGTGTTGCATACACATGGTCACATAAATCTTGTGGGAAATTCCGACCGTCAAGAATGTGGTGACGTACAAGACATACGACAAGCCGAGATCAATGAAGTTCAATAGGCAGCTCGGCTCTTCTGCTTGATTCTGAGCATGCGTGTTTTTTTACCCATCGGAATTGTATACAGACGAGCAGATCTTCCGATAGGAACTTTTATTGAGAACCTGCTCTCAATTCCGACCAAAAATCACATCTGACTTTTCTTGTCGGAATTTCCGATCGTGTGTACGCAGCATTAGAACTAAAACGTACAAAAACTATCACTGAAAAGACAAGTTTATATTTTAACAAAAAAAATTAAATGGACACATTTTTTGCAGGTAAAAAAAAAAATGGCATTTATTATTTTTCTGTTTCTGGAGCCATCCAGGTCTCCTGCAGACCTGTCACTGTGTATCTGTGTGTCCATACATTGTACGGGCAAGCAGATACAGACAGGAAGACTCAATGAACTACCACAGTGCTTCACAGCACCATGGTAGTTAATTGAGAACTACAAGCCGACAACGGGAAAGACTGTCGGGACTTGTAGTTTTCTTTACAGAGGACTGTGTTTTTTTTTTTAATTGTGACAGCTAACTAGGGGAGAATATCCCCCGTTATGAGTCATTGAGGGGGTGCGGTGGTCAGTTTGTTTGTAATACGATATGTTACACTCTGAATATAGGTGTAACATAACATGTTACAAAAGGTAAACTTGCACTTTACATTAAAAAATATTTCTCAATACCAACAAAGGTTATTTATTCACTTTGTATGTCAACATTATTATCTCTACAACTAATAATAAATAAATAAAAAATCTCTTGGAGTTCTGACTGTGGTCAGTTTATTAATTAATAAACTGCAAAAAAATTGAGTGACCTAATAGACATTACAATTATTTTGTTTTATGTTTGTTATAAATTCATGCTGTGTGCATCAAATGCAATTTCAAACCTAGTTAGTTGTGGTTACATCATCACTGAGCTGTACATAACCTGAAAAGCAGGGGTGGCCAACCAGTGGCCGGGGGCCACATGTGGCCCACGGAGCCCTCTGATGTGGCCCGCGACCTCCTGCTCTGGAATGGCGGGTTGGCTGCGGAGAAGAGCCCCATAAGCCGATGTTTCCTCTACAGCGACGGCTTTTGCCACAGGCAGAGAGTCCATGGCAAAGTTCAGCTAACCTTCAGGATAGACACATCTGGGTAAACCGCAGCACATCAGTGTGAAAGCAGTCTTAGGCCCCTTTCACACGATCAGCCCGAACAAATGGGACCCTCAATTCACCTCTACAGAGCGGCACATGTCCATTTATGCCGTCCTACCTCCAATCCGAAAAACATTTATTCCCTTCCATCTGGGTGGATCGGAAGGCCTATAGAGTAGCTGTGACCTGTCATCCGTCCACTCCGCTCATTTTGGCCCGCGACTGGTTACCAAGCTGCTTAAGTGGCCCTCGCTCTTCAAAAGGTTGGGCACCCCTGCTGTAAAGAGAGCAAAGCTGTGGGGGGGGGCATGGAGGCCCCGCCCACCACAGGCTGCTTATGTAAAAACTACAGGAGGGGGTGGACACAAGACCAGTCACTCTGCACAAGGAGAGAGTGTAGCGGTGACTGGTCTCTATTACAGGAACCCCTGGCAAAGGGCAGGAGTTGTTTCATGCTGGATTACTGCACATATCTGTATACCGTATATATATACAGTATATAAAAAAAAGAACATCAATATTAAAAAGTACACATGCCTCTAGTTAAATAAGACAATAATTTGTAGACCGTTTCTCAGGCTTAAAAAGTCACAATAGTTCAGTGATGCTGACCTTCATAATACTTTTCTTTAGTGAACTAGAAATATAAAATGCTGCTGACAGAAGAGAAGAAACGACTGAATTTATTAACAAAGGTGTTGGTTACTATCTTGGACCCAATATTCCCTCTGATCGAGAGCATCTTGTGCTGGAAAACAAGTGAAATACTTTGGCAGTGCGGCAAGGAATGGTCGAGGAGGAGCAGAACACACTATAAACTACTCCAAGAGACCCAGTTCACACAAAGGTGAGAAATCACTGGATAAAGCCACATCTAACAAACAACTACATGTTAAACAAGTGGAAGTAAAACTGTGCAAACGCAAGAAAAAAAATGAAATGAGTTCTTGTAAGAGTTTTGATGCACCTGAAAGCTAAAACAATCATTTAAACCACTGTAACACATATGTATTCAGGGAATTAAGCATTAAATGTCTGCTAAAATATACTCCCATCAATCAGCTTTCACTTGACATTTAGTAGCACAGAGCAGAGAAAACTAGGACTCTGATTGTTACTTTGGGCAACAAGAAATTTTCAAACCAGTTCATTTTTCAAGCATAAGCACCTATGTGACCCTTTCACCAATAGTCTTAAACAGTTCTGGATCAGCAGGCATGGGGTGGCATGGTATTTACTACCATAAAGGATATTAGACAAAACACAGGAATGTCAGTTACTTCTCATTTATCTATTTTACACAATATACAAACTACATCTTTCACTGCCTCTGCTTGGCTTTTTTGCTTTTGCTCCACATATGACTATTTAGCAATAATTATATCAATGTATTCTTCCTTGGGGTTCATGAACAAGACTTATGCTTTCTCCATATTAGTTCACCCTTCATTGATCCTGGCAATTAAATTCAATCCCTGAACCCAACAGGCAACCCCATTGTGTAAAATTCTCTGACTGGGCTGACGCCCTTCGACTCAATACGGTCATCAACAGGGGCAGTTGCTTGAGCGTAAAGACGCTGGACCGACATGTTTCGACTCAATACGGTCATCAACAGGGGCAGTTGCCCCTGATGATGACCGTATTGAGTTGAAACGCATCGGGCCAGCATCTTTACGTTTCCCACATTGCTTTTATCATATTTCACCATTTTTTGATCACTTTTAACTGGCTATATTTTACGTTGATTTGTAACGATATTTTTAAAAAATAAACCTCATTGGTTGATCTGCACGATATGGAGCCCTCTTTTATATTCCATGCTATGTTGGGGCACTGGTGATTCATCCTGCCCCACCACCATCCCTTACATCCACTTGGCTGTCGGTATGTTACTGGCTGTGGTCCTGTGATTTGGAGTTGTGCGCACCTCATCCTGTGTGACATCCCTGCAGCATCCGATTAACTAGAATCGAGGGTTCAAGGCTTGTTTGACTCACTTTTGTAAGACATGTGAGTCCATCACATTTGGTAAGAGTATTTCACCTTACTTGAATACACCAATTGAAGTATCTCCTGGGTATTCGTCATATCTCTCCGGATTTTCACCACATTCAGCCTGGAAGCTGTCCACCCTTCCTATGCCTTTTGTTGGGACTTTGACATATACCATTTTTGAAACTTACATTGTTCCATTATTCACCCATTTTTAATATGTCCCAGTGAGTTCTCTCTCATTCACTCACAGTCACTGAGAGAGACCCTGATGACCAATATTATCATTTGTCATGAGTTTTGTCACATTCAACTTTCTGGCAAGAAAACTTTTAACTCAGCTTAGAACGTGTAATTTGTCCTTTTCCAAGAGATTAAGATCTATCACTACAGATTTAAGATTAATATGAATGCATCTAGTATTTTAACTGATACACAAGAAAATTTCATAAACAGGTTTGGCGCCCATGGGTTACCTACAAACTAACCTCTATGGACCTTGCCTCAGTCACCACACTATAGCTATCTCATTTGCGACAGACAAAACCTTTGATCATGACATGGACCACCGTCTTTGTTCCCCTCTATCCCCATATTTCCCTTCCTTTATCCCTTTTCTTGACTGAAGAAGTTCAATTCTTTTTTACAAAAAAAAACTTGGGCCACCCATAAATGTTACTCCAGGTGTAGTCTGGTGGTTCACCTACTAGGCTTTTATAACTCTTAGACCCCTTTCACACTGAGCTGCCCATAGCGTCAGCGGTAAAACACTGCTATTTTTACCGCTGACGCTATGGGCGGATTTGCGGCGGATTTCAATGGACAGCATCGGTGGAGGAATGGTATACACACCGCTCTAAAGATGCAGCTAGCAGGACTTTTTTTACCGTCCTGCTAGCGCAACGCTCCAGTGTAAAAGCCCATGGGGCTTTCGCACTGGAGACAATGGAGCAGCTTTTTAAGGGCGTATTGCAGGCGCTATTTTTAACGCTATAGCGCCTGCAATATGCCCTCAGTGTTAAAGGGGTCTTAGGGACTGGTGAGAAGGTTCTGCCTCTGCTCCTACCCAAGTGAAAGTTTCATTCTTCCTACGATAGCAGTGGGGTGTTCCTATTCCTTTTGCTGCATTCACCATCATTTATATAACATTAAACAAACATCATAAAAATTAAAACCCTCTCGCATCACAATTCTTAAGAGGTATAAGAAACCATTAGGTGGTCTTAACTTTCCAGCATTAAGAAACTGAAATTTTGGGTGGACTGATTTTTAAATGAACTGTGTTGTCTTTTTTAAAAGATAAAAATCAGCCCACAAAACAACCTTGTTTATACTCACCTATCCTACCATCTGTTTCTGAGGTCTCTGTTCTCTTGCAACAGACTTCCAGGTATGTTGGATGTCATCAACCCAAGCTTCATTCTGTGGTCTCTTCCACTAGCCCCTACGTAACTACAGGGCAAAACAACTAATGTAAAGGACAACAGATGGGAGATGGAGGGTGAAGTCATTTTACACACCTGGGGTGTTGGATGTGATGATTAGTATTGCTACGCAATAGAGCAAAGACTCCAGAAACTGACAGTAGGTAGGACAAGGAACAAACAACCTTCTTTATTTTTATTTAAAAAAACTGCTTTGAAAATGGGAGATTTCTTGTATGACAACATTTTTCACTGGTTACTATTCATAAACATTCCAAAAACTCAACAGCCGACACAATAACCAGACATATGATTGGCATGAAATGCAATGGTCCTAACATTCACAAGACATGACAGCACGCCATGAACCACCAGTCCTACCTTTCTCTCTCCCGTCTGCTCCTAAAGCATTGCGAAATGAAAGAGGAGGGGGGGGGGGGGGAAGAAGAGAGAGAACAAAAGACAAAGACCAAAAGAGGATTTAAATGATGAGAAGTAAGAAAATCTGCTGTGTCCATTTGCTCACCTAGATAGGTCCCAGAGTTATGAGCGGCACATTCTGCATCTTCTGGATGAGGATTAAAAGCGCACAGACCAAAGCCAAGAAATAAAGCAGAACAGTTAGAAGGCCAGCCCAATAGCAAAAGAAAAATTACGTAAAAAAATGACATTTTCAGGGCCAAAAAAGCACAACATACATACACACAAAGAGAGCGAAAAAAATAAAAAAACACGCACATTCAACAAATCTCTTATTCAGTTTGCCCTCAGTGTATCAATTTTAGGGGGGGGGGGGGGTTGGAGGAGGAGGGTTACTGTTTTCAAAGCTCATGAAGTTTTAAATAATAAATAGAGCTTTAAACTTAAAAAGCTAATTCCTGCCAAGATAAAACAACTTTGATATTTTGATATGAGTGTCAGTATCAAGTCTGGGAGCAGGAATTTCAAAATTCAGGTGCAGTATCTCTACAGGTGAAAAATCTGTATTGCAGCTCAATATTTATCTATATGGAGGTATTTATATGCATCTCTATGGAATTCTGCTATATTCATATCTGGAGGTCTAGATCAATTGAAGACCAGAGACATTTACGGAAAAACAAAGATAAGTGCATAGAGTGTGCCATTGCCATGTTATTTTTTTTTATTTTTCCTTTGGCATCTGCACAATTCTCTGGTATGCCTAATGCACAGAGCTCCAATCAACAGTGCTGCTCAGGAAGAACAAGCTTTGTTTGATTGAAATGTTTGATGTTGAATTGCTGGATGCCTGGACTGTGTTGATCAGTGGTCTTCATTTCTAATATTTTAACCCTTTCTGCAATACATTAGCATGAACATAAAGAAAAGACATCCACCTTTAGAACTGTTTATGCAGCCACACTGCATTACAGTAATAACAAGTACGCTTTACTTTAAAAAGAATTCTTTACTAATGAACAAACAGAAAAAAACTAAAACAATTTTCTGAATTAAACATGGTACACAGTTACCAATCTTGGAAGGAGGAAGTGATTTATTTAATTGTTCAGTACAGTATAAACATGACCTCAGCACTTAAAGTGAATTGAGGTTACTTTTGTTATTCAGGCCGCATGTAATTTCCTTTGCCGTTCTTTTTTCCTGTTGGAAAATTCTACCGGGGGGGATTTATTTTTCTTTGTTCCGTTTTATGACTATAATATTGGCCGCCTTTAATATTATGTCATGTAAGCTGTTCAGTTACACAGTACATCCAAACATAATGGTGATGGATAGTGGTTTTATGAAATAGCAGTGTCGACTGATTCAAACTAAAGGTTGTAGCTCCAATGTAATCAAGTTTTACAAGCAATCTTCTATTTTTAATTTAAAATACATTTCTTATCTAAAATGAACGATTGAGAGGCAGAACAAACAAAAAAAAAGCAATCAGAAGATAAATGGCAGGAAGCAGTATGTCTTAGATGATGTGGTTAGGGAAGGAAGGTACTGCTTTTACTTTTTACGTTATCAAAATCTTGTGCATTTTTGGAGGACAGAATTAGGCACTGGCCTCAAATTAAGTATAGTCTTCCTTTATACAAACTGAGCCATACCTCGTAATGTTAAGCTCCACATTTTATGGAATATAGTTAGCATGAAAGGCTTTGTTAGAGTTTGGTATCAAGTTAAAGGAAATCTGATTAGAAACAAGGGTAAGGTCACCTTAAAGTAGCTCTAAGCCCAATGACAAAAATCTCATAAAAGCTTGACCATCGCTATTTCAAAAGTTGTTTTCAATCCCTTTAGATCTGTAGCTTTTTTTTTTTTAAATAGCGTTCCTGCCATGAAGGTTTTTATTCAGGCACTTGCCATTATAGCATAACACCTGTCTACCAACTGCTCTCCTGCATTGTCCCCCTGATGGAAACAAATGGCCCCACTGAAATGCATTGCACAGGCATGGGTCATGCATGAGGAAGCCGATCCAGAGCAATAATGTGCAGCCAATGCTGATGGTGGTGATCAGCAGCACTAAGATACAAAAAAATAACAAGAGAAATCAGATTTTATAGGGAAAAACACTATAATTGTTTATGATGCACAGTGCCTTAGCAAACTAAATATCAACCAGTTAGGGTGACATGGAAAAAGGAACAAGGAGATGGGACTTTATATGAAGCACTTGGTTGCAAATGAGTTAGGGTGACATGTTAGACTGTGGTGTCCTTAGTGATGAACCATGCTGAATGATTCTTGAACCTCAAAGGTTTGAATAGCTCCATTGCTGAAAATTGGATGCAACTTCTTATGCGATTTTGAACTGTCAATCACATTACAAATCGCATTGGTATGAACGAGGGCTAAAAGCTACACTTTAAAATAGACTAAAACCCTGTAGCTGATCTAAGCTCCAAATGGATATGTTAGGAGCATGTCTCTGCATTCCCAGTACACGCTCCTACACCTCCTATCTCTGCATTTCCAAAGACTTCTGCCAGGATTTCCACAATCCCTGCCAAAAGTTCCAATGCTGCTCACAGAATCTGCCAGGACTTCCGGTCTCTCTGCCAGTACTTCCAATGGCACCCAGATAATTGCTGACAGGATTTACTGAGCTCCCCGAAATGATGCTAGGTGAGGGGGTATTTAAGCATCAGCCCTGGAAGTGACTTATGCTGTGTCTTCTTACAAGCTACCTTGCTTTGTATAAAAGAGCTATACTATACCACTTATTGCCTGTTTCAGTGCTGACCAGGACTATCCTGACTACTCTTTTGCCTGCTACCTGACCCAGGACCTGCACTTGAACCTGACCTCTCTTCTGTTGTCTTGCCCACTGCTGACCTGGATTTCTCTGACCGCTCTTCTGTGTCATGCGCATTGCCAACCTCTGCCTGGATCCAAACATTAAACAGTCACTCCCTGCTGTATCGTCTTCCACATCGTAGCCTCTCCATTCTTGCTTACACCTTGGTGTGGCAATCCTGAGTTGGTACCAGCATGCACCGAAATCCAACTCCACCATCAGGAGCTCTGGTGAAAACCAGCTGATGCTTAGACCCCATGCCTCGGGCGAGCCTGCTTTATCTGCCAGATGAGTATTGTGTAACATAATGACATTCAGTTTGCTAAGACTTGGATTATCATAAACTATAGTGGCATTTTTTTTCCATAAAATGCTTCACCCTTTGTTTTTTCATTTGAATGCCTAGTATACGCAGGCCGAATGTCAGGCCTGTGTGTATGGCAGCCGGGCCACCTTCTGTTAAAAATTTTCAACTGAAAAATAGTCTGCCAACCGACTCCAAATCAGTGCTCTCAGCCAATGGCCTATTTTTCCATTCAACCAAGCAGTTGTGTGTAAACTAGTTGTGTGTACGAGGCTTTCGTTGCAACTCAGTGCTGCTAATTAGCTCTTTAAAGCATTTGTTCTGGATCACCAGATACAGATATATATTTTTCTTATTAAACTGCAGATTTAAAAAATGTATATTAACAGAATAAGGCTCATATTAGCTTTTAGTGTTTGGGTATAATTTAACATTAATCGCTGGAAGAGCCAAGGATAGTGACAATCTTCCTACCAACTAGTATGTTTAATTGTAAATTACAGGTGCATATTTTGTCTTTTCCCATCTTGAAATCATATTGTTGTAAAAATCCAGTTTTATCATACATCTGTGCTGTTAAGACTAGTGCACACTGAATCAAGTTCAAAAATGGTGGCCAAAAGCCACAAAACTCCCACATTCCTTTATTAATTACAACAGCATAAGGCCAGGCAATACCTTCATTAAATGGGATAAATGGTCAAATGTATTTTTTTATGATTCTGTCCTGTGAAACAGTCACGGTACAGTGGTTGGCAGAACACACTGACATTCAGTTCTTCTCCAGCCATAATAATTTATACATAGCAGCCACAAAATGCAGATTTACACATACAAGTGTAAAGGGGTTCTCAATATAAAACCAAATAATATTGCAGCTGCTCCTTGTGTAGTAACATTGTGCCTGTTGCTGCATCTTAAGGGAATCCCTCTGTATTTTGTTATAGATATAAATGTGAACAATCTGAAACTAATGTGTAATAATGTTTTTAGACCTGTTTTTGCATATAGCTTTTAGGTTTATATGGTTGTTAAGTCATATTTACTAATGTCCTATGCATTCTCTGTTTCCTGCATAATGGTTATGCCTTAGTGCAGCTTTCTCTCAAAGCAAGTCTACCAGTAAGGTCTGATTGTCTGCAATGAAGGGACTCTCTATGTGCTCAATAGACCAGATCTCAGCAGTCCATCAAGGATGCTCGTCACATTCATTAACATACAGAGAGCTGTGAAGATAAAAATCTGTATATCTAAATATGAAATACAATAAAGTATAGAATAGCAAGCCTGAAAAATTGAGATGTCAAAAATGCTTTCAGGGCTTGCAATGATACTGTAACTATATGCATGTGGCCTAAGAATGAATTACTCCACAGTTCCTGCTGCTACAGAGGTTAGTAACTGCTTGATTTAAAGCTTACTTGATGCATGATAAATCCTAATTGAAGCTTATTCAATATTGTACTGCAGTTAGACTGCTTATCTTTGTCAGCATGCGCAATGCTGATTAGAATAGGGGCCTTGTTGGACCCACTGGAAAGTCAGGCCGCTGTTTTCTGAGTTGAGTAGTGGTCTAACTCCCTAGCGCGTTACTAGCACAGCGTATTTTAGCCCATGCTGCCACAAAAAGTAAATTAAAAAGAAAAAGGTCAAACATACTGTATATGTAGTCCGATTGCAAATGGGAATCGAAAACCGGTAAATATTTTAATGTCCATAGCCTGGCCACAGTACTACTTTAAGGTGACCATACAAGAGGGGGATGTTTGGATTTGAATGATTACACTTCCAGTCAATGCCCCCGTTGACTCAACAGGAACATCTGCTATCAAATGTTTGCCTTGCAAGGTCTCAATCTTGTTTTGGAAGGGTAAGTAGACTGGAGCTTTCAAATTTCTACAGTGAGCAAAAAGAAGCATCACTAAAAATGTTATGCATTATGCAGAACTCTTATATCCCCTCAATAATAATTTTTTGTTAACAAGAGGTCCTCTCGTTTTTCTACAAAGTGATCTCTGCTGACACCCTATACAGTTGGCATAAAACAAGGTTCTACTGTCACTGTATGGCCCTCAGCTGCCTCGTGGTGCATAGGTGGAAAAATAGTGCACATTTCACTGATACAGATGCCACAAACGCAGCTTCAAAGCCACTAAAACGGATGGGACCAAATAATTGTGTAGGATTGAAGTCCTCTGTAGCACTATAGGCAACATTTCTGGTGCAGGAGAAACTATATCAAATGAAGTAGACATTTAATGTTTGTACTGTTCTACTGTAATTCAAACTCTACAACCTAAATTGGAAGCTGTAATAGAACAGACAAGTAAAGAAAGACACTAAAAAGTGCTTTAGTCTTTATGTATGAAGACAGAGAAAAGCATCAATAAGTGGCTAGAAATGATCTTCTTTATAGTGCCATAACTCAATTTCTTCTTCAGAACTTTTCAAGACAAGGAAAATCCCAAGACAAAGTTTTTATTATATTTAGTATTTCAAAAGAAATTGAATAAAACATTTTCCTGCTGCTTAGGCAAGATTATTTTACACTGTGGCATCTGCTCATTTGCCATTGTTGACAGAAAAGAATAAAGCACTTACTGAGCTTTTAAATTAAAGTGGACCTGTTGCCTGCAAGCACAGGAGGCAGCCATGTTATGAGCTAAACCAATACTCCCCATATATACATGTGAGCAGTCCCCAACTTCCCGAAACATGTTTCATTTAAGTGTTTGGGCCTTAAAATTAGGCTCAGTTGTGGTGTAAACTGACATTTCTGGGGTTGTTAGAGGCGATCATTACAATGACTTGAAAAAAGAAAAAACAAGAGAGAAAGAGAGGGAGAGGGAAAGAGAGAGAAAAATAATGTAGTCGAGAGAGAAAGAGATAGCGAGAAAGAAAGAAAGAAAGTTGGTTCTATGTACTCCTTAAACTGTGTAGCATGTCAAATAAGTCTTATGCGAGGCATGGACTGTTGGCCAGTAGATATAGGAGACCAGCCAATTAATCTGAAAGAAATTAATGACATCATGGGCATAATTTAGGGTATGATTTCACAGCATGCACAGGTGCAATGCCATTCATTCTGAGACAACAGACCTGGGATGCAACCAAGCTTGATGCACTACTGTTAGTTGTAGTGTGTGGGGGGGAAAAAGGGTCAGGTCTGTTTTTAGTGTGCAACCTCTACTTATGCATTTTTATATCTAATAATCTGTTTAAAAGGCCAAGTTTTGTAAAACGTAAATGTTTTGGCTTACTGGTCTACCATGGGATCTAACTTTATAGTTTAGGAACCCAACCAGCAGTGACATCTCTCTCTCCCTACCCCCTCTGTAGCCTAAAATGTCTTACAATACTACCTGTGTTCTTTAAGATCGAATGCCTGCAGCGAACAAACGGCTCTTATACAGTAATAAATGTTCTATAAATGTATATTATAGTATTGAACACAGTTCTCCAGCCCTCCACTATTATGTGACAGCAGTTGTACTTGGCAGATGTTTGCCTGACTCTGCACCTGCCTAGGTGAATTTCCTGCTGAGAGCCAGCAATATTGGTTCAGCTCATAAAATAACTTTCCCAATGAGTGCAGGTTAAGGGCCAGTGTACACAAGCTTTAGGCAAGCCAGCAAGTTAAAAGCAGAAAAATAGCTTGCATTTGACATCAGTTTGAGATCAGGTGGGATCTGTTTGAAATACATTCACATCAACATGTATAGAGGACTAACGACAATGCAACACTAAGCATGGCAAAAGCAACAACACCACAAGTGCTTACTGCTTCAGGATATAAAATAAAAAATGTAAAAACACGTCCATCTAAACAAATTCACAAACTGATGTCAGGAGCAAAAAGATATATGCTTGTGTACTGTAGTCCTAAAGGGGCCACTTTAATAACTAATGCATGAAGCATACACATAAAATACACAACAGTTTACAATAAATTAAAAACAAGAAAAATCCCCAAAAGGGTAAAATAAAAAAGATTTTATGGAAAAAGCATCACTGCATATACCATAACAAAAAGACAAAAACAAGGACAGCGCTGGCTGTTGTAAAGGAAATATGGAAAGTCTAAACTGTATTCAAAATGTGTTCTGAGCTACATCAAGTTAGATTCTGAACACATGTTGCCTAAATAAAGCTATCTGGCAATGCAAAGAAACGTTTGTACGTGTACCTTCAATTTCCTCTGAGAAGCAAAAAAAGGGGGAGGAAAAAAAAAAACGAAAGGAAACTATTAAATGTGCTGAAAATATAACTAGGGAAAAGAAAACGTTAGATTTTTACCAAAAAACATTCACCTACCATACTCAACAGTTTCCTCATCTTAGAACAGCCAAAAAGAAAGAGACACATTTTTTTAATGCACTGAATGTTAACAGTTGCTGAGTGTGAACAAGTTATTTTATAAGAAGGTAAGCAAAATAATTTCCTGTATATATATCAAACTGATGTAAATTTTACAGCAATCCCAAATATTGTGACATTATGAAAAGAGCCTTTAGGAAGCGCTAAAGACATGAGCCAAAAAATCAATGGTGCCTGAAGACCTCAGGGGCAGTTGGATGTGCAAGGAGCCTCAGGCTCCACCTACTGTGACAAAACATGGCAGCTCTACCAAAATTACCATCAAGTTAAGTCTTTGTGCTTATATCAAAATAAGGCGAATCGGTGGGGAATTGAAACAGATGACAGCTGGCAGAAGCTGCTTATGTAATTTATCCAATGGGGAAACCGTAGAGATTAGTACAGGTTTTCCAGCCTACCCAGTCCAAAGTTCCTAAAAACAAGAGCTGAACCTGTTAGGATATCCCATGTAAAATAAATTGTTCTGGATGAAAACAGGATCCAATTTATAGCATTGTATGTCTGTAGGAAGCTTCAGTAGAGACCAGACATAATAAACTATGCAAACATACAATACCTTTTTTACCATCTATTTTGGCCAGCACAGTCTTCATCTCCCTATCTCTACATCTCTGTGTCTGATAAAGCTCAGCCCTTCGGTCCACAACCCACAATGCATTGCCTAGCACCTGAACGGCCTATCAGCAGGCACATGGAGGAGTGCCTATAGTTAAAGAGATATAAACTTTGGGAAAGGTGCTTTCTCTGGCAGGTCTCTACTAAGAAATTTAAGATTTAGCTTTTCTCATCTTCTGAACCTAGTTCGGCCTTATCCTGTCTGTCGCCTTTTTCAAATACTACTGGTTACACGGGACACAGAGATAGAAAACGAGAGGCCAGCCTAAGTGCAAATCATTCTGTTCAAACACAATATTGTGCTTAATGCCATAGAGAGCTTGTAGATACAGCTCTGTCTTGGTAGAGATGTGTCTAGGCCGAGTCAGTAAGGGGCCATTCACAGTAATAAACAGCACATTTTTCAACGGCAGATAATAGATACGTAAAGAAATGCAATAGATACTCTGATAGTAGATCAACCTGAGTATTGCAATGCATGTACTAACTAACCTGCCTTACAGTACTAAAGTTTACAGAATTCAATTACATCTTCTGTATTAATCTCTTGCATATGATCATAATCAAGATCGACAGGCTCCAGTACTTAAAGGATCAGCCCATTCAAAATAATTACTGCACTTAAAAGTGTAGCCTGGTGGGCATACTTAATTTCATTGTCTTTCCCTTCCCACATTGGATGTCTCGCCTCTCCTGTTAGAAGATCATTGTTCCCATTACTGGCATTCAAACCCTTATCATATAAAGAAATTAAAGTGGGGATCCTTCAAAACCACTGTGGTAGGTGCATTAGGATTTAACACAAGGATCATACTAACATAGCTCTCAAGGGGCATACACTGTTGTGGTCAGCTCAACCCTGCTACTAAGAGCAGAAACTCAAAATTACACACAGAGCAATTCTGTTGGCCAAATAGGTTATACCATAGTCAAAAGCAACTACTAATATTGATCCTTAACTGACCTGGCTTTTCCAGTTAACACTTTATTCAATGCTAGAACACAAACTATACGTTTCATAAATCATATTAGCATATACCATACAAACTAAATTCAGTCAGAATTTTTTTAACAGAAACAGAGGAACATAAATAAATGGCTATTTAAGGAAGGACTGGACAGATCCCAGAAACCAGGTAGCAAATGTTCCTTAAAAATTACAACTGGCTCCAAAAATTTGAGGTTCTCTCAATAAAGCTGGCTCCTAAAAAATGCCGATGCCTCCTGGGTTGGACAGACTGGTTCCTGAATTCCGTATTATTAAGTCCACCCCTGATCTAAAAGCCTTTAATACTGAAGAGCCTTTCTTTTGTTTATTCATACCAAGGAAAATATATCTTAGCGGTCAGTAGTCAAAACAGTTGCTGGCAGCAGTTTATGTGAGCTTACAGGCATTCTTCAAAAATTAAATTTCACTTCCTAAAAATATAGATCTTTTTACCCTAGTATCCAAACACAGTGGTGTGAAAGGTTTCTGTTAGCAACAACGTAAACTATTTTATAGCGACCACTGGAACATATAAAACTGACCTTGCTTTCTTTAAGGTCTTGTACACACAATAGGATAGCCAGAGGACAACGGTCTGATGGACCGTTTTCATCGGTCAAAACCGATCGTGTGTGGGCTCCATAGGTTTTTTAACGTTCGGTTAAAAAATAGCCAACTTGCTTTAAAATGTAACCGTTGGATACCAAACGATAGGTCAAAACCGATCGTTAGTAGGCACAACCATCGGTTAAAAATCCACGCATGCTCAAAATCAAGTCGACGCATGCTTGGAAGCATTAAACTTTGTTGTGTTTTACGTCACCGCGTTCTAACACAATAGTTTTTTTAACCGATGGTGTGTCAGACCATCAGTCAGCTTCATCGGTTAACTGATGAGAGCGGTCCTTCGGACCGTTCTCATCGGATGGACTGATCGTGTGTACGAGGCTTAAAAGTTCTTACAGCAGCACTCTTCAACAAATATTTACTGTATATTGTACCGGTCTGGACCATTCAGCTAACATACTGCTGTTAGCCCCACTATATATCACGAGTGCTCAACCTGTGGCCCTCCAGCTGTTGAGGAACTACAAGTCCCATGAGGCATTGTAAGGTTGACAGTTGTAAGCATGGCTGCCAAGAACATAGCATGATGGGACTTGTAGTTTCGCAACAGCTGAAGGCCACTGGTTGAGCACCCATGATCTACTTAATTCTTCAAAGTGGAACCCATAGATTTAACCAATTTAAAAAAGTTAAATTTCAGGCAACGTGCAGGGAATGTAACTGTCACATTGGATGTGCTCTCAACCAAACTGTCAAACCATCCAATGGCTGGTGTCATAACTGATCACATGTGCAGTATCATGGCAGTTCAAGATCAAACATAGGCCAGGATGGCGGCTTCCTTGGCCGAAAACAATAGAAGGATTTACTTCCACTTTAAGCTGTTCCACACAAAAGAAATACTCCCAGGGTTCAGAAGTCACCTGGAAAATATAGAGCTTGTGTAGGTTATATTCTATTCATAGAATTAAGAAATATCAAAAATGTAAGAACAAATAAAAAATAGTGGGGTGGCTCGATCATCTAATACAGTGCCATCACAAAGAGAAGGCTGGCTATGGACTATGGCCATGTTCTAGACTACCTATAGTGCCTCTGTGGATATCCAGGAATAAGGCCTGGTTCACACCTATGCAGTTTGCATATTCTGGGCATATTTTGCATTTTTCAATACACATTTTGATCCACTGAAGTCAATGGATCCAGAAACCAGAACAAAATCCCTGGACCTTTTCATAAAATGCACACATATGAACATGACTCATAGGAAACCATGTTAAATGGACTGTAGTGCGTTTCTGCAACTGAAAACGCACAAAAAAATGCATAGGTGTGAACCAGGGCTAAGAGTACTTTTGGTCATCAATCCTTCTCAAAAGCTGGTGTAGAATAAGGAATTTGCAAAGTAATTTTTCTACCTTTCCTTTAACTTTTTATTGTATTAAAAAAATGGATACACCAGCAGGTAGAAGAGAGGATTTACATAGGGAGGTTAGAAAAATAAATTCAAGCAGAGAAGAGTGTTCCTTGCATACAGTGCATAACAAAATAGCATATTAAGATACTTTGCTACTGCTTTCCTCCTGCACCAAGTCTGTAACATGAACATTGCTTTGAGGCAGGGGGTCTCCAAACGTTTGAAAAAAAAAAGGACAAGTTTACTGCCCTTCAGATATTAGGGATGTCGGACTGCGACCAGTGGAAGTAGAAAATGCCCTGGCATCAGTGGGAGTAATTGCCAAAGGGTCAGTGAAAGTAAAAAAATTACATCATTGAAAGGAAAAGGAGGGACAAGACAAAAAAAAGTGGGGGGGAGGGGAAACAACTCTGAGGTCCCTGCAATTGGGCCTAGCAGTAAAGGAAGTCCTTTATAGTTCTACATTATATCTGGGATGAGAGGTAGGTACCTCAGACTATGATGGGGGAATCCATACACCTGTGACTTGCACAAGCTGTTTGTGGGTTACTGCATGCTTTCGGTAAGAAAACGGCTTGAAGCTTGCTAAAATACAAGCTTTGCAAATATTATCTGTACACATTGCTTTTCAGAATAGCGTTTAGAAGCCAAAACAAATGTAAACTAAGAGTCGGTTCACACTGGGGCGACTTGGGATCCGACTTGAGGTCGCCTCAAGTCGTCCCAAGTCGTGCTGTAGAGAAAAACAATGTTAGTGAATGGGAGCTGTGTTAATACACACTACTCAAGGCGCTCCGACTTCAGAAAAGGTTCCTGTACGACTTCAATCCGACTTCTAGGCGACCTGTACCCATTGATTTCAATGGAAGTCGCCTCAGAAGTCTGATCACTGTCTAAACTGAAGCTACTTTCCAGATAAGATAACATACATTTCTCAGGCAAACCTCTCCCTCCCCCTCCCTCTCCCAGAGCTGAATGTTGTTTTATTGGCCACTGGAATGTTTCCTGTCCTGGAGATGACTTCAAGTCGTGTTGTAAATCTCCCCAGATCGCCCTGTAGTTCATGCTTAAGTTGTGTTGGAGTCACCTCTGAAAGTCGCGCTGGAAGTCGTGTCGCCCCAGTGTGAACCGACTCTAAAAGTATAACTAATAAGGCATAACTTTTTTGTGTTGGATACAGTGGAGAAGGATTAGAACACTTGTCAGTAACCACCCATGTCTGTGCTCCCACTAGGTAGACTCACCCTCACGATTTCCCCTGTTTACCATTATCATTGAAAGTGAAAGTAAAAGAAAATCCAAAATTTTGAGTTGTCCTCAGAAAAGTAATAGAAAGGAAATCTTCCAATAGGTACACTAGTTTAGGTGACTTGGGGGTCCCCAAGGAATTCCCTTAAATTTCAGGGATTTCCTCTCACTTCCTGTTTGGCTATGATAAAGGAAGTGAAGTGAAATCTCCCCAATGGGACACAAATGACAAATAATAATCTGACAGGGGTTATAACCCTCCCTTGTTCTATCCAAAATACAAAACAAAAATGTTGCCTATAGTTCTACTTGAAAGAAGTAATACCAGTTAACAAGCAGATTTTTTTTTCATGGAAAAAACAATGTTTAATATGCTTCCAATTATTTTTTTGGTCAGTACTTTTTTTTTATGAGAACTGCACATAGTTCAGTTGGCTAAGCTGCCAGTAGCTATACTACTTTCATTTTGTTCTCATTGTTAACTAGATAGCCCTGTATCTCGGCCAGCAACATTTCTAAACTCTGAAAAAAACTAAAACGTAAAAGTGCTTTTACTAATGTAAACAAGAGCTGTGCTATAAGAACAAACAGTTATGCGGTAAACGTTCCAAAAGGATACATTAATTGGAGAAAACCTACATAAACTACATCTAGGGCTGTATCGTTTTACCATGTCCAGTAATTTAAGATGTGGTTGTATGCAAGGATGAACAAACAAGATATGTTTCTCATAAGTGACTTAATTTGTCTGCAGATGAAGGTGCTTGCAGTGCGGAAGGGCCTTACGCCAGCCTTTTGATGAGTCACTAGTGGTCATAGCTCCTGGCGCATGACTGCATTGTGTGCTAGTGCAATCACCTTAATCCAATTTTTCTCTGTGGAAATGGAATTTGGAGCATATCTCCAAGGGACTGTTAATGCAAGCTTCAAACTAACTGCCACCACTAATTAAAATAGGCACAATGATTTTAGATTAAGAAGATTGCCATAGCAGTTTCAAGTATGCTGCCGGTTTAGCGAGGCAAACAAGAGGCCTAAGTGGGTGGCTACTTAGATCAGTTTACACAAGCTTCCTTTAAAGCAAAACCAGCTGTCCAGATAAAATGTATGAAATCAGTCCCATTTTATCCTTATTAGACCTTGAATGTCTTGTAACGAAGTACAATGGTGTTTCTTCATTAACTTGCAATAAGCATAAATGCTGCAACTCGGAAGTAGACAAACTATAGCTACTGATTGGAGTATTACATGTACAAAGACTTTGGGGTTGATTTACTAAAGACAAATAGACTATGCACTTTGCAAAGTAGAGTTGCTCAAGAGCTTAGTAAATGAGCTAAAGCTTCAAGTGATACTATAGGTTCACGTTTAAAAAATAAATAATAAACAACAAACATGTTATACTTACCTCCACTGTGCAGTTAGTTTTGCACAGAGTGGCCCCGATCATCCTCTTCTGGAGTCCCCTGGCGGCTCTCTTAGCTCCTCCCTGCAATAGATAACCCCCTCTGGGAAGCTCTCTCCCAAGGGGGTTACCTTGCGGGCAGCCACTCAAAGGATGCTAAAAGGCCAAATCCAGCAAAGACTATGGGCTAGATCCACAAAGATGGGACGCCCGCGCGGTGTATCCCATTTATACTACGCCGCTGTAAGCCACAGCGGCGTATTACAAATCCTCAATGAAATGCCGCTGTAGCTTACGGCGGCGTAGCGTAAATGGTCTGGCGTACGCGGGTGTAATTCAAATTTTCTAGTGGGGGGCGTGGTTTAGTATAATTATGAATGACCCGACGCAAACAACGCTTTTTTTACACTGCGCATGCGCCGGCCGTGGACGTACCCTAGTGCGCATGCGTGAAATCACGTCGCAAATAGTCAATGAAAACGACGTGTACGTAATATACGCAATTCCATATTCGCAAACGAGTTACGCAAACAACGTCCAATACGATGTGGTCCCGACGTCCATACTTAACGTTGGCTGCTCCTCACTATAGCAGCTTTATCTTTACGCCGTACAGACGCTCATGGAAATGCAATTATTTTTGTAAATATAAACTACTTTTCTCATCAGCAGTATATAGCAGTCTTGTGACTTCCATCAGTGACTGGTTAAAGCTTGTAGGGGGAGTTTTCACACTGCACTGGCTGATCTATCAGGATGCAGGACCCCTGACCCTTTGAACAGTGCTGATTGGTCCTGCACTGATCACATGCACTCTCCCCCAAAAAAACTAAAAACTCTATAGCAATACACACCACACACAACTGAGCATGGGCAGCCTGACTCCAATAACTCTGTCTTATCCAGACATGTTTTGGAGTCCGTGGAAGGGCAGGATCTGTGCATACACAATGAAGTGGTTGTAAATCCCCTTACATCACGTGTACCTACACGTAAGCCTACCTGTAGGTACCGTAAATATCTCCTAAACCTGTACAGTTTAGGAGATACTTACCATATACCCTTGCTCCTACGTCGTCAGCGCATGGGCACTGAAGAAACAGCTTGATTGTGCCATTTCTAAAGAGCCTGTGTCTTGAGTGACAGCACCCACGCAGGAGTGACATCATCGTTGCTCCGGCCAATCACATCGCTGGAGCCCACGAACACTGAAATAACTCCTGGACACATATCGCCGGTCACAGCGGTGTACGGGGACTGCTGCAACAGCTTTGATCTAAGGTAAATATTTCATAATGAGCTAGTAGGCAATGGATCATTATGCCTTTGTCTTGCAGATTTTTTCATTTTTTAAATGGGTTTGCAACCACTTTAAACAGCCCTTTTACACAATGCAGAGGATTAACCCCACAGTGAGTATAACAAGCATGCTTTACTGCATATACAGACTTTATACAGATTTTACTGTTGTGGGTTTAATAACACTTTAAAAATGTCTAGAGTTGGTTTTTAAAGCGACACAGTCTCTCTCCCCATTCTGAAGAAAGTGACAGTCTACTCCAGCGATCTCCCACATCTTCTTCCTCTGTCGCACAAAATACCCGACACTTTAGAGTATGAAAAACAAGTGTTCCCCTCCCGTGATGCAGTGATCAGGCCTAGCTGGCAATATTTTTGTGATTCATTTACCAAAGCTGGTTTTATCATCCTTTACACAGCAATCCGTATCTATCAGTAACTTATCTATCTATCAAACTGATCCCATATCTTATCAGCCTTGTTTCAGGCTTTAAAATGGAGTTCCACCTAAAAATGGAACTTCTGCTTTAAGTGATGGTGACCCCCTGACATGCCACATTTGGCATGCAATTTTTTTTTTGGGGGGGGGGGGGCGGATATCCACCCAGCTCCCACTTCCTTTTGGGGCTTTGCTTCATTGCAGTGACAAAAAAGAAACAGCATGTGGCATTCGGCGAGCAGTACTGCTGCCGAATGTGACCTATTCAAGTGAATAGGTCCATGCCACAACCACTCTGCAACTGCATGCAATGCACACAATTGCAGCATGGTGATTAACGGAATAGGCGCCCCATAAATCGGTGAGTCAGCATACCCATTAGGCTGCATTCACACCTAGGCGTTTTGTCGCCCTATGCCCGACGCTGTAGCAGCCTGAGATACGCTGGAGGGGCGAATTAACATTGTCAGCTATGGAGATGGTTCACATCTCTACGCCGAACGCCGAAATGCCGTACGCCTGAAGCTCGAAACAAGTCCCGGACCCCTTTTTTCAGGCGTATCAGGCGTTTGGCAATAGCCGACAATGTTAAAATCACCCCTCCCAGCGAAAACAAGGAGCGAATTGTCGCCGCAAATCACAGGGACAATACGCCAATGTCGTGTCGCAGCAATACGCCGGCTGCCGCCTACGCTCAGGTGTGAATGCAGCCTTAGTGCTGACCAACGCATTGGTTAGCACTCCTGATCCTACGAGATATATATATATATATATATATATATATATATATATTTTAACAATATTATCAAAATATACAGTGGGTGACATATAAAGCAACTTAACTTAAAGCAATCAGCTACAGAGCAAACTTACATATATGTCAAATGTCTCCATTTGTGTACATAATTCACCATATAAGAGAAATAACTAATAAGTCTGATCATGAGTTGTAGGCTGATAATAACATGCTGTGGTTTACTACCTGTGGGTATAAGATTTGGTAACAATAGCTGAACTCTAAGCAGATATAAAAGACACATATTAATGCAACTCTGTATGCATTATTACAGTATATTAACTTTTTAAATGCAATCTGTGTAGGTACCTGAATTTGCCCTGGTATCTTTAATCCACTTCTCAACAGAGCTCAGCCCAGAGAAAAGAGCATAAGCTTTTAAAGTGGTTGTAAAGTTATGCATTCTATGCATTAAAGTGATTGTAAAGTCTAGTTTAAAAACAAAAACAAAAAAAAACAAACACATCATACTTACCTGTTCTGTTGCAGTGGATTTGCACAGAGCAGCCCAGAGCCTCCTCTTCTCGGGTCCCCCATCGCTGCTCCTTCCCCCTCCCTCCTGTTGTGTGCCCCCACAGCAAGCGGCTTGCACCTGAGCCGAGTCAGAGCTCTGTGTGTCCATTTAGACACTAAACTCCGGCCTGGCCCGCCTCTCTCTCTTCTAAATGGCCAACTGACTTTGATTTACAGCTGCGGGAGCCAATGGTGCCGCTGCTGTGTCTCAGCCAATCAGGAGGAGAGTCACGTACTGCTAAGACACTCATGGACATTGCTGGAAAGAGATGGAGCTCAGGTAAGTAGTTAGGGGTGCTGGCGAGGCTGCTGCACACAGACGTTTTTTTTTTTTATCTTAATGCATAGAGCGCATTAAGATAGAAAACCTACTGCCTTTACAATTCCTTTAAGATAAAAAGCCTTCTGTGTGCCGCAGTCCCCCCAATACTTAGCAGAACCCCATCTCTGTCCAGCGATGTGCCTCAGCCATCCAGGACTCTCTCCTCATTGGCTGAGACACAGTTGTGGTGCCATTGGCTCCCACTGCTGTCAATCACTCAGTTAGTCAATCATGATTGTTATTTACAAAAATAAAAATAAACCTTTACAATCACTTTAAGATTCATAATGTCCATACAAATAAAGATATAATATGGGTATCTTCGTGAACCCAGTGACAAAAAACTGGGCCCATGAGAGAGAAAGCATCCGGCGGCCATAATAACCATTGCTAACATCTCTGGGTGCAGAGTAAGGCATGGACAAATGTGATTTTTATTTTTATTGATGATGCTTGTCAGTTATCAAGCATTAAAAAAAAGGCTTACGCTATGGACAGTGTTTGATCATTATTTTTTGGAGCAATTTACTAACATCGAGTCAAGCAGGAGAGGAGAGGGGATGTGACAGCCCAGCCAACGGGGATTATACCCAAGTGCAAGCTGACCCACCACAAATTGGGTCCTTAAATCTGGTGAGTGATAGTGTGTACAGGGGTGTAGAGGAGCACAAAGAGTCACAGCACCTATCACTTCTATGCATGATTGGAGTACAGTTGAATTTACTGAGCACAGTCTACTAAAGTAGACTTTATATGTTGGCATCTAAGGACTTATGTTTTTTTTGTCCCTGGATTCACTAAGACACCCATATTATATCTTTATTTGTATGGACATTATGAATCTTAAGCACATGTTGTGGTGGTTTATATAAGATTGATATTTTATATAAAGAGGGGTATCACAGTATTACACTTGTCCAAAGATACTTAGCGCCCACATTGTATTTTCTTTCCTTTTTAATTGATGGTGTGTCTTTGCACATTAAGGGGCGGTTAGCAGCAGGGTCATTTTTGTTATTGGTTTATCCGAGGTGCAGATAAAACATACACCTTATATAAAAGTAACAAACAGACTAACAGATCAGTAAAATATGCATGCTGACCGATTACACTGGCTTATTGTAATTTGCATACTGCTAAAACTGTGATAAATTCATGTTACTTTTGCAGAAGCCATAAACTATTCTGCAAACCTCTAAGACACAAATGCATAACCTTACATAAAAAAAAAAGCAAATAAAAAAAAACCTGAAAAAATACAGCCAAAAATGATATTAACATGAAACAATAAATATTTCCGAGCTGTCCGGAAATCACTTGCAGAACCCCAAAAGGTTGAATTCCTGTTTAATAAACAGCATGAGCAACATACAAAAAACAAATTTCTGCAGGGAATTTCAAAGCAATATAAAACGTGGGTGATACCTGCTCTGCTTTCTAAATAAACTTACATGATTTTCTGTTGGAGATTTTCTGTGGTTGTGTCAGGATGACCGGCTTTCTTAGTGCAAATCTCCTGCAGTCAAAAGAGAAAGTACATCAAGAACTATGAAAACTCAGCCCCTCCATTACAGGATTAGGGATTTTTATGAAACACATCTCAGAAAAGATTTCTGTTATTTCTTTATTTTTATTTTGTAGACATATAAAAAAAAAAAAAATGAAAGCACTGTGTAATCTATCCTGGCTTGATAAAAAATAAAACCAGAAGCAGAGGGTCTTTTTTTTTTTTTTCGCAGTTACTTTTTTTTTTGCAACAGGTCCAAAAAATGCTACAATACTTATTCCTGTAGAGTGCATCAATGGGCCTGTGATACTGATGTGCTATTTTCCATATGGTCTCATTCCAGTCTGGATCAGAACAAGCACTATCGCTTTCTGTCATTAGTCTTTTTTTGGCCAGACAAGCGAGGGAGTCAGAAATATTTGTGAAAAGGGTTTTTAAGTTCATATTGGGACGGTCATGACCCCTGATATTTGTGAACAGGGATTGGTAAGCTACCTACAATATGGTAATATAGAAAGCAGCTTTTATATGTTAAACCAGAGGAAAGACAAAAAAGAAATAAAAAAAAAGCCAGAAGGGGAGGACAGAGGCAGAGAGGAAGTGGTAAGGAAAATGTTGTAATATAGAGGGAGATTGACAGAAAGGAGAGATACATAAAGAGAGAAGCACCATGAGAGTCCACAAGAGAAAGAAAGAAGGGAAAAGGGAAGGGAAAAAGAAAGAGAAAGGAAAGAGAGAGAGAGGGGGGATGGGGGAGAGAAGGGGAAAAGAGAAGAGGAGAGGGGAGAAAGGAGAAGGGAAAGAGGAGAAAAACAGCAAATAAAAAGAGAAAAGAGAGAATGGATAGAGAGAATGGATAGAGAGAATGGATAGAGAGAAGGGAAAATGAAAAAGAGAAGATAAAATGAAAAAGAGAGAAGCGAAAGAAAGAGAAGCGAAAGAAAGAGAGAAGCGAAAGAAAGAGAGAAGCGAAAGAAAGAAGGAGAGAAAGAAGGAAAGAGAAAGGAAAAAAGTAGAGAAAAGGAGAGAGAACAAAAGAAAGAGAGAGAGAGAGAGAGAGAGAGAGAAAGAAAGAAAGAAAGAAAGAAAGAGAGAAAGAGAGAAAGAAAGAAAGAAAGAAAGAAAGAGAGAAAGAAAGAAAGAGAGAAAGGGGAAAGAGAGAAGAAAAAAATGAGAAATAGAATAAAGGCGAGAGAGGGAGACACAGACAAAGGGGGGGAAAAAACACAGAGGAGAAAGGGAGTAGGAAAAAAAAGAGGGGGTGTTAAAGAAAGTAGGGTGCAGACTGAGGAAGCATCAGTGTGAAAGACAAAAACAATGGATGGAAAAAAAGAAGAGGCAAGGGCAGACACAAAGAGAGGGGGAGACCCAAGCCCACAGGGAGAGAATGAGAAAAAGGGAAAATGGAAAAGACAAAGAAATAGAAAGCAGAAAAAAAAGCAAAGGAGAGAAAAGGATAGGAGGAAGAGAGAAACCGTGATGAGGAAGAACAGAGAAGAAGAACGAACGACAGAGAACATGAGCAGGGAAAGAGGAATAGCGAGAGAGAAGAAAAGATAGAGAGAAGGAGAAGGGGGAGAGCAGAAGAAGACAGGGAGAACAAAATAGGGATGAAAAAAGGGGAGTGAGAGGAGACAGAAGTAAAAAAAAAAAAAAAAATTGGTAAGAGAGAGAAAAGGAGAGGGAGGGAAAAAAGAAAAGGAAGAACTACTGAGGTAGAATGAAAGGAAGGAGTTGCAGAGCTAACCTCTCTTGGAATTGTTTGGAAGGGATCAATCCAGCTCTGGGATTGGCATCACCTTCGTGTTTGGCCTGCCACCAAGTTGCATCATCCTGGCTCATGATCTGTAGTACATCTCCCTTTCTGAAAGCGAGCCCGGCTTCTCTACAAGGAATTGCTTTATCCTCATTAGGATAGTAGTCAAAGAGAGCTTTAACAAACATCTGCAAGAGAAGATAACAGTGCATAGTATTCATAACGTAAACAGAAAATACCTAATGCCCTATACTATTATGTTTACAATACACTGTATGTGCTAATCTGACCTCGCTGTCCCCAGTCTTACAACGCGGTCACGTCTTCTAATGTCCTGTACACTTCTGTAAACTCTCATGTGTCATTAGATTTATTATAATCATGCACAGAAAAAAGGCATGAACCTTTAGATTGCCGCATTGTGAGATTAGGGACATATTGTACACTACAAGACCTTAAGCACGTTGACACCGCCCAAACTACTGAATTCAGGTGTATCCAATAATCATAGTATAAAGTAAATGGGAGTGATACTGGATCCCTACTATTGACATAGGAGGGTCACATCCCTAAATTAATTTAATTCAAAGAACAATACTATTTGTAATGGGACTTTCAGTACCCCTCCAATGAGCACATATACAATTGAAACATATTTTTAAAATACACTTTTCTATGTTATTGTAGTAAATAGAGAGATTTGTGGTCCTGATGCAGCGGCTTTGTCTGCACAATGCGCCGACCCACACTGTATTATCTGGGAAAATCTCCATGCTAGGAAAAATCCTTTGTTACCCAAATTGGAGACAAGTGGTAGATTTGATACCTTTTTATAAAAAGATGATTTTAATAAATAAGTGTTTTTAAAATTGATGTTTGCATTTTAAAAGATCTTTTAAGTGTATATGTGCTTATTGGAGGGATACTGAAAGTCTCATTACATACAGTATTGTTCTTTGACTTAAATGTGTTTCCAATGAAGGACACTATTCATTCTAAAGCATAAAAAGGCATGACTGATAATTATGGGATTTCAACCTTGTGGCAACAGTTTGGGTAAGGTTCTTTTCTGTTGCAGCATGACTGTGCCTTGTGCACAAGGACAGCTCTATAAAGACAAGGATTGATGAGAAAGTTTACAAAGAACCCTGACATAAACCCTACTGAGCACCTATGGGAATAATTGGAATGCAGTTTGGGAGAGAGGTCTTCGGAACATTGGTTCTGTAATCAGTAAAGCTGTAGCATAGGATGTGATGGACCTTTGCAGATAGATCACTGCGTCCCCATTAAGGGAAAGGATACAGGAGGACAGGATTTCTGAATTAGGCTGTGGCCACTTTCTGAAGAAAACAAACTGCAAGACTTTAAATGCCTCTTGTTTTGATGCTGAAATTAATTTAATCGGATTAAGACCTCATTCACATGGAGGTTAAATCCGCATAAACCAAATGTCCTTTCCTTACCAGCCTTACTGTACCTGGCCTATTCCTTACATTTTTGGGATTTCAATTATTTTAATCATAGAGGCTCAGCCTTACATGTAAGCAGTGGCGGTTCGTCCATAGAGGGCGCTGGAGCGCCTCCCCCGCTGGCTCTCACCGCCACTGAGTCTAATAACATAGATTCATGCATTGCACGAACCTATGTTATTATCGCCGCTGCCACGGTTATTCAGATTGTCAGCGCTCATGTCCGGCCATCTGAATAACGCCAGCTGGTTGGCTGTACGGAAATGTCTATCAGAGCCAACAGCTCTGATAGGCTTTCCCAATACAGACCTCGGGTCTCCGAAGCTTATTCTCGGAGCACGTAGACTGTGCGCTCCTTGGATAAGATGACAGGCGTCTCAGCCAATCAGGTTGGCCGGTTCTGGCTACCGGTAACCTGATTGGCTGAGACGCCTGTCAGTCATCGAGGGCGGGAAAAGACATCGTGAGACGTGGATGCCTCACTCCAGTAAAGGTAAGTGCCGGTCGGGGGGGAAGAGAGCAATTTACAGGGCACAGTGGGGACAATTGGCACAGCGGCAACCATTGGCACAGCGGCGACCATTAAAGGGCACAGTGGTGACAATTGATGGCACAGTGGCTGCGTTTAATGGCATGGCACATTGGTGACAATTGATGACACGGCGGCTGCGTTTAATGGCATGGCACATTGGTGACAATTGATGACACGGCGGCTGCGTTTAATGGCATGGCACAGTGGTGGCAATTGATGGCACAGTGGCTGCGTTTGATGGCATGGCACAGTGACTGCATTTGATGGCATGGTACAGTGACTGCATTTGATGGCATGGCACAGTGGTGCGAATTGATGACATAGTGGCTGTGTTTGATAGCATGGCACAGTGGTGCAAATTGATGACACAGTGGCTGCATTTGATGGCATGGCACAGTGGTGCAAATTGATGGCACAGTGGCTGCGTTTCATGGCATGGCACAGTGGCTGCGTTTGGGCACAGTGAGACTGCAATTTTTTTTTCCTTTGCGCCCCCCCCAAAAATTTTGAGCACCAGCCGCCACTGCATGTAAGCATTACCTAGGGTGATCTGCAATACAATACAGTCTGTTGAGGAACATCCACTCCTCCAGACTGACACAAGACCATAAAGGCATTTTGACATTTGCATAACTCCTATCAAGAGCCTGTCCACTACTTTCTTTATGGCCAAGGTCTTTTGAGTAGAATACAGAGGCATGGAGTTATGACTATGATGTTTTCAAAAAGCAACGTACAGCACCCCATGGCTTCTCCCACCAACCATTATGGGCCAGATTCAGGTAGATGGGCGAATCTTTATTTTGGAGTAACTTTTCTCATTTACGTTACTCCGCCGAAACTTTAGGAGCAAGTACTGTATTCACAAAGCACTTGCTCCTAAAGTTGCGGCGGCGTAGCGAAAATGAGCCGGCGGAATTCAAATTGGGCGGGTAGGGGGCGTGTATTATTTAAACTAGGCGCGATCCCACGGCGAACGTACTGCGCATGGGTCGACGGTCAGTGCGCATGCTCCAAACTCTGTCAGTGAACGTCAATGACGTCCATCCCCATTCACGGACGTTTTACGCAAACGATTTGAAATTTTTTAAATTTGACGCGATGACGACGGCCATACTTAACATAGGATACTCCACTAGGGGGCTAGTTTTTCTTTACGCCGCGTATCTCTTACGGAAACATCGGAAAGTCACTGCGTCGGGCCCGAATACGATCGTGAATTGCCGATTCTCGCTGATTAACATATTCTCTGCGTTAATCAGCGGGAACGCCCCGAGCGCCATTTTTAAAATTGCAGTTCCGATACGACGGCGAAATACAATTACGCCGCTCGTATAGGAACTCCAACCCGGCGTTTCTTGTTTTCTGCTTACTGAAAACAGAAACGCCGGCTCAAAGTGAGAGTTAGGCTGGAGTATCACTGATACTCCAGAGTAACTCTACCTGAATCTGGCCCAATGTGTCTGCATTGCATAGAATTACAGGAACCAAGCAATGTCACAAGGTCCAATACAAGGTTTTGTTTTACTTTGGTTCAGCGCAGTTTTTTTCCTATATACAATACAAGGTTTGTTATGAAAACGGATACGCTCTCTTACAACAGGAATATTTTAAAGCAAATGTTATGTTTGTATATACTTAGACAGGGTCCTACTGCAATAGTGTTTGTGCAAGACAACAGGTTGTTCAAGACACCAAGCACTACACTATGGGGTGTGGCGGGAGAGTGGTTACGTCTTTTTTTTTTTGAGGGGGATACAACACCATACATATTTTTTACATGTACTTGTGTGTAAAAAAAAAAACGAAATTTCCTCCTACACAGCTGCTTGATAATGTTCTGAATTTCTGGTGCTGTAAAGGTTAACAGTGGCCACTGCTACTGAGAAAAGCTGTGCTACCCACCCAGCTCCTTCTTCGCTATTTACAAAACTTGTATTACAACTCTCCCACAACAATTCACATTCTGTGAAAAGAGGAGCGGTTGAATGACAGGTTGTCCTCTGCCCATTCACAGAACACAAATGCATTGTGGGAGTCTAGTTATACACACAATATGAATGTCAGAGAGGGCAGAAGGCAGTGAGATGTATAAAAAATGAGACAAAGATAAATCACTTCAGAACTTTTTCCACCTTTAACGTGACCTATAAACCATACAACTCAGTTGAACAACAAAGTGATATCTTTTAGGTGGAGGGAAGTAAAAATAAAAGAATAAAATAACATGGTTGCATAAGTGTGCACACCCTTACACTAATACTTTGTGGAAGCACCTTTTGATTTTATTACAGCACTCAGTCTTTTTGGGTATGAGTCTATCAGCATGGTACATCTTGACTTGGCAATATTTGCCCACTCTTCTTTGCAAAAACACTCCAAATCTGTCAGATTGTGAGGGCATCTCCTGTGCACAGGCCTTCTCAGATCACCCCACAGATTTTCAATTGGATTCAGGTCTGGGCTCAGGCTGGTCCATTCCAAAACGTTAATCTTTTTCTGGTGAAGCCATTTCTTTGTTGATTTGGATGTATGCTTTAGGTCAGTGTTATGCTGAAAGATGAAGTTCATCTTCATTTTCAGCTTTCTAGCAGAAGCCTGAAGGTTTTGTGCCTAAATTGACTGGTATTTGAAACTGTTTATTATTCCCTCTACCTTGACTAAGGCCTCCAGCTGAACAAAAACAGCCCCAAATCACAGTGGGTATGGTGTTCTTTTGGTGATGCGCAGTGTTGTTTTTGCACTAAACATATCTTTTGGAATTATGGGCAAAATGTTCAACCTTGGTTTCATCAGACCATAACACATTTTCCACATGCTTTTGGGAGACTTCAGATGTGTTTTTACAATTTAGTCAGGCTTGCCACACTACCCTATAGCCCAGACACAAAGAATATGAGAGTCTGTTGTCTCCTTTAATGTTGCTGTAGGCCTCTTGGCAGCCTCCCTGATCAGTTTTATTCTTGTCTTTTTATCAATTTTGGAGGGACGTCTAATTCTTGGTAATGTCACTGTTGTGCCATATTTTCTCGACTTGATGATGACTGTCTTCACTGTGTTCCATGGTATATCTAATTATCTAATGCCTTGGAAATTCTTTTGTACCCTTCTCCTGACTGATACCTTTTAACAATGAGATCCCTCTGATGCTATGGAAGCTCTGATTTGGAAGAACAAGGCTTTTGCTGTAGGATGCAACTAAGAAAATGTCAGGAAAGACCTACTAGAACAGCTGAACTTTATTTGGGGTTAATCAGAGGCACTTTAACCATTTAAGGACCGCCTCCTGCATATATACAT
This sequence comes from Rana kukunoris, assembly GCA_029574335.1. Taxonomy (NCBI): domain Eukaryota; kingdom Metazoa; phylum Chordata; class Amphibia; order Anura; family Ranidae; genus Rana; species Rana kukunoris. The sequence goes on from CM056053.1 coordinate 55,639,646, forward strand.
CGGCAGAATAGCATGGCTGGGCACAAGCATGTACAGGTATGTCCTCTAAGTGCGCACCCACGACCCAGTCCAAAGCTCCGTGACTGCAGGACCCAATCGCAGCTGGAGTCCCGCGAACGGTCCCCTGAGCTAAAGAACGGGAGAGCTGTGTGTAAACCACAAGCAATGACGTCACACCTACAGCCACACCCCTCCACAGTTAGAAACACAGATGAGGTCATACATAACCCCTTCAGCGCCCCCTTGTGGTTAACTCCCAACTGCAATTTTTATTTTCACACTAAACAATGCATTTTAAGCTGTGAAAATGACAATGGTCCCAAAAATGTGTCAAAATTGTCCAAAGTGTCCGCCATAATGTCGCAGTCATGAAAACAAATGGCTGATCGCCACCATTAGTAGTAAAAAAAATTTTTTTTTTATAAAAATGCAATAAAACTATCCCCTAATTTGTAAACGCTATAAATTTTGCGCAAACCAACCGATAAACGCGTATTGCGATTTTTTTTACCAAAAATAGGTAGAAGAATACGTATCGGCCTAAACTGAGAAAAAAATTTTTTTTTAGATATTTTTGGGGGCTTTTTATTATAGCAAAAAGTAAAAAATATTGCATTTTTTTCAAAATTGCCGCTCTATTTTTGTTTATAGTGCAAAAAATAAAAACCGCAGAGGTGATCAAATACCACCAAAAGATAGGTGAAAAAAATCTAAAATAATTTATCTTTGTCTGATTTTTTTACATCACAAAAACCTGACATTTTACCAGGTGTGTCTAGACTTATTATACCCACTGTATAAGATATAATAATACAGAAATCTAGCAAAATATTAACCAGTCAGTTTATTTCTTCTTCACCCCAGACTTTAAGAAATACATTAAAATAGATAAAAAAACAACCACTGGGTTGACTTATAGGTTTAATTTAAATGATGAAAAGATTGGATCTTTAATGACTGGATTGAAATGTGTGTGGGAACCTTAAATAAATGCTACAGACTATGGTTATCACATCATATAAAAATAATATTTTATAAAAGACCACAAGATTACCTTTCCTTCGTTATTTGGTGATTCCTCCTTGATAGTTGGTATGATTTTAAATGTTATTGCACCTTGAGACTGTGCCTTTAAAAGATAAGGTAAGGAAGGTTATACAGATACATAGAAACACATACTAAACTTTTGGATATACAAATATACTATTATTAAGAAATAAATATTTGGTATATATAGTATCTGCTCTCTACTATCCTGCCAGGGACTGGTTTGTCTTAAGCAACGTACACACGATCGGTTCAAACCGATGAAAACGGACTGAAGTTCGTTTTCAACGGTCCAAACCGATCGTGTGTAAGCCCCATTGGTTCGTTATACTTCGGTCCAAAAACAGAGGGCTTGCTTTAAAATTGAACCGATGGACGGCTAACCGATAGGTCAAAACCGATTGTTAGTACGCACGAGCATCGGTTAAAAATCCACGCAAGCTCAGAATCAAGTCGACGCATGCTTGGAAGCATTCAACTTCGTTTTTTTCATCATGTCGTTGTGTTTTATGTCACCACGTTCTGACACGATCGGTTCATGAACCGATGGTGTGTAGGCACATCAGTCCAGCAGTCGGCTTCATCGGTGGACGGTTCCCATCGGATGGACCGATCATGTGTACAGGGCTTTACATGTCACCTTCAGATCAAACAAAAAAAAAAAGCAAGACACATTTCCACCCCTGGTGTTATAGAATTATGTGCAGGTTTGGGACCGATTTAAAAAATATTTGACTCAGATGTGGAGCTGCTGCCCAGACTAACCAGGTTTCTTATTTTGCTTGAAGGGTAAACTTTGACTGTCTATTGTGGAAAGCCATTTTGCTGATGTTTCAGTTTCCATAAGTTACTCAAAGTCAGAAAGGTGACAGGTGATCAACATTCTGAGCCACCAGGAAAGCTGTAAACCAGCATAAAGTCAGAGGATATATCTTCAAGTATGTGACTATGGAAATAAAGGTGGCTTTTACACACCAGGATCACAAGCTGAGTTCAAACAGCTTTATAGCATGGTAATTACGCAACACAGACCATAAATAAAATTCTTCTCACCAAAATATGGATGATTTCTTCTGGCTTTTTATCCTCTACACTTATTCCGTTGACTTCCCTTAATTCATCACCCACATGGATAAGACCTGGAGGAATTAAAAGTAATGTGTACAGTCTTTCCATTAAGACATACTGTATATATTCATTTAAACAGCTTTATGCTAATAATACAAAGTGTTTAGGTTTACATCCCTTTTTGCTTTAAATAACTTGTAATTATAAAGGTACATGGGGCTGCCTTATTTGCTTGTTACATTTGTAACTTCAGCTTCCTGCTACACACCATTACAGAATATTTTTTGTTTACTGCTTTTGTTTACTGTTCCTTCACAAAATGACTACCTATGCGCTCTGTCTGACTCACTAAAAACAGTGCAGTCCCCATGTGATTAATATCAACTCAACAGTTGTGGAGTGAGATACTTTAAAATATACATATAATACATAATAATAATATAAAAATATATTAATATAATAATAAAATATACAGTAACTGCACTGAGCAACCGAGAGCTCCCTTTAGTGACTAACAAAAAAGATCAATACTTTTAACAGAGCAAGGATGCAAAAGGTTATATCAAAACCTACTTTGAGGCCTTGTACACACGAGTGAATTTATCCGCTGAAAATGGTCCGACGGACCATTTCAGCCGAAAAATCCGCTCGTCTGTAGGGGCAAACGGACAGTTTTGGACAGATTCTTCCGGCGGAAAAGTTTCAAAGCATGCTTTGAAATTTTCCCGCCAGAGAGCTGCCCGTCGGATATGTCCGCTGGTTAGTACGCCTAACCTGCGGACATATCTGCCCGCACATGCGTCGTATCCTGTGAATGGATCCGACGCATGCGCGCGGAAGTGTTTTACTTCCTGGTTCGGTGACGTGGCGGCGTCAACGTCACCGCGCTGTCTGTCCGCGGGGATTTTGGTTTGATCGTGTGTACACAGATCAAACCAAAATAGCCCAGCAGACATGTCCGATGAAAAGGTTTTCATCGGATAAATCTCCTCGTGTGTACGCGGCCTAATAATTATATATAAATAATAAAGATTATATAATCATAACAAATAATATGTGCTCACTTACAGCAGATCTTCTATCCCTTTTAATCATTTAAAGCGGTATTAATCCCGCTTTGCGATTTTTACCTACAAGTAAGCCTATAATAAGGTAGGTAAAATGAATATCTCCTAAACGGGCACAGTTTAGGAAATAGTCACCATGGGTGCAGCTCGTGACATCATGAGCACATGCGCTATATAGGTCTGGCATACCTTGCTGGAACTTCAGAGCTTCGTGCTGGAACAGAGGGCCCCCACTCGTATGTGCGGGAGTGACGTAATCGGCCAATCGCTCAGCCAGAGCATTGCTCAGCCAGAGCATGCAAACCCGGAAGAAAGATTGGGGGAAGATGTCAGCCCTCTCAGTGGTGACAGCGTGGCGCTGGAAGGCTTTGTTCCAAGGTAAGCATTTCATAATGTGCTAATATGTAATGCATACTAGCACATTATGCCATTGTCTTACAGGTGTTTTTTTTTAACCAGCCACTGTTTACACCCACTTTAAACAATATAGTTCCAGCCTCTCTTCCTTTCAACAAATTCTAGATGCCATTTTCTTTAAATGGGGTCAACTTTTTTTCACATGGGCGGAAAAGACATCCCCAGCTGCTTAAAGCCTCATGGGATACTCATTTCACACATCCCAGAAGGCTTTAACCACTTCAGCCCTGGACCACTTGGCTGGCCAAAGACCAGAGCACTTTTTGCGATTCTGCACTGTGTCACTTTAACTGACGATTTGCGCTATCGTTTGACATGGCTCCCAAAAAAAATTGATGTCCCTTTTTTCCCACAAATAGAGTTTTCTTTTGGTGGTATTTGATCAGGACTGCGGTTTTAATTTTTTTGCGCTATAAACAAAAATAGAGCGACATTTTAAAAAAATTCTATATTTTGTACTTTTTTGCCAAAATAAATATCGCCATAAAATCTAGAAAAAAAAAAGTTTTTCCTTTTTTCCACAGTTTAGGCCAGGGGTGTCCAACCTTTTGAAGAGCGAGGGCCACTTAAGCAACTTGGTAACCAGTTGAGGGCCACAATGAGCGGAGCGGGTGGGTGACAGGTCACGGCCACTCTATAGGCCCTCCTCTCCGGCCAGATGGAAGGGGATGAATTCTCTTCTGTTTTTGGTCGGGCCGATCGTGGAAGAAGGGCCCAAGACTTTTTTCACACTGATGTGCTGCAGTTTACCCACACCACGGGTGCAGCATAGTGCACCCGTGTCTATCCTGCGGGTTAGCTGAACTGCCATAGACCCCCCCCCCCCTTGGCAAAAGCCAGCGCTGTAGAGGAAGCATTGGCTTATAGGGCTCTGCTCTGCAGCTGCTTTCTTCCTCTACCACTAGCTTCATTCACAACACTGATGCTGAGGTATGGCGGGTCGGCAACCTGCAATCTGGGCTTAGCAACCCTCCATTGCCCAAGCCACTGGTTGGCCACCCCTGGTTTAGGCCGATACGTATTCTGCTACATATTTGTGGTTACAAAAAGAAAATCGCAATAAGGGTATATTGATTGGTTTGCGCAAAAGTTATAGCTTCTACAAAATAGGGGTAGTTTTATGGCATTTTTATTATACATTTTTTCTTACTTGTTATGGCGGCGATCTGCGATTTTTATGGCAGACACATCGGACACTTTTGTCGCTATTTTGGGACCATTCACATTTATACAGCGGTCAGTGCTATAAATATGCACAGATTACTGTATAAATGTGACTAGCAGTGAAGGGGTTCACCACTAACACAGCAGTATCTAGGATGGCAGCTTGATAGCCAGTGTGTGGAGTCCTTCAGTGAATTTTAGGACAAGTATGTGTTTTGGGGGTTATGGAAAAAAAAATAACACAGGAGGGTGAAGAAATTCTTTAAAATACACTATATGTCCCATTTTAGGTAATAGAGGAGAACGATTCCAGTATAAAAAGTTACTGTTTCTTCATTCTCTATACTTCCAAAGTCCATACATTCTATATAATTCTACAGTGTATGCCACTCACCACTTCTGTCAGCAGCTCCTCCTCGCATTATCCTGGCCACAACAATGGCTCCTGTATTCTCGTCTTTCTTTATCGTTGCACCCTAAGACAGCAAGTAATTGTTAGAATAAGGGAAATAAACCGATGGAAAAGCAGAGCAATTATTATTTCAAAATATATCATTTAAATTAAAGGGGTTGTAAACGTTTGTTTTTTATTTTCTAAATAGGTTTCTTTAACCACTTGACTACTGGGCACTTAAACCCCCTTAATAACCAGACCAATTTTCAGCTTTCGGTGCTCTCACAGTTTGAATGACAATAACTCAGTCATACAACACTGTCGGACCATTCTCATCGGGTTGGACCGTTCGTGTGTACGCGGCCTAAGAGTGTTTAACCATTCTTCCAAAAGGACATTTGTGAGGTCAAGCACTGATGTGGACAAGAAGGCCTGGCTCGCAGTCTCCGTTCTAATTCATCCCCCAGGTTTTCTATCTAGTTGAGGTTGAGTTGAGCCAGTCAAGTTCCTCCACCCTAAATTTGCTCATCAATGTCTTTATGGACCCTGCTTTGTCCAAATCATTTGGTGGAGAGGGGATTATGGTGTGGGGTTGTTTTTCAGGGTTTGGGCTTTGCCCTCTTAAGGTATCGGTATACCAAGACATTTTGGACAATTTCATGCTCCCAACATTGTGGGAACAGTTTGGGGATGGCCCCTTCCTGTTCCAACAAAACTGCGCACAAGCAATGTCCATAAAGACATGGATAAGTGAGTTTAGGGTGGAGGAACTTGACTGGTCTCCAAAGAGTCTCGACCTCAACCCAATAGAACACCTTTGGGATGAATTAGAACAGAGACTTCAAGCCAGGCCTTCTCATCCAACACCGTTGCATGACCTCACATATGCACTTCTGGCAGAATGGTCAAACATTCCCATAGACACACTGCTAAACCTTGTGACAGCCCAGAAGAGTTGAAGCTGTTATAGCTGCAAAGGGTGCAACTGAATATTGAACCCTACGGACTAAGACTGGGATGACTTTAAAGTTCATGTGCATGTAAAGGCAGGCATCCCAATACTTTTGTTAATATAGTGTAAATATTTTTTTTGTTTTGTCAGCCCATAATTTAAAAATAAAACACACACACAAGGGTATTTATTAAAACAGTGTACCAAATAAAAGTCTTATATGCCCCCAATAAATAAAGTAAATCTCATTGTAAGGAAGGTCTGGTTCCAGTATAAAAAGACTAGTGCAATCACATGTATGCACACATAATATAGTGCATGGCCGTGTGCTTAGGGTGGCTGTTGAGTGTGCATTAGTGCACGTCTCTTGGCGTTGACATGTATGACCTGACTTGCCTTTAGATCTTCTCCTATCTTCTGTGACTTTGGCAGTAAGCTTGACTCCACTTACTGCATTGTTGCTGTCTAACCTTGGCTTGAACTCTTGGCTTCTGATGAGATCTTCTTAATTGGTACCTCTGCTGCTTCGGAATTACTGATCTTAGCCTAAATTCTTGACTCTGATACAGTTTCTGGATATGTATATTTGGTGTTCAGCTGTTACAAACTTTGGTTTGAACTCCCAACTCCAATCCTATCTCCTGATTTGGTATCTCTGCAGCCAAGCTGTTTCCATCCATGGCTCGTCCATGTTTCTGACATTTGCTCTGGTCCCCCAGTGTTCCTGTGTCTGGTTTCTGTCCAGTGCTCTATACTGCTCCATCCACCTGCCTGTAAATATCTGCACTCCTAACACTCTATGTCTATATATAGCCTGTTGCCCTGCTCCATGTCTATATGTAGCCTGTTGCCTGCTGAAGGTGCAGAAGAAAACCCCTTTGTCAACTCAGTCTCCACCAGGATTGTCAGCACCCAAGGCAAGCCAAGTAATTTGTGCCACTAACCCATGGACATTTAGTGCTCCCTGAGACCCTTCCACTCGTACAGTAATAAAACCCCTTATGGTAAATTTTAGGATGCAACACCCTTTTTTTTTGTTCTCCTTTCTTTCCCTTTTATCTCTCTCTATCCTAATTTATTGTGTTTTTTTCCCCCATCCCTCTCTCTAGCCTTCTTTCTTTTATTCTTTCGCTCCCTTTTTCTTTGTTCCTCCCCCTCTTTTTCTCTCCTTTCCATGTATTCTCTACTTGTATTCCTTCTCTTACTCATTGGTGGAGGGAATGGAATGAGTGACAGTGCTGGTGAGGGGTGGGATGAGTGACAGTGCTGGTGAGGGGTGGGATGAGTGGCAGTGATGGCGAGGGGTGGGATCAGTGGCAGTGCTGGCGAGGGGTGGGATCAGTGGCAGTGCTGGCGAGGGGTGGGATCAGTGGCAGTGCTGGCGAGGGGTGGGATCAGTGGCAGTGCTGGCAAGGGGTGGGATCAGTGGCAGTGCTGGCGAGGGGTGGGATCAGTGGCAGTGCTGGCGAGGGGTGGGATCAGTGGCAGTGCTGGCGAGGGGTGGGATCAGTGGCAGTGCTGGCGAGGGGTGGGATCAGTGGCAGTGCTGGCGAGGGGGGGGATCAGTGGCAGTGCTGGCGAGGGGTGGGATCAGTGGCAGTGCTGGCGAGGGGTGGGATCAATGGCAGTGCTGATGAGGGGTGTGATCAGTGGCAATGCAAGTGAGGGGTGGGATCAGTGGCAGTGCTGGTGAGGGAAGGGATCAGTGGCAATGCAGGTGAGGGATGGGATCAGTGGCAGTGCTGGTGAGGGGTGTGATCAGTGGCAATGCAAGTGAGGGGTGGGATCAGTGGCAGTGCTGGTGAGGGGTGGGATCAGTGGCAGTGCTGGTGAGTGGTGGGATCAGCGGCAGTGCTGGGGGGGGGGGGGAGTTCTGATCATCCAAATTAGGTGCTCTTTTTCAAGGTCATCTGCTGATCTGAGAACTTTCTTTTTTATCTCTCTCTATCCTAATTAATTGTGTTTTTTTCCCCCCATCACTCTCTCTAGCCTTCTTTCTTTTATTCTTTCGCTCCCTTTTTCTTTGTTCCTCCCCCTCTTTTTCTCTCCTTTCCATGTATTCTCTACTTGTATTCCTTCTCTTACTCATTGGTGGAGGGAATGGAATGAGTGACAGTGCTGGTGAGGGGTGGGATGAGTGACAGTGCTGGTGAGGGGTGGGATCAGTGGCAGTGCTGGCGAAGGGTGGGATCAGTGGCAGTGCTGGCGAAGGGTGGGATCAGTGGCAGTGCTGGCGAGGGGTGGGATCAATGGCAGTGCTGATGAGGGGTGTGATTAGTGGCATTGCAAGTGAGGGGTGGGATCTCTGGCAGTGCTGGTGAGGGGTGGGATCAGTGGCAATGCAGGTGAGGGATGGGATTAGTGGCAGTGCTGGTGAGGGGTGTGATCAGTGGCAATGCAAGTGAGGGGTGGGATCAGTGGCAATGCAAGTGAGGGGTGGGATCAGTGGAAATGCAAGTGAGGGGTGGGATCAGTGGCAGTGCTGGTGAGGGGTGGGATCAGTGGCAGTTCTGGTGAGTGGTGGGATCAGCGACAGTGCTGGGGGGGGGGGGGGGAGTTCGGATCATCCAAATTAGGTGCTCTTTTTCAAGGTCATCTGCTGATCTGAGAACTGTAGTGGGGACTTTTAATGGCAACTATAATCACAGGTAGTGATACTCACTGTGTCTCTGGCTCAGTTGCAAAATGCTGGGAGAGTGGTGCGGGCTTCAGGAACAGCCCAGGAATTGGTGACCCCTGGCAAATCACCATTCGACTCCCAGGTTGAGAACCACTGATTTAGACAGACAGTCATAGATTTATTATGAAGTTCACAAAGACATACTGAAGCTACTAAATTTGGTCTGGGAATCAATCTAATCTGATCATCAACGGGTTAAATGTAGCCACACGCTAGCCTTCAGCTTTGGCTAGGAATGTGATGAAGGCCAAGTAGAGTCATGAAATATAGGGAAACATGTTCAAAATGAAATGACCAACGGTGTTTTCAGTCATTTTCTCCAAAAACACGACTGATGTTTTCCATGTTTAGCTTCCTCTGGCGAGGAAACCCAATTACAGTGATGAATTATCAGAGAACGGCTGTGCTGGTTTAATGCATCAGGGACACAAAAAATCCTCATAACCTTAAACACAAAACTTCTCTTTGCGTGGCTTCTGCACAGACAACATTTAACTATACCCCGGAGCTGAAAAAATCCCTCCTCGGTAAATAGCAGAGCTGGTTTCTTGCTGTCCGACGCCAAAGATGTCTATCTAGAGACAAGCTCTCACTGTATGACTCACAGAGGCACTGCATTCTCCCTTCTGTGTACAACATTACGCTGCTCCAAAAGTGACTTCGCAGACATCACTTCTCACTTCCTTCTTGCAAAAACAAATATTCTACAGAACACGTATAAAATTTCCAGGATGTTCGCTGAGCTATAAAATAGGAGCAGCAATTAATAGGGCTGGTGTGGGCAAAATGTTGAAAGACTCTCAGGAGAAGGCTATGGGTTAACATTAAAAGGCCAGAGATATGCGTTTCACTCATTAGTGTCATAATTTTCCATGTCTGCTTATCGCTGGGATCAAATCCTGCAATTTCTGCTGCAGGCTGAGAAAAAGACAATGTAGTCTGAAAAAAGAAATGAGTTGAACTCACAGAAGGCACTACCGAGTAGATCTTGGAATAGATTGCCTGCAGCCTGTTCATTCTGTATTTAGATATTGATCAGAGAACGTTTTCTTGTATATGAATTTGGATTATTTAATTTATTAATCGATTGAGTTAGCGCCACATTCATCTCATACCTTATGAATTTGAATGGCATCCCAGTCTTAATCTGTAAGGTTCAATATTAAGTTGGCCCACCCTTTGCAGCTATAACAGCTTCAACTCTTCTGGGAAGGCTGTTAACAAGGTTTAGGAGTTGGTCTATGGGAACGTTTGACCAGAAGAGCATTTGTGAGGTCAGGCACTGATGTAGACAAGAAGGCTTAGCTCGCAGTTTTCGCTCTAATTAATCTCAAAGATGTTCTATCGGGTTGAGGTCATGACTCTAAGGCCGCTTACACACGATCGAATTTATCTGCTGAAACTGGTCCGACAGGGATTTTCGTCCGATGGTGTGCACACGCCATCGGACATGTTTGAGCGGACATGTCTCATTGTGTGTACGCGGCCTAAGAGTTCCCTTCATGGGAACTAAGGCCTCATTCACACATGGATCCGTTCAGGTCCGACTGTCAGTTTTTTAGGCGGACCTGAACGGGCGCTCCATGCATGTCTATGGAGCGTCGGATGTCAGCGGAGACATGTCCGCTGACATCCGACCTGATCCGATCCGCTAAAAACAAACGTATGGGGCTCACGTCCTCATCCGTCCATGCGGATCGGATCGGGTAAGATCTGATGAAAACGGACATGCTGTCCGTTTTCATCAGATCGCTCCATAGAGGACAGCGGGGCTCGACAAGCTCCTCCCCGTTCAGTGAGCAGAGAGGAGCTTGTCATCGTCGGCTCAGCGGAGATCTGCGGACTGATCTCCCACTGAGCTGGCGGACTCCGTCGGAACAGACTGCGACGGAGTCGGCCATGTGTGAATGAGGCCTAAGGGGCCAAGCCCAAACCCTGAAAAACAACCCCACACCATAATCCCCCTCCATCAAATGAATTTGACCAGTGCACAAAGCAAGATCCATAAAGAGGGCTCCAATCCTATCTCCTGATTTGGTACCTCTGGTGCCTAGCTGTTTCCATCCATGAGGTGAGGGCAGTGGCCATTTGTTTGTATTGTTAAACTATTGGTAAGGGGATGCACTGGGGCAGCACATTTAAAAAGTAAAAACACGAGGAAACAAACATGTATTACAGAGAGGTACTGAATATGTTTTTTACTTTGCCCTGACATACATTTTAAACTGAGCATTCAATCTGTTCCTAGCTTTATTTATTTCACAAGCAAATTTTACATTTTTTTATCTATCTGTCACATATTTGTGCACTCTTTATTTCCACGCTTATAATAATTGCCTTAATTTTTCCCTCTTGATGGTTTTTCAGTTGCCTTTGCCATTTTGGACCTTCTGTTTTTTTTCAAACTTTGCTGGTTTGGCAGCCACTGCTGTACACAGAAGCAGCAATGTGCACAGAAATGCTGTTGGAGATCAGACTAATCTAATTATAGTATTTGTCAGTCACATACAGTGCAGCTCACATCAACAACAGGAAAAGTATGCAGAAGCATGAAGAGTGTTTTTTTTTCCAGGACTATGTAACTTGCTTGGTATTTTTTCTATAAGACCAGAAGGGCAGGTAGGTTATCGCAATGTGTGAGCATGTTAAGTGTTACTTGTCATCTATGCATTATTCACAAGACTGGGGTTCTCCTTTAACACCTTCCTGGCTGGAAGGCAGATGGAGAGAAACACTGGGAGGCCGAGTCATGAGAGCGGAAATGCGTTCACGCGGAGAATATCATACTCCTGATTTTTGCTCTTCGTGTTTTCCAGATATCCCTGAGCAGCTATCATCTTTCTGCTGATGAATATCCAGGGCTGAGCAGGCTTTGGTCCTAGATATTGCGGCACAATACACCTACTCTACTCAGCAGGCATTCTAAAGGCTTTTACAATAACCATTATCAATCATGCAGCTGAATGGGATAGAAACAGGACACGGACACTTCATTTTATGACTCTGCTAACTAAATAATACAAGTGAGTTACAGTATGACAATAAATCTATGTACCTTGTGCTTATGTGACATGATACATCATACAGGAGGGGAGATAATAGGGTGGATCTACCAGAAAAATACTTTCATTAAAGTTGCAAAGAATGGACAAACAAAGGGGTAATAGGAGTGTGTCTAAAGGTTCGTACACACGATCGGACTTCCAACCAACTTTTCTGTGGATTTTGGTCCGAAGGGCGTTGGCCATGAACGTGTTCTGCATACACACGGCAGAACATTTTCAGCCAACATTCACCAAATCACGTGTTTTTCAGCTTTTTTACAGCCACCCTTTGGACAACTTCTGCTATTGTTGTCTGATGTTTAGCATGGGTTCTGAGCATGCGTGTTTGTACTTTGGATTTTAGTTGGACAGACTTGCATACACAATCGGATAAACAAACGTAACAGATTTATTGCCCAACAATTGGTGAGCATGAACTGTCAACTTTTGTTGTCAATAATTCAGCCAATAATTGTCTAATGGAGCAACATGTTCGTCAGACAATTATGGCCATAAAGTTGGATCGTGTGTACGAGCCTTAAAAGTAAACGCATCAGAACATAAAATCGCCTAAGCTGGAGTTTTCAAGGACATGCAGTTGTCCACATTCATACAACTTCTCAGATCCTTAAGACCTTCAAATCAGGGAAACTCAAAAAGGCTTGACTTTTCCTCCTAATGTTGAGAACTTATCCACCTACTTTCCACTGGTTTTAAAGAGGAACTAAACCCTGATGGGTTTTACTTCCTCTTTGTTTCCCTGCAAAGGTAAAGCATAATGGACTACTATGCATCGCATAGTAGCCCATTATGTGTCACTTACCTGAAACCAAAGCCTGCGATGCCACTGCTGTCCCCTGTTCCACGAATCGTCCATCTTCCTTCCGGGTATCACGGTTTAGGCGCTGTGATTGGCCAGAGCCACGATGACATCACTTCCACGCATGCACGTGGGAGCCGCCAGTCACGGCACGTTCTCCGATTAGATGTGCGCTGTAGACATCGGCGCCCATCTCATTTGTAAATATCTCCTAAACCGTGGAGGTTTGGGAGATATTTCAAGCACCTACAGGTAAGCCTTAATCTAGGCTTACCTGTAGGTAAGCGTGGTTGTAAAGGGTTTCCAATCACTTAATGTGATGGACAGCATCAATAACCAATAGGAATTTGATTATGGGATTGAAGGTATTCAACATCCCCAAAAAATCTAGATACCTGCAGTGGCTGGAGATCAGCAAAGTGGCAGGGTTTGAAGACATGGGCCATTGGAAATGTAAGTATACATCATCTTCTTGATGTATAGATAGATCTGTATAGACAGATCAGAGCAGAGCAGGCGAGTGACAGGTGTGTGTCTGCCCAGTTTATGCAGAGCAAACACAGACAAAGCCCGATCTTCTCTATAGGCAGTCAAGAGTAAATAGACTCAGCTGTTTATTAACGCCTAACCGCCCTGTGATCTGATCCACCTAGACGAAAGGGATGGATCCCCTTCTGTTTTCTGCTAGTGGACCAGATCGGACTGAGATAGACGGGTGTAAACCGACACAAGTCTGTTTACATCTACTAGTTCTTAGGGATGATTGGACTGTCCGATCAGGTCCGCTTGAAGAACTGACAGGCTGCCCTGATTGAATCAGCTTTCCTGTAGGTGTGCGGGTGCGAAAAACTTTGGTGGGAAATCTAAAAAAATGCTAAACCCTGACTAGCCAACATCAGACACAATAAAAGTTATAGTTACACAATATTGTTTTAGTGGCGACAGCTTCCCCTCTACCTCCGACCACAACAGGTTCTCCGGCCGGCAGAAGCGTCACTTCTGGTTGGACTGCAATCCATAGTCCCAACCATGCACTGCTCTCGTGCTGCTGGATAGGCACCCAGACAGCCTAGCAACCAAGCGGGTTTCCCTGCATCCAATTTGCATGGCAGGAGACTGTGACTGGCTCTCAATGGAGCCGGTTCACACATTTCTGGGGTGGCTGCGGAGTGGATTACACATGGGTCCTGTGCGTCTTTGGCTCCATTTCAGGTCTGAATTCCAGCAACAATTCAGACTTGAAATGAACAGGGAAACACTGGACCCCTGCTGTGCGCCGCACATCCTAATTAAAGGGGTGTTCCAGACTGTTTTTAAGTTTATTAAAAGTCAGCAGCTACAAAAAGTGTAGCTGCTGGCTTTTAATAAAAAGACACTTACCTGCTCCACGGTTCCAGCGACGCGCCGGCCGGGGCTTCGCCCCTCCTCTTCATTCCTAGTGTGGGCACCTGGCAGTGAAAGCTTTCGGCTTCACGGCCGGGCACCCACTGCGCATGTGCGAGCGGCACTGCGCATGTGCGAGCGGCGCCGTCCAATTGGACAGGCGATTGCCTACAGAGAGGGGCTGCAATAAGGCAATTAAGATAGTCGCCTTACCAGCCCCTCGGTGGAAGGAGGAAGTGGGACAGGAAGTCCCCCTCCTCCTGAAGCCCCCACCCCCCCCCCCCCAAAAAAAAAATTACATGCCAAATGTGGCATGTAAGGGGGCAGGGAGTGGATTAAGCGGAAGTTCCATTTTTGGGTGGAACTCCGCTTTAAGTTGGAACCCAGCCTCAATGTTGCACCAATATCTATTTCCAGAACAGGACTGAAAATGATTCTGACACTTGGAGGAATGAGCTTTCAAATAAAATGTAGAAATAGTTAGCATGTCTCACCAGAGGTTCTCTGTTCTTCACAAGCCGAATGATTTTCACTGAATCTTCATCATCATCAATGTCTTCTGGCATGGGAGGAAGGACCGGGTCATAGCTCTTCTGAGCTACTGTGTCATGTACTGACAGCAAGGCCTACAGAAGAACAAGAGAGGGTTACTAGAGAATTTAACTCCTATGCCACAGCTACAGTACCTGTACACTAAATGACACACTATGGCCCCTTGTATCGAAGGGTCTAACTGTTCATGTGGAAGAATCATTATTGGGTGGAACTGAATATAGTTAAAGGCTAATTTACTGCTTTAAATTAAAAGAAGCCAGACATTGCCTGAAGAAGGTTTCACTTCCTGCTAGGGGCCTCCAAAAACCTAAACCTATATATTAATTTACAATATTGTGCCTCTCTCTGAAGAATACTATATTATTAATCTAAATCCATAGCGATATCACATTTTCAGCACCTTAAAGTATAAAGCCAAAACGTCTGTCTTTTTTGAATACAGAAGGCTTAAAGCTAGTCAGTTTTTCTTTATTTGGCCATCTGTGTCCCACTGAAAAGTCATCTATTCATTTAATGTCCTGCAGACACAACATGAAATCTCTACAGAGTAGGAGAAAGCCCCTCTTTGAGAGTGGTCACCAGAAAGAAATGCCACTTCCCCACTCTTTATGCTGTGGCACCAACCAAAAATTGAGGATTTTCTATTGCCGATGACTTCCGAGTCATGGCGATGCATGGGAACACATGTAACATGCACTACTGCTTAGTAGTGCCATTAATTTTAAATGACATTAAAATGCAGTAAAGCAAAGCACCTGTGTTGCAGTGCATGATAATACACTATAGTGAACAGCTTTTTGAAAAAAAAAAAAATCCTCTGCATTGTGTAAAAAGGCTGTTTGATCCTGTGTGCACAGATCCTCCTCTTCTTCCACTGACTCCAGAACATGTCTGGATAGTACAGAGCCTTTGGAGTCAGGCTGTACATGCTCAGTTTGGTGTGTATTGCTAGAGAGTTTTTTTTTTTTTTTTGGGAGGGTGCATGTGATCAGCACGGGGCCAATCAGCACTGTCCAGACAGAGGGTCAGAGGTCCTGGATCCTGATAGGACAGCTCAGTGCAGTATGAAAACTCCTCCTACAAGCTTTACCAGGAACTGATAGAAGCCACAAGTCTGATATATACTGATGGGAAAAGGTATTTATTAGTTAATATTTACAAAAATAATTGCATTTCCATGTTTTGTGTAATATGGGAGAACAGATATAGTGAATGCAGGTTATTGGGATTGGTCACATTTTAATGATCTCATTTTGCCTATCTGTGTGGGTTCCTATTTTTCCACAAAAGTGGTAGGTATTATCCATATGCTTTGTTGGCTTGTTCATATTTGATCATTCAGCTATTATTCATTATTTACTTCCGCTCCTAGGCAGGCAGTTTTATGATCCATATTCTCCCCTGTGGCTCACTGATATCTCCATAAAATATCCTAATATCCAAATTATATTGTGGGTTTAATTGAACTATTGTGCTATAAGGTGCACAATTTTTGTGAATATTTCTCGTTGCAGTTAGTGCACTGCTTAATACATAATTGTATAAGTACTTTAAGTGTTGACTGTATTTCTGTGTCTGTTTTCATTAACATACTGTTTTTAAATCTTTACAAATACTGCATGCAAAATCACTAAAGTCTCCCGAATAAGCCATAGGCGCCGTACACACAGCCATTCTTCCAGACGGGCCGTCGAGGAAATAGAGAGCGTGCTCTCTATTTCGGCTCGACGGGCTTCCCGACGGGAAGCTCGCCGAGACCGTACACACGGCCGAGGTCCTCGCTGGAATGTGCATTCCAGCGAGGTTCTCGCTGAATTTCAGCGAGAACCTCGGCCGTGTGTACGGCGCCATAGTCTGGCGAAACATGTAGAGATGAAGTTACTGCAAATTCATTGTAAAAGCCATATGGATATTCCTTGGTGTTTTTATATGAAATTCTTACTATTTTTCAATGTTTATGATAAAATTAGAATTTTTCTATTTACTTGTGTTTACTTGTGTTGGCACCTTTAAAATTCTGTCTTTGCTCTCTATATACATTTTAATGCAAGGCATGTAAATGAGCTTTACAGCACGTGTTAAAAAAACGTAAAGTCATAAACGCAAAGAAATAAATTGGTTCTTAAATGGACACAAATAAAGAGGTTGAATTTGCAGAGTCAGGACAGAGACTGCAATAACAACCTGGGAAGGGTCCTATAAAAAAAAAAATGAATTGGTTTTGGATACTTTTCTACATTTTGTTAGCAAAAATTGGCATGAATCACTTTCCTAATGATTTTGCAGTTCTATGAGGATATCTGCTCTCCTATCTAAATTTTAGCTTAATTAAAAAAAAAAAAAAAAAGCACAGACTTATTTTCAGTGCTTGCCCTGCTTCCATAATATGATTCTGTCATTTGAACAAAGGATCCCATTTATATATATTTTCCACACACTCCTACATTTAATCGAAGGATCCGTAATAAAGTTTGGAGGGGAAAAAAAGATTTAAGAAAATAAGTATATAGACAAAACAGTAACTTTGTGTAATAAAGTGAGACCAGATGAAGGTGGTTTAAAATCTGAGGAACAAAAAATTGCCATGATTCAATTTGGCCCATTCTTGTAGAGAAGATGAGCACTTTTTCCATTCTGTGGAAAATCTTTGGATAGGAAACCCTTTTTTCTATTACAAGCGACACAATATTTGACACGCCTAATATACTGGTCCGGATAAATATCAAATTCAGATCTTATAAGAGAGTTAAGCTGGACATACACAAATTGAATTGTATCCAGTTCCAGATAAAATGACAAACTCATTTCATGGGCCATTTTTCATGCTTTAAATTAAAGATTGAAGGAGCCGGGTATAAAATGGACCATGCTCTGGTCTTGATGCCATCAGGACCCTAGACTGCAAGAGCATGGAGAGGTGCAGAAGCTGCAGGGACTGGTCTAGCTATAGGGATGAGCAGAGTACACTATATTGCCTTTAATTGTTCCCCTTGACATAAACGACAAATTAACCTTTGCAGTGCGCGTGCAGCCCCACTGCAAATTATATTTTTTTATTTGCCTGCTTTAAAGACAAATCTCAGTTTTTGTTTTTAGCTCCACTTACCTGATATGCATCATTGTCCTGGATTCTGATGCTCCCATGCCCAGTGGCTCCAGCGCTGTTGATTAGGTGCAGCAGCCGGGTCATGCTTTGACATCTTGGTCCTCCTCAGCCATCGGAAGCCAGCTGACTCCTCCAGGTTAAGGAAGTCGGTTTTTAATGATGTCAGCAACTTTGCCTACTAGTCACTATTGTATCCCTACTCTTGCAGCCTAGTGAATTATGTGATGTGGAATCCCAGGAGGCTAAAGCCTCATACACACGATCAGACTATCCAAGGGGAATTGGGTGATGACAGGCTGTTGTTGGAAAACCCAACCATTTGTATGCTCCAGAAGACAATTATGCCGCGTACACACGATCATTTTTTGTGATGAAAAAAAACGACGTTTTCTGTGAAGTAAAAAACAACGTTTTTAAAACGTCACTTTCAAAGACAATGTTGCATACACACCATCGTTTTCTTCACAAAAAGCGAGGTTACGTTCACCACTCTTTTCCATTGAAGCTCGCTTCATAACTAGCTTCTGGGCATGCGCGGGTTGAAAAACGTCGTTTTAAACGACGTTTTTGCTACACACGGTGACTTTTTGTGAAACAAAAAACGACGTTTTGAAAAACGACACAAAAAATTCAAGCATGTTGGAATTTTTTTTTGGTCGTTTTTTTTTAAGATAAAAAACAACGTTTTGCCCACACACGATCAATTTAAATGACGTTTTAAAAAACTTCGTTTTTTTTCATCGCAAAAAACGACCGTGTGTACACGGCATTACTGTCAGACTTTCCGACAAAAAATGTGGGATAGCATGCTTTAAAATTGTCTGTGAACAAAAATGTGGGATAGCATGCTTTAAAATTGTCTGTGAACAACTGTGTGTTGCCGGATCATAATGTGTGTACACAAGTCTGTCACACAAAATCCCAAAGTACAAACACGCATGCTCGGAAGCAATGCTCACCACAACACAACATTAGCAGAAGTTGCACAAAGGGTGGCGCTAAAGAGCTGAAAAAACATGCAGTTCCGTGTTTGTTGGCTGACAATTTTTTGCCGTTTGTATGCAAGACAAGTTCATGGCCAACGCCTTTCAGACAAAAGTCCTAAGCTTTGTTTGCAGAAAATCTGATCTTGTATGAGGCTTAAGAAAAAGGGATTTTTAAATACAGCTTACCTGTAAAATCCTTTTCTTGGAGTACATCACGGGACACAGAGCGGCATATTCATTACTATATGGGTTATATGGAGTACCTTCAGGTGTGGACACTGGCAATCTCAAACAGGAAGTCCCCTCCCTATATAACCCCCTCCCCTAGAGGGAGTCCCTCAGTTTTGTAGCAAGCAGTATGCCTCCCAAAATGTTTCCCCAAAAGAGGGGTGAGAGCTCTGTGTCCCGTGATGTACTCCAAGAAAAGGATTTTACAGGTAAGCTGTATTTAAAAATCCCTTTTTCTTTCTCGTACATCACGGGACACAGAGCGGCATATTCATTACTATATGGGATGTCCGAAAGCAATGCTTTAATGAGGGGAGGGAGACATCTTCCAAAGAAGGATTCAATTTAGAGGTATACTCAAATAATAATAATAATTCCAACTTAGTCAAGAAAAAACTTTTTTTTTTTTTTTTACAACCAAGGGTGCTTCTGATCCCGAGGATCTTAAACTGCAGCCTGTAGTACTGCCTGTCCAAAGGCAGAATCCGCATTCCTTCTCACGTCTAGTTGATAAAACTTTGTAAACGTGTGGACTGATGACCACGTCGCCGCCTTGCATATCTGAGCCATAGAGATCTGATGGTGTGCTGCCCAGGAGGCGCCCATGGCCCTGGTAGAATGGGCCTTTACCGACAAAGGAGGAGGCAACCTCTTCAAACCGTAGGCTTGAATGATTAATTGTCTAATCCATCTCGAGATGGTGGATTTTGCAGCTGCCTGCCCCTTCTTGGGGCCATCTGGTAGAACGAATAACGCATCTGTCTTCCGGATCTTTTCTGTAGCTTTAAGATAGGCCTTCATGGCCCGGACAATATCCAAGGTATGCAGCAACCCCTCCTTTCTAGATGTGGGTTTTGGAAAGAAGGATGGAAGTACCAAATCCTGGTTCAAGTGAAATTTGGATATAACCTTTGGTAGAAAGGAAGGATGGGGCCGGAGAACTGCCCTGTCCTTATGCAGAACGAGATATGGTTCCTTACACGATAAGGCTGCTAATTCTGACACTCTCCTGGCCGAAACTATGGCGACCAAGAAAACCAACTTTCTTGTCAGTAAGACTAAAGGAATCTCAGCCAACGGCTCAAAGGGTTGTTTCTGTAGAGTGGACAGGACAAGATTTAAGTCCCATGGACAAATTGGTGACTTGACAGGAGGATTAATACGCAAGACCCCCTGTAAGAAGGTCTTTACCAGCGAGTGGGTGGCCAGCGGCCTCTGAAACCACACTGACAGAGCTGAGATCTGTCCCTTGATTGTGCTTAGTGCCAGGCCTTTATCCACTCCTAGCTGGAGAAAACTTAACACCCTATCAATAGTATATTTGCGGGAATTCCATCTTTTGGATTCACACCAGCCTACGTAGTTCCTCCACACCCTGTAATAAATCACCCTGGAGACCGGCTTTCTAGCCCTAATCAGGGTAGGAATTACCTGCCTAGACAGACCTCTACCCCTGAGAATCAGGGATTCAGCCTCCAGGCCGTCAAATTTAGACGCTGTAATGTAGGGTGGAGGATCGGGCCTTGTGAGAGTAGGTCTGGTTGTAGAGGAAGAGTCCAAGGGTCTCCCACTGCCATCTTCAGGACTAGTGAGTACCAAGTCCTCCGGGGCCAAGCCGGAGCCACTAGAATGACTGGCTTGTGCTCCACTCTGATCCTGCGCAACAGGCGAGGGAGTAACTGTAGTGGAGGGAATGCATATAGAAGTTTGAATTGATGCCAAGGGCAAACCAACGCATCGGTTCCGCAGGCCATAGGATCCCTCGCTCGAGACACGAACCTGTCTAGTTTCTTGTTGAACCTGGATGCCATTATATCTACGTCCGGCATTCCCCACCTCTGGCAGATTGTCTGAAAGACCTGGGGATGCAGAGACCACTCCCCTGGCAACAGACTCTGGCGACTTAAGAAGTCTGCCTGCAGGTTGTCCACTCCGGGAATGAATATCGCCGAAATGCAGGGTACATGAACCTCTGCCCACTGAAAAATCAAGCTCACCTCCCTCTGAGCGGCCTGACTCCTGGTTCCCCCTTGGTGGTTTATGTATGCCACCGCCGTGGCATTGTCTGACTGGATTCTCACCGGGAACCCCTTTAATCTGGAGGTCCATGCCAGAAGGGCTAGGCGAGCAGCTCTGATCTCCAAGATATTGATGGGGAGCTGCCTCTCTGCTTTCACCCAAGTTCCCTGGCGAGAGAACCCCTCGAAGACCGCCCCCCAGCCTGCCAGGCTGGCGTCTGTGGTAACTACCTTCCAGACAACAGGGCTGAAGGATTTTCCCTTTAGAAGATTCTGGGGGTTCAACCACCAGGCCAGGCTTTGTCGGACCCTTGATGATAGCGTCAAAGGGGACTCTAAGGCATGTGCCCTCTTGCCCCAGGCTGCTAGAATGGCTGCCTGTAGGACGCGAGTGTGGATCTGAGCGTATGGTACTGCCTCGAACGTGGCCACTAGCTTGCCTAGTACTCGCATACACAGGCGAATAGTTGGTTTTTTCTTGTTTAGAACCAACTGAACCAACCCCTTGATAGCCTCGATCTTTACAAGGGGCAGGAACACCCTTTGCTGTTCTGTGTCTAACCTCATGCCGAGGTATTCCAACTGCTTTGTAGGCTGGAACGCTGACTTTCCCCGGTTTAGGACCCAGCCGAATCCTTCGAGGTACCGAACCGTGAGGTTTACTGCCTGTTGCAGACCCGGCCGTGAGTGATCTATGATTAAAAGGTCGTCCAAGTATGCTAGGACTGTGACCCCTTGGATCCTTAAATTGGCCAGAACTGGGGCTAGGATCTTCGTGAATACCCGGGGGGCCGTGGCCAGCCCGAAGGGGAGCGCCCTGAATTGGAAGTGTCGCTGCCCCACCGCGAAGCGTAAAAATCTTTGATGCGACTGAAAGATTGGTACATGAAGGTAAGCATCCTTTATGTCTATGGAGGCCAGAAAATCGTCCCTCTGAAGCGCGGCGGCTGCTGACCGGATGGATTCCATCCGGAAGGAACGAACCCTTAGGTAACCGTTTAACCTCTTTAGGTCCAAGATTGGCCTGACATCGCCGTTGGGCTTTGGTATGACAAAGAGATTGGAATAGAAACCTAGCCCTTGCTCTTGGGCTGGCACCTCTATTATTACGTCCTGGCAAAGCAGGTGATCCAAAGCTGCCAGCAATGAGGCCTTCCTTGCTGGATCCTTTGGTAGCCTTGATTCTTGAAAATGAGGCGGAGGACACCTTAGAAACTCCAGTCTGTAGCCTGTGGTTACAGACGCCCGGACCCATTTGTCGGGGATCTTGGCTTCCCAAACTTCTGAGAAGAAACGAAGCCTTCCCCCCACCCGCGAGAGTGGGGGCGCCCCTTCATAAGGCAGACTTAGGGGCTGTCTTTGTCGGCTTGCGATACCATGGCCTCTTACCCCCAGGGGCCTGTCCCTGCGATCTACTGTTAACGTTGGATCGTGCAGGCGGCCGTCGATACTGCCTGGAATTTGAGGGCCCCGAGACAGGAAAGAGCTGCCTTTTAAATGTAGGACCCCGGAATGTCTTTTTGACCGGTAAAAGGGTACTCTTGCCACTTGAAATAGTCTGAATATATTTATCCAGATCCTCTCCGAAGAGTCGTCCTCCATGGAAGGGAAACCCTGCCAGAAGCTTTTTGCATGGGGGCTCCGCCGCCCAGTTCTTCAACCATAAGAGCCTTCTCATGTGCACCAAAAATAGTGATAAACGAGAGGCCTGCTGGATGGAATCTTTTATAGCATCTACAGCAAAACACAGAGCTCTGGGAATGTCAGAAAACTCTTCTGCTTGTTGGGTAGGCATGTCCTTTAACATTTCTTTTGTCTGGTCTTTTAACGCCTGACAAACTCCAATTGCAGCCACAGCTGGCTGTACCACTGCTCCTGCCGTAGCAAAGGATGCTTTTAAAAGTGTCTCTAACCGTTTATCAACCGGATCTTTAAACATATGTATGTTTTCCACCGGGCAAGTTAGTGATTTATTCACACATGAGATGGCTGCATCCACTACTGGGAGCCTCCACCTCTTGGAGAATTTTTCCTCCATGGGGTAAATGACCGCAAATCTTTTCGGTGGCAGAAAAATCCTGTCCGGCCGTACCCAATCCCGAAAGATCAATTCCTCCAAGAGAGGATGGACCGGAAAAACTGCGTTGCTTAACGGAGCTTTCAAAGAGCCCAGAGAGGATACCGGAGGAACCTGAGGCTCTGGCAATGGTAAACTAAATGCCGAGCGGACCATGTCCGTCAAAGACTGTACCCACAGTCTTTCTGTCTGGGAGTCTGAAAATGGTTCCTCAGAGGCAGATCCCTCAATCCCTGAACCCTCTTGGTTCAGGTCTAGTTGATCCTCCTGTGATTCCAATTCCTCTGGAGAGAGAATCTCAGCATCTGAGGATACACCTCTTGGTGATGGGGATCTAACCCGTTTCTTACCAGGAATAGCTCTAGCGATCAATGCTGCTATTCTCTCTTCTAGCCCCCCTAGGGATACGGCTAGCATCTCCTCTGTGATAAACACAGGGCTGGGCTGATCTGGGCCAGCCTCCGCACCAGATCCCCCTAATGGCTCATCCAAGGCGCCCTTTATGTTAATAAGTTGCGGGGAAAGTATCGGCATATCCTCAGAATCAGAGGGGGAACCCCTTTGTTTTTTGGTCTTTTTTGTACCCTTTGACCCCGAACCTTTGGAAGCCATAATACAAAATCGAGGGACTCCGCCAACAACAACAGACTGTAGTGGCCAGGAGTACAAAACCAGAGCTTAGGGGACAATAGATCACTAATGCCCAAAAACTGATGGGGCCCCGTATGTTTTTCTTTTTTTTTTTTTTTTTTAATATATATTATATATATATTTTTTTTTTAAAACATACAGTGACCCCAAACTTAGTTTGCCAGCCTCCAACCTGCTGCAAAAAGGGGAATTTTTTGGCTTAACAAAAAAGGCATTGGAACAAAGTCCAGCATGTACTACCCCTCTTCCGCCACCGGGAGTCACTGTTCTGCCGCTCTGCGTCCTCTCCTTCTGAAATCAGCCTCAGACTGAGCACTGACAATGCCTGCTGATCTATAACAGCACAAGGCGCGCCCCTGTATGACGCCGCAGGCACGCCCCCCCCCCGCCCTCCTCTCTGAACGGCGCGAAAAAACGTCTATAAGACGTGCGCGCGCACGCGCGTATGCCGGAACAGGAGGAACATGGAGGAGCCGCGCTGCTGGAGACCCAGGACTGCAGTATCAGGCGGCAGATTCAAACCCCCGGCCAGGTAGGACTCTCCAAAAGGCCCCATAGGGATCCTTACTAGTCCTAGGAAGAAAGCAGCAGGTTAGCTAGCAACACATTCTTAGACAGGGGAACCTAGTGATGGGGGAAAAAAAGGGGTCATCCTGTCTTTCTTAGACATAGTGAGCAAGGTTGCCAATGCAGAGCATACTTAGGCTATCCCCCCTTTTAGGTTACCCCGGAGAGCCTGCTGTCGAACCAAGTCCCGCAGGCTCCCCCTTACCTGCTCCATGCTGCAGGATGTTTGTCCAGCAAAACGATCCAATCTTCTCCCATCTCCGTGGGTAGCGTAGTAGACCTTCAGGCCCTGGGGTCCTATGAAGGTACCCACTGTCCTGGACCTATATAGCACCCTGGCAAACAGGCACTTATGGTTTTTACAAACTCCAAGTCCTGGGCCCAGGGTCCAGCCCTCCAAAGAGGAGCATTATAGGCAAAACCCCACGGTTTGGGGCCCGGGTACTGTCCACTTTGGCACTGAGGCTCCTTGGACAGATCCGGTTAGCCCGCCCTTAATCCCAAGGATGTGGAGCAAAGCTATTCCGTGACCAACACCTAAGACACTGGCGAAAAAACTGAGGGACTCCCTCTAGGGGAGGGGGTTATATAGGGAGGGGACTTCCTGTTTGAGATTGCCAGTGTCCACACCTGAAGGTACTCCATATAACCCATATAGTAATGAATATGCCGCTCTGTGTCCCGTGATGTACGAGAAAGAAAGAAGGGACACTTCATTCTCACCAAGGTGAAAATGGTGGTTGGGGAGGGGGTTAAAAGGAAGAAAAAAGGCCCCCCAAAAAGTTTCAATTATGGGGCATAGCAGCAGAGCATAAAGCCTTAGTTGATCTAGGGGGTGTGGTTTGAAGTTCTTCAGAAACAAGCCATCAAATAACACTGGCATGGTGGTTTAGTCGTAAGTAACAAACTTTAAAGAAAAGTCCTCTGGGAGCATGATATCAACACAACACACACAGGCAGAAGCATTAAAGGGTTCTCACACATCTACATCTCCTCCGCTTTTACAAGGCCAGGAGCCTAAAGTTCCACCTTCAACATAGGTGTGCGCAGCCTATTGCATTAGGGTGTGCACCACAAAGATCAAACACATAGTACCGATCACTCACGATGAAAGGGAAGGTGCCCGGAAGTTACATATTTACTGGCCCCTTCCCCCACTCATCCTAAAACATCCCTGCAGCAACAGCTGTAGGGGGAAGAGAGTAGGGAAGCCAGAAGTGCTGCGGGGGGAAGGAGGGGGGAACCAGGGCAGTAGGGGGAATCTTTGCTGCACAGGGTGATTAGGGTGTGCCTGGGCACACCTGGCACACCCTGTACGCACGCCTATGACCTTCAAATAAATCTGAGATTGTGGATTGCATACCCAGGAAAAATGACAAATGCGTGACCACCAGCTCTTTAGTAAACATTGGCTTAAAGTGGACTCATGCAGAGCAAAGTAATGAATTCACTTTAACTCGGACATCTCAGAAGCTTACACTCATCTTTCTTTCACTTCTGAATCACTCTGTTTAGCCATTGGAAGAAAAAGGAAATCCCTTACATGCTACAAGTAGCCAAACCCACAGCATCAGATAGGGATAAGAACTTTACATGCAACAATGCTGTCACAAACAAAGGGTCACATCCTTCTCCATACCCAGAAGTACTGGGTATTGCTTGTGGCTCAAGAAGCTCAATGGAAATGCAGGGGAATGCGCCACAGTCACAGATCTCATCCCATTGTCTCCACGCCACTCCTTTCACAAACAACACCCTATTTTCTATCTCCTCCTGCCTATCATTGTTCACCCCATCTCATGCCTTTTTCTGCTCCATCTTCCTTGCACACTAAATTATGATCAACTCTGTCTACACCAGGGATGACCAACCTTTTGAAGAGCGAGGGCCACTTAAGTGACTTGGTAAATGGTCGTGGGCCACAATGAGTTGATCGGGCGGATGACAGGTCTGTGTCCACTCTGCATATCTAGAGCAGACACAGCCCACTCTACTCTATGGGCCCTTCGTTCCGATCCACCCAGGCAGAAGGGGGTGGATCCTCTTTTGTTTTTTTCTTTAGCGGATCAGTTTGAAAGCAGCCCAGTAACCACTGCAGAACAAATATGCCCATATTTGGTATCACTTCGCCTGTGACAGGGGGCAGTGCTATACAGGAAGCATCAGCTTATGCGCCTTTGCTTCGCAGCCGATTGCTTTCTCTACCGCCGGCTTCATTCACAACGCTGATGCTTTGGGACAACGGCTCGGCAATCCGCGATCCAGGCTTGCCAACCAGCCATCCCAGAGCAGAAGGTCGCGCACCCCTGGTCTACACCATCTCCCACCTGCACCACCTTCTGTCAACTCACTGTTTCCCACTTAACTCTTTGTGCACCATTGTCTTCACAAACTACACTCTATTGTCCACCCTATCTCTTGCCACACTACCTTCTGTCCTTCTTGACCATCTCATCTGCTCACGACTCTCTCTGCTCCATCTTTCTCTGAAACTACCCTCTCACCCAATCTGCTCTCTTTCTGACCTTCTTAGCATGAAAAGTACATTTGATATTAGGTTCACTTTAAGGTAATAATATCAAGAATAGCTCAGTAAGATGACTATAATATTATAGGATTATGATTAGGTACAGAATAAAACTATATCCCCTGAACTTTATTTATATGGTAAACATTTGTAGTAAAGGTTTAAGGAAGATTCGGAATTAAGTATTTTGAGCAATGATTAATTCCATAAAAATTGTGAAGAAAAAAAAAGGCAGTGGACAGTATACTGGGTGATGAAGCCCAACGACATTAATCAGAATTCTGCAGAATCACTTTCTGCACAGCCGTAATATTCTTAAAACAATATTTGACATATCATTAACTTGCTTATTAATATAACTAGCGTTTCACTTGATTAGGCAAACAAAATAAATTTATTGCAATATCCACCATGGAGGTTGAATAGAACTAGCTCACTTCTTCTGTAAATTGGGAACCCAACCAAAAAACTTCAAACAAAACAATTCTCTCTCCAAAATGTTGGCAGCCGATTCCTTACAAAAAGAATCAACTTTAATTGTAATTACAACCCGAAATGCCAATCACTTCTATTTTGTCCCCGAGCCAGAGAAAAGAAGGACAACATAATTGGCTCAGGCAGAAGGAGCTAAGCGGCTCTTAATCCAATATTTATTTTGTTTGGGAAAATACGGCAAGCCGCAAGCACGATAGGTCAGTAACGTGCTCCAGAAAGGAAAACAGAAGAGAAGCAGCAGACAAAAAGCATAGAAAAAAAAATACATTTTCAGAAGGTTGTTCAATTACAGAATTTACTCAGGAATTATCCCCCGTCAACACTTGACTGCTAGTACTGACATATATGGGAAAATAACGCTTCATCTCCACATGCAGATCCTATTGGAACCAACTGTGCAATTCCAATTGTTCAAGAATTATGAAGACATACAGTGAATCCGGAAAGAATTCACAGAGCTTCACTTTTTCCGCATTTTGTTATGTTACAGCCTTATTCCAAAATGGATTAAATTCATAATTTTCCCTTAAAATTCTATAAACAATACCCCATAATGACAACATGAAAGAAGTTTATTTATAATCTTTGCAAATGTATTAAAAATAAAAAACGAAAAAAATCATATGTACAAGTATTCACAGCCTTTGCCACGACAGTCAAAATCTAGCTCAGGTGCATTCTATTTCCAATGATTATCCTTGAGATGCTTCTACAACTTAATTGGAGTACACATGTGGTAAATTCAGTTGATTTGACATGATTTGGAAAGGCACACACCTGTCGATATAGGGTCTCACAGTTAACAGTGCATGTCGGAGCACAAACTAAGCAATGAGGTCAAAGGAAATGTTCTGTAGATCACGAGACAGAAATGTATCGAGGCATAGATCTAAAGGTTACAAAAAAGGGGCCTTATAAACACAGTGGCCTCCATTATCTGTAAATGGAATAAGTTTGGAATCACTAAACTGAGCGATCGGAGGAGAAGGGCCTTAGCCGAGATGTGACCAAGAACCCAATGGTCACTCTGAATGAGCTCCAGCATTTTTCTGTGGAGAGAGGAGAACCTTCCAGAAGAACAACCATCTCTACAGCACTCCACCAATCAGGCCTGTATGGTAGAGTGGCCAGACAGAAGCCACTCCTAAGTAAAATGCACATGAGAGCTCACCTGGTGTTTGCCAAAAGGCACCTAAAGGACTTTCAGACCATAAAAAAAAAAAATTCTCTGGTCTGATGAAACAATGATTGAACTCTCTGATCTGAATGACAAGCGTCATGTTTTGAGGAAACCAGGCACCTGGCCAATACCATCCCTACAGTAAAGCATGGTGGTAGCAGCATCATGCTGCAGGGATATTTTTCAGTGGCAGGAACTGGGAGACTAGTCAGGATCGAGGGAAAGATGAATGCAGCGATGTACAGAGACATCCTTGATGAAAACCTGTTTCAGAGCACTCTAGACTTCAGACTGGGACAAAGGTTAATTTTCCAACAGGACAATGACCCTAAGCACAAAGCCAATATAACAAAAAAGTGGCTACAGGACAACTCTGTAAATGTACTTGAGTGGCTTAGCCAGAGCCCAGACTTGAACCCGATTGAACACCTTTGAAGAGATCTGAAATGGCTTTGCACCGACGCTCCCCATCCACCCTGATGGAGCTTGAGAGGTCCTGTAAAATAGAATGTAAGAAACTGCCCAAAAACAGGAGTGCCAACCTTGTAGCATCATACTCACAAAGTATTGACCAAAGGCTGTGAATACTTATGTACATGGGATTTTTTTAATTTTTAATAAATTTGCAATAATTTCAAATAAATGAATTTAATCCATTTTAAAAAAAAGGCTGTAACAAAACAAGATGTTAAAAAAAAGTGAAGTACTGTGAATACTTTCCGGATGCACTGTATCACATATGTGCAGACACATCTGTATTTTTAATAGAATGGGACAGCCATTTTGTGGCCTGAACAAAGATATTAAAGGCCAACTCCAGCTTGATATAATTAAAAAAATAATTGTTTTTAAGGAATTTATGGTATATTGCCCACAGGCTCAATGTTTCAAAATCCAGCACTGAGTCTTTCCTGGGTTAAGCGATGTCAAGCACTTGACCCATTTCCTGTGAGCCCACGTTTTCAGGTGGCCAGGTGTCATGAACCCACTTCTAAGGGGTGCATCAAGCTACCCTAAATCACAGGAAACCACTGCAGAGAGCAGTGCTAGGACCTGCTCTGTCCGACGGGAGGAAGAAAAAGACCCATGAATTCATGTGACTGGACCAACAAGCCCTGGAATAAAGGAATGTACATAAAGATAAAAAATGCTGAAATACGCTTAGAAGGGGTCTCTGTCAGTCCCTCCCACCGACATCCTTTGAATTAAATATTAAAGATGCCAGGTGGAAAATTGCCAGCTGAACAGCAGCTGCATCCGATCAGATGTAAGTGCTGTTCAGGTATTCTGATAACCAGCACCAAAGCCTTTCAGAATACAACAGCTCAGCAAGGGGATTGCCCTAACGTGGATGGAGGATTTATTGTATTCAGCCAGCGTTACCCATCACTTCAGACAGCAACAAAAACAATATACTTAGTAGAGTGGGGAAGAGTTAAAATTTCAGGGAGCGTTTTATTGCTGTTTGTAAACCCACTGGAGATATTCACCTGTACGAATGACAGTATCAAATGTATTGAGTATAGCCTCATATTAAAAAAATCAATAACAACTAGTTCTAATAAAGTACCATCATCCAAATTAATATAGAGAAAGAGAGAAGAGAAGGAAGGGTGAGAATCAAGGGGCAGTTGCTGAAGCTAACCACAAAGATTCCCGCCTAATTTGTTGTAATGGACTGCCTGCACACTATATGGCATGGACTGGATCTGGAGCATCAACCTCATGAGCGAAATGCAGTCAAAACAAGAAACAAAGGGGAACTCATAGCGTATTAAGTTGATTTAACCACTTAAGGACCGCCGCATGTACATTTACGTCGGCAGAATGGCACGGACAGGCACATCAATGTACCTGTACGTGCCTGCCTAGACGTGGGTCGGGGGTCCGATCGGGACCCCCCCCGGTACATGCGGCGGTCTCCGTGGCTTCAGGAGCGATCCGGGATGAGGGGGGGCTGTTCGTTTTTTTCCGCCCCCTCCGGATCGCTCCCAGCCAATCCGCGCGCTTCCCTGCGTGTCACTTCCTCCTCCTGTGTAAACACAGGAAGAGGGAAGCGATGTGATCTCTCCTCTCAGTGGTATTTTCAACCGCCGCTGAGGAGAGATCACATCACACAGTGAGTCTGCACAACACTACACTGACACCAGTACACGCAGGCACATTAACCCCTTGCGATCACCCCCCTGTCACAGTGTCACTGAATGCAGTGATCATATATGTACTGATCACTGCATTTAGTGTCAGTGTGACAGGCAGTTAGTGTTTGGTCCAGGGTAGCCCCCGTACCCCCCCTAATAAAGTTTTAACCCCTTGATCACCGCCCTAGTTAATCCTTTCACCCCCTATTGCCAGTGTCACTAAGCGATAATTTTTCTGATCGCTGTGTTAGTGTCGCTGTTGCCGCTAGGTAGCTATTTTTTTTATTGTGATTTTTTTTTTACTAAAGACATGTGGCTGAATAAATTTTGGCCTAAATGTTTGACTAAAATTTTGTTTATTTGATTTTTCTTATAACGAAAAAAAATATTGATTTTTTTTCAAAAATGTCGCTCTATTTTTGTATATAGCGCAAAATATAAAAATTGCAGAGGCGATCAAATACCACCAAAAGAAAGCTCTATTTGTGGGAAGAAAAGGACACAAATTTTGTTTGGGAGCCACATCGCACGACCGCGCAATTGTCTGTTAAAGCGACGCAGTGCCGAATTGTAAAAACCCCTTGGGTCATTTAGCAGCATATTGGTCTGGTCCTTAAGTGGTTAAAATAAAATAAAAACCGTTAAGCCAAGTGGCCTCTTACTTTGAAAGTGCCTGCCCGACACTGGAGCTGTAAGCGTTGCAGATTCCTGTACAGGGGTCCCGCTTGTGTGGCAATCTAGTTGCGGTATTCTAACCTGCAGCTTTGCTGGTTACTCAGATGCCGGGACTAACTGGGGCATACACGTGACCAGGTACTTGCCGCCGACGTACGTTTCATGTGTTACACTGATTGTTGTTTATTAACCACTTAAAGACCCCCGCACGCACATATACGGCCACAACATGGCTCGTACAGGCACAAGGGCGTAAATTTACGTCCCCGCCTGAGTGCGGTTCGGGGGTCCCATCGGGACCCCCTCCGTGGCGTGCGGGGGTCTCCCTACCTCTGGGAGCGATCCGGGATCTGCGGGCGGATGTCCGTGATATCCGCCCCCCCCGCGATCGCTCCCAGCCAATGGGAGCGCGCTCCCAGCCTGTCACTTCCTCCTCCTGTGTTTACACAGGAAGGAGGAAATGATGTATTCTCTCATCGCAGCGCTGTTTCCCAGCGCTGCTGATGAGAGAAGACATCACAAGTAAGTGTGCACCAACACAACACTGACACACACTCACATAGGCATATTAACCCCTTGTGATCGCCCCCCCCACCCCCCTGTCACAGTGTTACTGAATGCAGTGATTTAATCACTGCATTTAGTGTCAGTGTGACAGGCACTGTAAAAAACAGTTAGTGTTAGGTTCAGGATAGCCCCCCCACCCCCCCAATAAAGTTTTAACCCCCTGATCACCGCCCTAGTTAACCCTTTCACTCCCTATTGCCAGCGTCACTAAGCGATCATTTTTCTGATCGCTGTATTAGTGTCGCTGTTCCCGCTAGGTAGCTATTTTTTTTTATTGCGATTTTTTTTTTTACTAAAGACATGTGGCTAAATAAATTTTGGCCTAAATGTTTGACTAAAATTTAGTTTATTTGATTTTTTTTTTAACAAAAAGTAAAAAATAGTGTTTTTTTTTCAAAAATGTCGCTCTATTTTTGTATATAGCGCAAAAAATAAAAATCGCAGAGGTGATCAAATACCACCAAAAGAAAGCTCTATTTGTGGGAAGAAAAGGACGCAAATTTTGTTTGGGAGCCACGTCGCACGACCGCGCAATTGTCTGTTAAAGCGACGCAGTGCCGAATCGCAAAAACACCTTGGGTCATTTATCAGCGTATTGGTCCGGGTCTTAAGTGGTTAATTAGTATTTGTGGTCACCCCTATAGATGATTTAATATATATGTTCTTTTGAATATTGTAACCACTTGTTGTTCCTAGAGGAACTTCCAGCGCCCTCCACCTCCCACTTTTTTATCACAATCACAGTTCATCACTGTTTTAGTGGAGCAGCTTTATTTAGTTATTTTTTTACACAAACTTATTAAGAATTTTGGCGCGGAATCACACCCCTCTTGTATGAGATATACTGTACCAACAGAAAACTTTTGGGGAAACCCTAAGTATTTGTTTATTGATTTTTAGATGAATTTTGTATGTAAATTTTATATGTAAAAAATATTTTATTTTATATAAAAATTACGTTGTCGTTTATCAGTACCGAGTAAATCCATTACAACCAATTGAGCAGGAATCTTTGCGGTTAGCTTCAGTAACTGCCCCTTGATTCTCACCCTTCCCTGTTTCTCTGCACTAATGACAGGTGTCAGACAAAACAGGAAGTGGTGGGAAATGTCAACAGGAGCAAACCATTTAGAAAAACAGGTGCCAAGCCTTGGATTTGCTATCTTACACGCACACAAAAATGGGCTTTAAAGGTTTACAGGACAAAAAGGATTTAACCAAATCTATGAACATAGAGAAGGTGACCATCAAGATTTTAGGGATGAGAGTTTCCAGGTAGAGAAAATAAGGACCTTATTGGTTGGTTTGAGTAGCAAGTACAATTTTTCCTTTTAATCACCAGGGCAAAGTAATGCCTCTGCTGCCTAGTGAATGTCTGACAAATATACAGTATGGGCCAGATTCAGGTAGATGAGAGCATCTTTGCTCCAGAGTAACGCTTCTCATTTACGTTACTCTGACGACCCTTTCAGCGCAAGTACTGTTATTCACATAGCAGTTGCGCGTAAACTTGCGCCAGAGTAACGATAATGCGCTGGCGTAACCCGACGCAAGGGGAAGTGGGTGTGATCATATGTAAATGATGGGCGGAGCCCAGCGCAGAGGCTTACGTTCAGCGCATCAACCACGGAGCATGCGTGAGGCTCCACTCGCCCCCTTTGTGCGCATGCTCACAACTTCCTTCGGCACCACTTCACGGGAAACGTCAGCGCAATGCCTTCCGTTGGGCGTTTAAATGCGCCCGTAGAAGTGCCATTCCAGCACTAAAGTATATCCTGCTCCCCCTCCCTGCAGTGATGTTACTTTTGTTCTGAGATGGCTGCTCCCGTTCCCCGCAAACACACAGGAGAAAGCTGAACTTTAATGGCCAGGAGCTGTCAGCCGTCATCTCGGCTATGGAGACCTATGATGTCTTCCTCCATGGCTGTAAAATTTGACAGACAAGCATGGACAGAGGTGTTGTCCTGCAAGTGGGGGTGCTCAGCTAGCTCTTCTCGTCGGTAACGCTGCTGTAGCTGCTCTCCTGCTGACCTGTGGCCATCTGGAGTAAAGATAAAGCAGCCTTTTGTAGAAATAACTGCGCCGGACGGACGAGATACGCGCGGCGCATGTAGCCAGCGTATGGTGCTAATCCGTTCGTGAATTGGGAAAAATCCCTCATTTGCATATTTGCAGGGGAAATCAATAGGCGCGACTGATGCGCCAAGCGAAATTAAGCGCTGACGATACTCTGGCGTCGGAACGTTCCGCCAGTCGCAAATGGCCCGTTATTGGGCGCATCTAGTTTGGTGGGTACGGGCACATAGAAACGACGGCGCATCTTCACAGTTACGCGGCGCATATCGAAATACTCCAGCGCAAGTGTTGCTGAATCTGGCCCTATATGTTTTTTTTTTCATTTTTTTGTTCCAACATTTCTGTGAATTATCCCTATAACATAAATTCATAAAAAAAATGAATACCACTTAAAATAATCTGGAAGCAAAGCAGTAAAAGGTTTATATTACAAGCACATGTGATTTCTTTGCATGCCGCTTTTTAAAGTTGCATCTATATAATTTTGCAATGCTCACATCAAACCAAAAGATGCAGAAGAACGATGTGTGAAAATACTTAGCATTCACAAGCAGCCAATCATGCTTTTGCTGCCCAGTAAAAAACATACGCTTAAAAGAGATCAATAAAAAGGTAGCTTTATAGCAGAGCATACCATTAGAAATGTGGAGCACGAGAAACTTTTATTCATGGAAAACCAGATTCCAGCTGAACATTTACAACTGGTGTATGCTACATGTGGCTTTCTGACTATTGGGAACTACAAGTTCCAGCAGTCGGGAACTCCAAACCGAAGAGGCACCTAGAGGTGCCTTAATGTACGTTCAGAAAAGGATAAACTCCAGACAAATATTCAATAATTACTGGAGTTATATATTTATTAAAACGTCAAGAAATGCATTTTTAAATGTACAAGTGTAAAGACCTAAAGTGTTATTAAACCCACAATAGTAAAATCAGTGTGTATATGCAGTAACTAAGGTATGCTTGTTATACTTACTGTCCGGCTTTGGTCTCCCACAACTTACCACTAGCTTGCACATCAGAGGGATGTACCCTCACAGGCCGCTTTATTAGGTACACCCGTTCAATTGCTTGGTAACACAAACTGCTAATCAGCCAATCACATGGCAGCAACTTAATACATTTAGGCATCTAGACATGGTGAAGACAACTTGCTGAATTTGAAAGCGAGCATCAGAATGGGGGAAGAAAGAGGATTTAAGTGATTTTCAACGTGGCATGGTTGTTGGTGTCACACAGGCAGGTCTGAGTATTTCAAAACTGCTGATCTACTAGGATTGTCACGCACAACCATCTCTCAGGTTTACAGAGAATGGTCCGAAAAAGAGAAAATATCTAGTGAGCGGTAGTTGTGTGAAGGAAAATGCCTTGTTGATGTCAGAGGAGAATGGGCAGACTGGCTTGAGATGATAGAAAGGCAACAGTAACTCAAATTATTACTCATTGCAACCAAGATATGCAGAATACCATATCTGAATGCACATCACATCGAACCTTGAAGCAGATGGGCTACAGCAACAGAAGAGCACATCAGGTGCCACTCCTGTCAGCTGATATCAGGAAACTGAGGCTACAATTCATACAGGCTCACCAAAATTGGACAACAGAAGATTGGAAAAACGCTGTCTGGTCTGATAAGTCTAGATTTCAGCTGTGACATTCAGATGGTAGGGTCAGAATTTGGTGTAAACAACATAAATGCATGGCTCCATCCTGCCTTGTACCAACGGTTTAGGCTGACTGTGATGTAATGGTGGGGGATATTATTGATTGGCACACTTTGTACCAATTGAGCATTGTTTAAACACCACGGCCTACCGGAGTATTGTTGTTGACCATGTCTATCCCTTTATGACTAATGAGCAAAGGAGAGAAAAAACGCTCAGATGTGGAAACCTTCAAGGCGATTACTTCTCCCAGAACCACGGGTGCAGGCAAAGCATATGGCATTGCAAAACAAAAGAACAGATTCTTCTGGACAGCCGCACACCGAAAAAAATTGTAAAATCCAAAACAGCACTACAAGTCACAGCACACTGGTAAACCGATGCGTTTCACACTATATTAGTGTTTAGACTTAACACTAATATAATGTGAAACGCATCAGCTTTACCGGTGTGCTGTGACTTGTAGTGCTGTTTTGGATTTTACAATAAAGGCAATTTTTATTCGGTGCGGCTGTCCAGAAGAATCTGTTCTTTTGTTTTGCAATGACTAGTGTACCCATCCTCTGATGGCTCCTTCCAGCAGGTTTTTCATCACTGGTTTCTTGAACATGACAATGAGGTTGCTGTACTCCATTGGCCTCCACAGTCGCCAGATCCCAATCCAATTGAGCACCTTTGGGATGTGGTGGAACAAAAAATTTGCATCATGGATGTGGAGCCGAAAAAATCTGCAGCAACTGCGTGATGCTATCATCTCAATATGGACCAAAATCTCTGAGGAATGTTTCCAACACTTTGTTGAATCTATGCTATGAAGAATTAAGGCAGGTCTGAAGGCAAAAGGGAGTCCAACCCAGTAGTAGAAAGGTGTACCTAATAAACGGTTCGTTGAGTGTATATTCATTTACTTTATTTTCCCCTGATGGTGAGAGACAGGGTCAGCACTGTAAAGCTGTATTCAGAACATTTGTTCAATTTTCTAATGGTTACTGGGGGTCAAATTAACATTTCTTTTTGACTGTAGTGACAAGAAAATATTGAGCATTTTGGGTTTTAATTTTGGGAAATGTTTACATATTATAAAGCATACTGTATCTTCTAGGCACAAAAGAAACCTGATTACTATGTTCAGGTCTTGACAACATTTTAAGAGCCTTTGAACAAAATTAGTTGACTCAACAATGTCATCATTGAGTGATTTTTATCATTTACATTCTATTGGTGTATGGCTGGTTTGAGCCAATCAAAGAATTTATGAAACAATCAATTGGAATGTACTGTATTTATTGGCGTATAACACTCACTTTTTTACCTTGAAAATAGAGGGTAAACTGTGCCTGCGTGTTATACGCAGGGGGCTGTGGAAAGTTATTTTGCTGAAACTTCCCTCTTAAATTTGGGGTGCGTGTTATACGCCTGTGCGCCTTATACGCCGATAAATACGGTACTTCCTGCCTCCTACATACTCCTAATGGAAAAGCAGCTAATTATAAGGAAGGGATCTCTTTAAAACTAAAGATTTACATTACATTATCTCACAAAAGTGAGTACACCCCTCACATTTTTGTAAATATTTTATTATATATTGTTATTTATGTGACAACACCGAAGAAATTACACTTTGCTACAATGTAAAGTAGTAAGTGTACAGCTTGTATAGCAGTGTAAATTTGCTGCAGGGCAGTATTGCAACATAACAACCCCAAACATACCTCCAAGGTGACCACTGCCTTGCTAAAGAAGCTGAGGGTAAAGGTGATGGACTGGCCAAGCATGTCTCCAGACCTAAACCCTATTGAGCATCTGTGGGGCATCCTCAAATGGAAGGTGGAGGAGCACAAGATCTCTAACATCCACCAGGTCCGTGATGTCGCCCTGGAGGAGTGGAAGAGGACTCCAATGGCAACCTGTGAAGCTCTGGTGAACTCCCATGCCCAAGAGGGTTAGGGCCCTTTCACACTGGTGCCTTTTTCCCGCGTTTTCGCAGTAAAAATAGCGCTATTAAAACGTCCCCCATGCCCCTCTCCATTAATATGAATTAAAAATGCGGTAAAAACACGGTAAAACGGCAAAACACCGCGATTTTACCGCGTTTTTACTGTGTTTTTTAATTCATTTCAATGGAGAGGGGCATGGGGAGGGGCATGGGGAGCGTTTTATGAGCGTTTTAATAGTGCTATTTTTACGGCAAAAACGCACCAGTGTGAAAGGGCTCTTAAGGCAGTGCTGGAAAAAAATGGTGGCCACACAAAATATTGACACTTTGGGCCCATTTTTGACATTTTCAACAGGGGTCTACTCACTTTTGTTGCCAGCAGTTTAGACATTAATGGCTTATGTCCTGTACACACGATCGGTTCGTCTGATGAAAATGGACCGATGCGCCCCAACGTTTTTTTCCACAACCTGTTTCAAATTTTTCTTATGGTTAAAAAACCTATAGAAAAAAACGACCGTCTGTGGGGAAATCCATCGGTCAAAAATCCACGCATGCTCAGAATCAAGTCGACGCATGCTCGGAAGCATTGAACTTAATTTTTCTCAGCACGTCGTTGTGTGTTACATCACCGCGTTGGACACGTTTGGATTTTTAACCGATGGTGTGTAGGCAAGACTGATGAAAGTCAGCTTGATTGGATATCTGAAGAAAAAAATCTATTGGTCCTTTTTCATCAGACGAACCGATCGTGTGTACAGGGCTTTGGTG
Source organism: Rana kukunoris (assembly GCA_029574335.1). Classification (NCBI taxonomy): domain Eukaryota; kingdom Metazoa; phylum Chordata; class Amphibia; order Anura; family Ranidae; genus Rana; species Rana kukunoris. The sequence continues at coordinate 55,677,908 of CM056053.1, forward strand.
TTGAGTTATTTTGAGGGGACAGCAAATGTACACTGTTATACAAGTTGTACACTCACTACTTTACATTGTGGCAACATTTTATTTCTTCAGTGTTGTCACATGAAAAGATATAATAAAAAAATTACAAAAATGTGAGGGGTGTACTCACTTCTGTGAGATGCTGTAGGTAGACATAGAAGATATGCAATGTGCCCTGGGTAGAATTAGCAGCTCGCAGAATGATTTTTACTTGTTGCTGCTTAATCCAATTCCAGTTAAAATACAGACACCTTCATCCAGAAATCAGTCATATTTTCAGTTATATTAAACACATATTCGCAGACCTCATACTCCGCTGAACTGTGACCTCTGATTAAATAGTGCATTTTATGGTCTGCTGCTCCAGCTGGATGGATTATTCCAACTATCATCCAAAAGAAGAGAAAGTAAATCAGGCAAGAAACAGAAGGCAGACAAGTTACTTCTAAGACCCGTCTGCATTAGATGAAGCTGCCAGAGGGATATAAAATCTGCGGTTCCCTTACAACAAAGGACATGCTCTCTAACCTCTTCACAGATAGAGGGCTGAAATATACAAAGCTCCGATGTATTGCTGACCTCTCTGGCACAACCGACAGATCTGTGAATTGAATAACCATGTCTTCCGTGCTCTCCACATATGTTTATTGGATCATTCAAATCCCATTCAAAGAATCATGATTTTTTTTTTATTAGGATTATTAGAAGTGTATCTGGGCAGAGCTGGGGAAATGGTGGCTAAGGTGCACTCCAGCATTTCTTGCCACACGTCTTGTTATGGAGAGTCATAACTAAAGCCTCGTACACATGATCGGATTTCCATCGGACAAATCCGTGAAATTTTATGCAAAGGGCATTGGCCGTGAACTTGTTCTGCATACAGAACATTTTCAGCCAACATTCACGAAACAACATGTTTTTTCTGCTCTTTAGCGCCATCCTTTGGGCAACTTCTGCTAATGTTGTCTTATGGTTAGCATTGTTTCAAAGAATGCATGTTTGTACTTTGTACAAACATGTACAGGCCGCAGAACCCCCCCCCCCTCCCCATTACAGAACACAGGTGGTGAAAGGAGCAGTCCAGCTAAACTTTTCTTCACCACTTGACCTCAAGAAGGCTTACCCCGCTTCATGACCAGGCCATTTTTTCAATAAGGCACTGTCGATTGCGCTGTCGTGGAATGTTGTACCCAAATAAAATTGTTGTCCTTTTATTTCCCCCACAATAGAGCTTTCTGGTGGTATTTATTATTATTTTTTGCCAAAAAAAAAAGGGCAACAATTTTGAAAAAAATATATATTTATTTTACTTTCTGCAAAAAATTTGAAAATCAAATGTCTTCAAAAATTTAGGTCAATATGTATTCTGCTGCACATTTTTGGTAAAAAAAAAAATAAAAGTCCAAAAAGCCTATATTGATTGGTTTACGCAAAAGTTACAGCATCTACAAACTATGGGATATATGTTTTTCAATTTCTATTTAGTTATTTGAATAGTAATGGTGGTGATCAGCGACTTATAGCGGGGCTGCAATATTGTGGTGGACATTCTGACACTAACGGACACTTTTTGGGGACCAGTGACACTAATACAGTGATCAGTGCTATGCACTGTCACTGTAGTTTAATGACACTGGCTGGGAAGGGGTTAACATCAGGAGCGATCAAATGGTTAACTGTGTGCCTAGCCTGTGTTTGTGTACTGTATGGGAGGTGCTTTTACTGGGGGGAGGCATAGATCCCTGTTCCTGCTTTGCAGAGACACAGGATGAATGCCTTCCATAATGAGAGGACGTGATCTTCCTCTACATTGGCAGATCGCTATTCTGGCTCTCTGCCTAATGATCTGGGGGTGCTGGTGGACATCAACTTCAAGGTACCCCAAGATCAACTTCGGCTGTGTGTAATCACAGCGGTAGCGGGTCACCAGAGGCGTGCATGCGTGCCCTAGATCCATAAATGCAGGATCCCATACTAGGTACATTATCCTGCACAGGAGAGCCATATATTCAAGTCATACGATCGGCAAACGGTTAAAGAAAACCTATACTGAACAAGACATAGTGGCCACCACCATTGACCTCTGAAGAGCTAGATGATTGGCTGTTTCTGTGAACTCCTGATCTGCATGCTTGTTACAAGCTAATATGAATCCGAAGGAAGGTTTTTTTTTACCCTTACATGTTTACCTTACATTTTAAATTTGCATACCCATCTATTTCTGTATATGGATAATTACACACAGCACAAGCCGATCAGTGGGTGCCAGCCAATGGATATCCGCCGTCACTTGCTGATTGGCGAGGAGGAAGACAGGACAGAGCTTTGCATATGAAAACAATACAGAGCACTGTCCTGTTAGTGGGGATGTGGCAGGGAATAAAAACTGCCACATCCCTTAGTAAAAACACCTCACAGTAAACACATAAACACTGGTTAGGCACACATTTAACCCTTTGATAACCCTAGATGTTTAACCGCTTCCTAGCCAGTGTCATTAATACAGGGACAGTGCATATTTTTTAGCACTGATCACTGTATTAAGCCCTGTACACACGATCCAAAAATCGTAAGAAAAATTCTGCATTGGAATGGTTCGTACGATAATCGGATCGTTAGTACAGAGCTTTCGAGAGCCGATCAGGACAGTTCATCAGACATGCACAGAATTTTTTTTCGTGTGATGCCAGATCGTAGGATTTTCGCTTAATCAGTACAGCTGTGGTTTGAAAATGCAATACAAATGCATTAGAACACACGACATCACTTCCGCATTTTTATTCTGTTGTATGAGAATTTTTGTGACTTTAGTAAAATCATCAGATTCAACATGAGATTAGCATGCAAAAAAAAAATGGACAATTATTCGTCCGATAACCGGATCGTGTGTACGGGGGGCATTAGTATCACTGGTTCCCACAAAGTGTCAGTGTCAGACTTCCCTCCATACTATCACAATCCCACTATAAATCGCTGATTACTGCAATTACTAGTATTAAAAAAAATTCCAGTATATATTATATACCATAGTTTGTAGATGCTATAATGTTCACGTAAAACAATCAATATGCTGAATTACTGGTCTAAATTTATGATTTTTTTTTTCTTTTTTCTTTGATATTTTTTATAGCAGAAATTAAAAAATATATATTTTTTTTGTAGCTGCCGATTTTTAATAAACACAAATATGACTGAAGCTCCTCTTTAAAGCCGGGTTCCGGGCATAATTTTTTTATTTTTTTTTGCCAGCTAAAATTAATCACATTAAATAGTTCCTAAAACATATTAATAGCTCCCCAATCATTCCAGAAATCATTGCAAACACTTGCCCTATATACTATATATATACTCCTTTATATATCAGGCCTCATCAGTGCTGCATATTAATGCCACTGTCACATGACATTTAAAAAAAAGTATCGGTAATCGACGAGTACTTAAAAGAAAAGTATCAGTACTTGTCTTAAAAAAGTGGTATTGTGACAACCCTATCATTTTTTAACTGAATGCTGAACCACTTTTTGAACTCGTTGTGTACAAACACCAAATAAATATGCTTGTTTTATTTCAATTGAGTAAAATACCATTCAGTGCAGCTTGCTTCCTTTGCTTATTCCCCATTAAGATCACAATAAATTGTTTGTAACCAGATATTTTTTTAAATGGCATTTTAATAGTTTACAAAAACACCAGCTATAAAATACGCTTAACTTTTATTATTTTACAGGGAAACACAATGATTGCACTGCTTCGCCGCACAAATGAGAGGTCTAAATGCCCAGAAAATGTCATTTATCAGAAAAACTTCAGTCTCACATAGACAAGGAGATTACTACAATAAAAGCTTGGGTTACACATCTATAAATAATGGGGTACACAATTAAAGACCAGTTCTCCAAAACATCCCTCATATTCTATTGAGACACATGAGGAAAAAAGTTAAATTTTTCAGGGGATAATTCATTCTATTTTTAATATCGAGTGTCCAGTCCAAACGCTGTATGGTACATAAGAATCTTAACTTTTACAGAACGGCTCTGGCAGAGATAGAAAGATACCCTTTACATTATATAACATGGCTTTTAGAAGTAATAAACTGTTTTTTTTTTTTTTATTATTTAGTTGGGGTATTTACTCAAAAGCGTTTGTTACTGAGCGGCCATGTACCAGCTGAATGCCGAGATTAGGCTTGTGGTCTCTGCAATGTAAGCTAATAGGTGAGACAAAGAATTATGAGGTGGGTTTACAAGGGACAAAAAGCTCTTACATCATTTAAGGACTTCTGAGGAAGGAAAACAGGTGTAAAGGCGCTGAAACGCTTCTAAATAAAAGCTCCGCCCAAGGCTCAGACCTTAAGGCTGCTGACACCTCCAACATACCAGAATAAAGAAAGGGATAGTCGGCACTCAGGATGACATCCACAATGGTATTTCTTTATTAAATACATGTACAAAGCTGTAAAATACCTACACGTTTCGGACATTAGTCCTTAGACATGGCTCATAAATAAAGAAATACCATTTACCGCTTTGTGAACACATGACCTGCATGCCTACCAAAAGTGTGTGAGCAAACTTATCTGGATGCATAATCTTTGTAATGTGGTGTCAGTGAAGGCTACGGTTAATGCTACAACACAAAAATACATATTAGACAGTTCTATACTTCTAACCTTGAGGTCCTTTCTTCTGAGTTAGAGTCAAATTTGGGTTATTTGTATGGTCAACTGTTGTCTAGCCAACTGTATGGCTGTTTAATATGGCAAAAACTAGCATAAAAAATGCAGTAACTACAGCTACCAACCAAACTGGAAACTGATCGATTGAGATAAAGAACTGCAAATGATTTCTGCGCTGACTAGCTACTGTGTATTGGTACCCACAGAGGACTGTCAACTGATACAAACAAATTAGAAATTGTGTATTTTCCAAACCAAACTCACCTTTCTCTAGCAATGAAAGGGTACATTTCCTGCTGAAAATATAATTTACAGATCATTCTAGATTGCTACTGTAAGGACTGGTTTAGCTAACCTGAAAGCCATCATATGAGCTCTGGTGGGTTTCATGACCCACTAGCTTCATAAAATGTGACTAGCCTGGTCTGTGACAACTTACTGAGAACTAAGAGAAAGTCTAATGCCTTGTACACGCGACTGGGTTTCCAGAAGGGAAAACGTCGAGGAGAGCTTTTGGCCAGGAATCCCGGCCGTGTATGATCCTTGCAGTTTTTCTGACAGGAAAACTGACCAAAAACCGCCAGACAAAAAAAAAAGAGAACCTGATCTCTTTTTTCCCACCGGGATTCCCGGTTGGCTTTTCCCTGTCAGTTTTTGGCAGTTTTCCTATGGGAAAAACTGTGATGAAGCATACACACGGTCGAGATTCCCGACCAAAGCTCTCATCTGAGTTTTCCCGATGGGAAAACCTCTCGTGTGTATGGGGGAAAAGTTACAGAGCAGGTTCTTGGTTTCCCTCGGGATTTACGACTAATCTTTTCCCGTTGGGAATCCGATCGTGTGTAGGAGGCATTAGCCCCCGTTCACATCGGTGCGATTTGTCATGTCCGATCACAGCCTATTGCCGGCAATGGCACTATCCCAATCAATGCGACGCTGACTTTGCGGCACCGCACCGATTTCCAAAAGTTGTTCCTTCACTATTTTTGGCGACTTCTGGGGCGTCAATAGACATCTGTGCATGAACCCGCTTTCCTTTTTTTTTATTTAATCTGGAAACAGGGTCTCTTTAAAAAGGTTACTACCATTTGCTTTGTCTCTCCCTGTAGGCCTATGGTGATATCCAGGCTCTCAGACACACAACAGGTGACCTTGTTGAGATTCTGGTTGGGTTACATCTCAGTTTTACCTCAGATGACCCCACACAGCATGCTCACAAATGTACAAAAACGGATAAACAGCTTTGTTCTTTCCTAGTCACTGCAAGTTGTCACAACACCATCATTTACGTTTTACAGTCCGTCAACCGTATAGTTTCTGGGACGGAGTAAAACAAACCATTTCATACTCCCTTAAAAGCACATACAGTACCTGGAAGAGTTTTGTTCTCATTTTTAAATAAACAATCCCTGTTTTCTGCTCAATTCGCAGCAAATGAACACTTAGAATCCATCCCACAGGTGTAACATGTCCTCACCTTGAAATTCGGCTTTGACAGCAGCTTCAACAATTCTCTGATCTCGCTGTTCAGGGGCTTGCTCTGCAGCTCTTCAGCCAGCTGTAAAAGAGACAGAATTGACACCATGAACATTAGCCGAAAGCAACTTCACCCATCGCAGTGACAACTGAGAATCGATCTTGTTCGAGAATATTGCTTTCCAGTATGCTCAAAACAGAAGCCAGCATGAACAAAAACAGACGATTAATCACTAGCTCTCTGCTTCAGGCCTCAGCGGGCCAGATCCAAGCCAGTTCCTTCAGCAGAGTTTAAGTCTAGTAATCGTATCTGGCAGCGCAGTAGTCAGATCACATTCTGATTTATGGCTCTGGGGGCAAAGTCGTGCACTTCATTTAGGAGAATGGCTCTTTGCGTGCAGACAAAGGACTGTTTGTAAAAAGTGATAGTTCAAACTTTGACACTGTCTGTTTAAATTGAAAAAGTTGCTTCTGAACGAGGTGGTAAAATTTGCATTGCTTCCAATAAGCCACAGAAGATGTGCTGTTCAGCATTTGAGTACCGACAGCGAGGGGAAAGAAGTACCCCCAAGAGTCAGAACTGTCTGTGCTTTACGTTATGTTTACACACATGATAATTAGTTTCTTAATGTAAAACAGGGCCAGTCCAAGCTGCTTATGCATGCCACCTAACACAGATATGGCAGCTAGATACAATAAATAAGTTATATGAGCAATGGAAGAAGAAAAGTGGCAAATAACAAGTGTGGACGTGACAAGTAAAGTGGCAGATAAAGTCTGTATTGTTTCAAAGTCTTTAGCAAAACATAGAGGCTGCTATTCTAACTTCTTCTAAAAATTCTATTGCCTGGTTGTCTTGCTGAACCTCTTTCTGAATTATGGTACAGTAAAATCTTGGATTGCGAGCATAACTCGTTCCAGAAACATGCTTGTAATCTAAAGCACTTGTATATCAAAGAAAGTTTCTAAATAAGAAATAATGAAAACTCAAATGATTCGTTCCACAACCATTTATTCATAGGTCCTTCAGTTTATAGTCAATATAAAGGGATTATAAAATGTTCATCCACAAATGGAAGCCTCCACAAGGGGATTAGAAGAAAAATCCAGCAGGAGCTACAGAGTCCTTTCACATGGGACGGATCTGTGATGATCCCCCTCGTAAACCTCTGCTTAGTCAGCGGGGATCGCTCCATTGATCCCCGCTAAGCCGGCGGATGACACACTGTGCAAGGACCGCTCTCTCAGATCTCCACTCTCCCCTATTTGGGGGATCGAATGAACACGGACCGTTTGTCCGTGTTCACCCGATCCGCAGACGGATATAAAAATAGGGGGTTTCCTCTGTCTGCAGAATCGGAGGATTGCAGACCCGGATGAGATCGAGTGTCAGCGGATGTTCATCCTCTAATGCCCGCAATCTCATAGGGATCAATGTATGTCCCTTTTTCATCCGTAAACGGACGGATGAAAAAGCAATCTCTTAGGCCACTTTCACACTAAGGCGCTTCTACACTGCCAGTAAAAACACTGAGACCTCATGTAGTGCTTTTCAGGCTCTTTTGAAGAACTTTCTATTAATTTCAATGAAGAGGGAAGGTTTTCACAGCCCTGCCAGCACACTGCCCCAGTGTGAAGACATTCATTGATTGTAATGGAAATATGTTTTCATGAGCTTTTAAGGGCGCTTTTAAGGGCGCCTGAAAAGCGCCTCAATGTGAAAGTGGTCTTAGGCCTCGTACACACGATCAAATCTGTCCGCTGGACCGTTTCAGCAGACAGATTCGATCGTGTGTACGGCCGAGCCGACGGATTTGGCCACCCGACAGATTTCAAAGCATGCTTTGAAATCTATCGGGTGGGAATCCGTCCGCCCGACATGTCTGCTGGTTAGTACACTTACCAGCAGACATGTCGTCCATCACTGCCGCCGCACCGCCGCCGAATGGATTCGGCGCATGCGCGGAAGTGTTTTACTTCCTGGTGCGGTGACGTGGCGGCGTCAACGTCACCGCCACGTCACCGACACGTCAGCGCGCTCTCTGCTGGCGGGGATTTTGGTTTGCTCGTGTGTACACGCGAGCAAACCAAAATCCCAGCAGACAGATTTGTTCAAATCTGTCGGACGGACAGATTTGAACAAATCTGTCTGCTCGTGTGTACGAGGCCTTAGACAAAAACAAGCATTTAAATTATGCAGTGCAGGCACAGCCCCATGTCATGGGAAGAAAAAAAATTGCCCAGATTTGAGCTTTTAAGAGTTTTGACTTTGTTCTGGGTTTCTCAATTTGCATAGCAGCTATGGGTTTCCAGTTATAAGAGACTGCTATACTAGTATAAGAGGCTCTCTAGGGTTTGGATATAAAAAAGTCACTATAACAGCCAGGCAAATTGCATTTTCAGAAGGAGGTCAGTGATGATAAACCACCTACTTTCTTCCACAGAAAGGACCCGTCACCTGCACAATGCTATCACATAGGCCTTGGTAGCCCCCTAGTGATAGTAGTAAAGTTAAACGAGCCGAAAAAAGAGAAAATACATTTTAATTAAAAAAAAAATGAAAACCTGGATTGCACCACACATATTATATCTTGCTATACACATTTGAGTGAGAGAAATAATTCTAGGGCCATCATTTTCCTACGGATAAGATTGAATACCATCATTTTGCTGCACTTTGCTGGTGCAGGCAGTTTTGAGGCTTGGCATGCAGTATTTGGTATCCATTTACTCTACACTAACTGTTTTATAATGTACAGAAATGGTGATTACTGGTAATTGTTTTTGTGTGTAATAAAATGTATGTGTGTTTTTCTGAAAAAAAAAAAAAAGGATTTGATAAACAGTTGTAGAAATATGCTACATAAAAAAAAAATGCAACTACCATATTGTTATTCTACAAGGCCAGTGCTTTCAAAAATGCAGATTTTAACATATGTGTGAAATTTTAGAGGGGAACTGGTTAAAGAAAACCAATGTAAATGACAAAAGTCAATGCATGACGAAGTTGATGTTGAAATACATATAGATATAGATATATGTGTATGTATTTTACATATGTTGTTATATGTAGGCATTCCAGGACAAGTCCATTTTACACATCAAAAGGTTGTGCAGGCCACATTAGTATCTGTTAATCTAATTACACATATCAAAAAGGACTTGTTGATCGAAGAGGGAAGTGGCCAAACAACATTTACTCCACATATCAACAGATAATGACTCTGGGCTATGTTATGGTTAATATGGAAGAATGCAAATTAGGGCAGTTGATCACTACAGTTTCTGGAGTCATTATCTGTCACTCTGAAAGACAGAGGGTAGATCAAAGGCCTAATGGCGATGGCCAATCAAATTGCTCAGCCATTCAGTGTATAGGCAATATAATCTGGAAGTCAGCTTTGTCATTCCATGATTATGAAGGCACAGGTCTAAGAAAAGATGGGACTCTGAAGGCTGGTATTCGTTGTCATATTTACTCTGTTGGATTTTTGTCATCTGTTGCAAGTATTGGACTTTGTTCTGTGTTGGAAGTCAAATAAAGTGTCTCTCTCTGGAAGAATCTGGTTGCTGCTGAAAAATTACTTACATCATTATTATAACTAAATAATTATCATCTATACACACTATACTATATCACTACAGTTGAGAGCCTAACTCAGCCTTTCTCAACCAGGGTCAAGTCCCTAGGGATTCTTTGAGCAATGGTGGATTTGTCTTCTGCTTACACTGAACTATTTAAGGGGGACGCTATATTGACCACAAAGTATAAGAGGGAATTTCATTAATGGCGACTTGTGTATGGGGACACTACTATTAATGTTATGATTGTTACTGAAAATAGTTTTGTTGTATAAAGCACAGGTGTAATTTAAAAAGATTTGTTGAGGTGTGAAATTCTCTAGCTATGCTATATATTACTTTTTATTTTAATAAAACATTTCTACAAATTACTGATCAGGCTAATGTATTGTGGGCTGTAGCTATGTTCATTTTTAGCAGTTCCTTGAGACCTTGAAAACTATTTCAAGTGTTCCTCTGGGGTAAGGTTTCTCACCCAGGGTTTCTCCAGAGGTTGCTGAGGGTTCCTCGAGTAATGTGCAATTTCTGCTTCTGAGATAAATTCCCACTGACACCATTGATCTTTTTAGCTATCTGTAATTTTTTCTCAATGACCACAAGTGTAAGGAGCATTCTTCTCACTGACCATCACACTAATGTATCATGAGTTTTAGATATAGGATTGTTGGTTCCCTGAGGCCAGAAAGTTATTTCAAGGGTTAGTCTGTGTTGAAAAGGTTGAGAAAGGCTGCTCTGGGGTAAAAAGTTTGAGAGGCGCTAGTCTAACCTGTCACAACTTTACTTATGTTATCTGCTCCTGAATGATCCTGGATGTGAACAGGCCACCATCTTGCAGGGCAATGCCTGGTCTCTCAGAAACCAATGCAGCATCAGGAGCAGGTGGGGTATGCATAAGGCATATCAAGAGAAAGTCACTATAGTGAATTTGGGGCCCCTGTCATATAAATCATGCTTGGCTTTAAGCTATGAATAGAATTTTGTGCCAAGACCAAAAACTTTAACTTTTGGTCTCATCAGACCTGAGAACACTTTTACGGCGTCTCCCACATCCTTCAGATATACTGATCCCTTCTTCGCTGGCTCTTTAAACCCATCCTTACTAGTTTAGGTGGGCAGCCTCCTGTAGGAACAACGCTTGTGTCATATTTATACATTTTTTTTAAATAATGGATTTAACAGCACCCTAGAGAATGTTTATTTTTATTAATTTACCAATGACTGATGCTTTTCCAAAACTTTATCCTTGACTTGTTTTGATAGCTCCTTGGTCACCATGATGCTGTTCGCTCAAAAAATATCCTCTACCAAAATTTGAAGCCTTAAGAAACAGATGTATTTATTTTGAGATCATGTGACAATTTAATTGCACACAGGTGAACTTATTCAACTAATAATGTGACTTTTGAAGGCAACTGGTTGCTTCAGAGTTAGTTCACAGCAAAGGTGTGAAGACTTATGCTGTTCACACCTTTGAATTTTAGGAGTGTTGTGGAGTGTTGAAAAAACTCCTACTTGCTGCATCTTTGGTGCTTTTCCAGCAAAACGCATGTTACTTAGGGATGAATGGCAAGAACTGTAAAATGAACATAAAATGCAAAAAGCACTTAAAACACACTGCAGGTACAAAACACCAAAACAGACAGTTGTGGGGAGGGTATCAAGACTTAAATTTCTTTTTTGCATATGACATTACTGACAATGATAAAAAATCCTAATGAAAATAATTCAAATTTCAATTAATTAAATCTTAATGAAGTTCGTTTTAAATCCAACTTGTAAGAACACAAAATGGTGAAAAAGTCCATTGGCAAAAAGGGTGACAGACTCATTGGGGTTTCTAGAAAACAGATGCAGAAAAAAATTCTCATTCAAAGCAATGAATGGCTGACAGCACCTGCAATACTAAAAGTGGTTATAAAGCTAAAATGTTTTTTACCTTGATGCATTTTGCTGCATTCGGGCCAAGCCGCACTTTATGTCTATGGACTCACACAGCCTGACTCTGGATTGAGCCTGCACATCTGCCCCCTATAGAAAATGTTTGCTATGGGGGCAGACAGAGAAGAGGAGAAGATTTCAGCTGGTGTCATGGTTTTCAAGGCTTTTTTGCACCCCCCTTTCTTCATGTGTCCAATACCTTTTTCCCAGTGTCATTTCATTTTAATACACATAACTTAATTTCTGAACTTATTTGTTTTGGTTTGTTTATATGTATGGATTGCATGGGTTGTTACCGACATGTGGTGAAAATTTCATGTCAATGGCACCTAGGTCATGGTCAAATATATTTACCTAGAAAAATGGTGGCGCGTTCAATACTTATTTTACCCACTATTTGGTCTTTCACTTAAAACTGGTACCTATGAAGCATGTTTTAAACCACTTTAAGACAAAACGACTTTTTGAATGATGACCTGCTAACAAAAAAGGCTTATACATAAACGATTGTACAGTATACGCGCAAGTTCACATACTGGAGCAAGTAAGGTAAAGCGTGGATTCAGAGCCCCATAAATGTAAAGGTCTCCTTAATAAGGATTGCTGGTGTAGCTTACAGACCGCATGTTACTGTAACCTCTCTAATACCTGTAAAGGCTGCAGATAAAATAAGTAAAGCCTGCACGTTGTTAACATAATGTCCTGGCAATGCACACAGAGCACATTCATCCACTCAGACATCATTTGTTAGAAGGAGAAAGCTGTCCACCCTCTCGGAGACAGATAAATGATGCCTGGGAAGTATTTGTGCTGCCGCACAGTAAGCATCTGAGACCTATGATACACAATTATAAGGCAGTATCATTTTGCAGCAAAGAAAACTTTACATTTTACTTCAGCCATAACAATGAATAATTAGGATTCTCATTAATGATAAACATGAAACTGCATACTATATAAGAACCTTTTAACTCAGGTTTACATTCATGTGTTTTTTTCAAGCAAATCTTGCCTCAGATTTCCAGTGTTTGCTGGTGCTGCGGCACTGATTGTAGCACCTGCCTTCACATTTTCTTGCAGAAGCTTCAGTTGTGTGGCAAAGTCCTGCATCCCACTTTGCTGGAAGGAGGTTAATCCTCCTACTCCCTCCCTATGGTTTTCCAAGGTGGACGAATTCAAAAACATGCAGTCTCCTTGTACAGGTGTACAGTTGTACCTGTATACCTGAAAGCATACCATCATTGCACGATCCTTCTTCACAAATAAAGGGGAAAAGATCCCTTCCTGATTTGATGAGCAACAATTTTGCAGAAAAACTGCAGATTTTGTCCGAAAGATTTTTTTACTGCAAGGACTGTATATGCAACCTACATTGATTACGGACACAGATCTGTGAGACGTTTTGGGGAGAATCTAGCCATCCAGTCTGCTTCCTGTATGTTCGTGTGGTCAGCAATTCCAAGCTAAAGGCCGTGGCTGGGTCATAGCAAACTGTCCTTTAAGCTTGCCATTTGGTAAGCAGGTCTAAATTACGGTGGTCGGGCACTCTATTTTCTTTATGTGGAATCACTGTGGTGACATTTAAAGGAGGATTGGTAGGCTTTCACACTGAAGCGGTGCGCTAGCAGGACCGCTCCAAAAGTCCTGCTAGCCACATCTTTGCAGCGGTATAGGAGCGGTGTGTTTACCGCTCCTATACCGCCCCTTCCTATTGAAATCAATGGGAAACCGCGGTAATACCGCTTGCAATGCGCCTCTACAGAGCTCCACTGCCCAATGTGAAAGCAGCCTAAATCTGCTTAACTGTTTATTATCATATACCACACTTAATTTATTTCTGGCGCAGATTTTCTTCTTTTTTGCCATTTGTTCTTGTGTTATCTCACATTGAGCTGCTGCCTTTTTTCTATTTATCCAGCGCGGTTTCCTTTTTTACTTTACATGGAGAACCTCACTGCCACTCTCTGCATAACACAGAAAAGACCTTTCAGGACACCTGGAGACCGTGGCAACATTTGGTTTTCACCGGCACTTACCTTGTTTAATTTATTTCCCCTCAATTTGGGTAAACTTTTTTTCTGTCCTCTTTGTACTCTTCCCGGAAGAGAGTGCTTGATTATGGTCTATACCCCTGCTCATCTTTTCCGCCCTCAGCTTGCTATATCTCCTCTCTTTTTCCCTCAATTCCCCCCCCCCCCCCCATCTACTGGCTTCTTAGTATTTCACAGATACCTGTTACTTGACCACTTGTTTTTATTTTCTCTGACTATATAGAATTTGATGGCAGCACCTCAGTTGCTATATTGAGATCCACGGGGTCTTGGAAATTTAGTTTACACCAGCATTTGCCCTACTCATCCCTATCTTGCCCCAGGGATACCTTCCGTAGAGTTAACGCGTAATTGTGTCCATACTGTTCCTATAATTCTAGATTGTAAGCTTTAATGAGCAGGGCCCTCTGATCCCTTATATATTAAATTGTATTGCAACTGTACTGTCTGCCCCTATGTTGTAAAGCGCTGCACAAACTGTTTGCACTATATAAACCCTATATAATAATAATAAAGTGTATGTAAACCCAATTCATGAAATTTGAGCTGGGCACATGAGAGTCTCTACCCATGAGGAGATGGGGTGTGTGCATTTCCTCCAATCAGCTGTCTTGGACTTCACTTCCAGTGCTGAACAGGAAGAGAAAATTTGTAACATGATACTGACTTTGTAAAGAATATATAAAGCTGAGGACAGCAGATATACATGTAAATAGTATATAGGGAGATTTTTTTCATCCCTGTGTATCATCTGAGGCTGTTCACTTCACTGGGTATATGTGAGGGACTACATCCACTTTAAGGTTCCACTGTTTTTGCAATTCTCTTGCTTTTGTCCTCATACAACTCCTTACAGGCTATGTTATGTTCCTTTTTCTCACATTTTGTCTGTATGACACACATGCATTCTTTTATACTGATACTCAGTATTTTGTAATTACTGGTAATGTGTCTGCCTGTTTTGCTCACTATAAATGCTCAAATAAATAAAAGGAATTCTAAAAAAATAAATAATATGTATTTTAAATGCAGCTAGAATAGAATAAATACTTGAATCTGTCATTTCATTTGATCCCCGTCATCCTTTGCACAGCAGCTCTCAGACTGGGAGATGGAGAGACACCAATTAGGGCTATTTTACTATGCATAGTGCTGTCAAGTCTAAAGCTGGTCATAAACCGATCACAACTTCAATCAGTGTGTGGGCTTCCCCCACTTGACAAAAGTCAATTGTTTAAAATCGACATTTGTAGAGGATGTATTTTAAAAAGTGTGGCATACATCAGCAGGCTGCAGTCATTGATCACTGTATTCCAACAGCTGCTGTCAAAATGCAATGTCCCGTGAAAAAGGGGAGTGGCATTTCCACCATCTACCTCATTTATGCAGATGGAGAAATCTGTTAGTTTTTCATTCAGCCAGTTCCTGTTCCTGCCTGATCTTTCTTAGTTACCTAGTTTTCCTGCCTTACCTTGTTTCTCACCAAATTTCTGTCGGCCCTGATCGAGTGCTTCTCTAGGACAGATAAAGGTCAATAAACCATTTGCAAGGCATGATAGCTCAGGCGTAGATGAGCAGTATAAATGCACAAACATGGAGGATCGTATGGTAACTAGGAATAAGGTATATTGTCTTACGGCACATAAACCTCCAGGGCCTGCTACCAACTATGGCGTGTTGCCCAATGCCTGTCAAGTATTTTTTTTTTTTTTTTAAATGGGATGGTGATGCAGAGAAAGACAATGTACAAAAGGAAATAGAGGGTGTAGAAGGGAGGGAAAAAGAAAAATAGGGGGAACCAATTAATATGTAAGGAGTGGGCAGGAAATGTATAATCAGAGGACCAGGGAAAAGGAGGCAAGCACCGGGAGGGTGGGGGAGCGAGGTGGAATGGAAAAAAGGCCTAGGGCACCATTGCAAGGCGCAAAGTGGTAAACTGTCAGGATCACTCCAAAATGTTGGGCAGCACCGGTTGCACAAGTTTAGCATTAGGTGCATTTTATTGCATAAGACTATCTGTGATGGTACAGTTATTTTTTTTATTTTTTTGTTTTACTATACTATCCATTTACTCTGTGCCTTCCTCATTTCCAACACTATATTACATTTTTTGTTTTATGTTTAATTAAAGACTCACACCAACTTTTGCACATAAAAGCACAAAAAAGTCACATATTTTACATGCTTACTTGCAGTGTTTTTAAATATTCCCAAAATATCCATAATTATTTTTTATTCGTTTGCAATATGTCTTTGAATTTGTTAAAAAATTTGACTGGTCCAAAAAGTTAGTACAGTCCACTCCGTACTTTCACATTATAGCCCTTTCCCCTTCTTTGAGTGTCTAAGTACTCTCTGTGCTGGCTCAGCTCCTTCGTCGCTCCATTCACCTCCCTACATAAACTTTTATGTAGCTGCTGGGTAGAGAACAAAGGAGAATACAAGTGTAATTTGAATGACAGCTTTGAGTCTGTTGGGGCTACTGAAATTACATCCAAGATGGTGGTATCCAGCAGCAGTCCTGGGGATTTTGGATGCACACAGGTAATTGGCATGCAAAATTGTTAAATGCACATTTCATTTGAAAAGGAATATTTTTGTTGAAATGTGTCTGAAAACTGGTTCTTCTGTTGCTCACTTGTTGTCAGTGGCAAAGGAGTATATCAATTCACCTCTGTTGTAGACAAATGGTGCTGTATACACAAAAAATGCACATAAATGGGCACAGCGATGAAACTGCAGTCAGTTTGCATCCATTGAGGTGCATGCCATGTATAATTAAAAACAGAGTATAAGAAGATATCCTAACCATTAACATGTATACTTTGTTGTTGCATGCTAGTTGAAATGTGGCAGAAGTGTCTGCTCTGACAAATAGAGAAGGAAATACTCCTGTAAGCTAGCAGGAAGAGGAGAACTCAGGATTGTGGATCAATAAATTGGTGTTTACAAGTAGTACAAATAGCAAGATGGAGATGGGGCAGTGACAAAAGGCCTGCAGAACCTCCATCTATGTGCAACACCCTCTAGCGTGTGTTAGATGTAGTGTTAGTGTAGGCCAATTTTGGCTTGGCTGAGGGCCAGGCTTGGGTTGTGAATCTGAGTCAGGGTTTAGTGACTCAGGGGCTGGATGACTTATCTGCCCCCTGGTCTGGAAGTTGGTAGAAACTTCTAGAGCTAATCAGTGGGAGTAAGGAGAGGTTGCCATGCATATTCATGAGGTCCTCAACCAATCCCCAGCAAAAAAAAAGGATCTGGAAGAGGGCAGCCCATCTCATAAATAGGGGCAGTCGGGTGGAAGATGGAGATGGAGTGCAGAGGAGGATGTCAGCAGCCCTTGAAGGTGCCCCCAATCTATAGGGGGGTGACTTTAGGCCTGGGTGCTGGAAGGATCAGCCGAAACGCCTTGAGAAAACCCTTCCTGGGAGGCATCTCGCAAGGAGAATGCATCAGGAGCAGGTGAGCACACCTGGGAGATCTCCTGAGAGTTTGCTGGTAAGTGTCAGTCTGGAGGACTGTGGGGGAAAAGATAGCCTGGAGGGCTAGTAAAAGGGGCAGCTGCAGCCAGGTGGGTTAGCAGTGCCTGAAGAGGTGATGCTGGAATCAGTAGCCACAGAGTAATGCAAGCTGGACACTGAACTTTTGCTACACAACCAAGGAGTCTCAGGTTCCTGCCTGTACTGGGTTGTTGTTTCATCTGACTGAGCCCTTGTTGGATAATTCAGTGTTCCAGCTGGTTTCTGTAAGCGAGTGCTTGAGGAAGAAGAGCTGTATATAGGAAGAGTTGTCCCTGAAGTTTGTTCTGAAGTCAAGTGGGCATCCCATAATTTCACATCCCTATCCAAGTTATTAAACCTCAGTAAGCCCTGGTTCACACTGGGCTGCGGAGTGAAGCCGTGCGAGTTCAACTGAACTCGCACAATTTCAGTCACAGACTGTTTTCAAATTCAAGTGTACCTGTGAAGATCAGGTGTGCCTGGCTGTGCAGGATGGGGATCTCAGTTTACTTGCGGCTCCTTAGGGGGAGTGCTCATTATGAAACTGTGGCTAGTGCTAGAATACATGGGCATTTGAGCTATGTTTGAGTAATGTTAAGTGAGCATTTTCATTGACTTGTATGGAGGGATAAAGGCAAAGTACAAACTTATCTCAGAAGCCTTAAAAAGAGTATCCCTTTTCCAAACATTATACAGCCATTTATCATGGCACGGCCTGACGATGCTTTAAAACAGTGTGTGTATTACTTTACAGTTCCATTGGCAAGCAGAGCAGTTCATTCAACTGTTTAGTTGAGTTGTCCTTTTATTTGTTATAATTAATAATTTTAGTAAATATGATTGCTCTGAGAAAGTATAATTATGCACTAAGCATATTCCCCCCATAATAGGAAACATCAACCATTGTCAAAAAAATTATCCCCAAGATCAGCTGGACATGGCGTGCCTGCAGAGTCAGCCCATTGATGTTTTCTTACTGAATGGATAGTGACCAGCTCTTCTCGTTCCTATGGTTAAGGTTTAGTGACTGGATGAAAGCAGCAATCAGTAACCTAGATTATTTCTCCAGTTCCATCGTGTCACAGGGATCCCATCTGCCTCTCAAACACAGTTTTTCTAGCAATCCAATTCTACATGTGCACAAGAAAAACCTCATACTAGAAAAACATCATAAGGCTTGGGATGAAACCACAAGCGGAACCGCAAGTGGAACAGAACCATAAATTTACTTGATTGTGGATTACTTGAGATTTCTAAAATCTAAAGTCTTGTATCTCAGATCTCCAGTATAAGAACAGGGATGGTGCTACATGCCAATTGAATTAAATTCCACTTAATTCTTTTCACAATGTCCAAACAACACGCACCCTTTCGCTGCTTTTCACTTAACAGTCGACTGCTCCGGAAAACGTTTTGTTGTACATCTGGGACATGAGGGGTTAACGCTACCCATAAAACAAAAATGTCAGCGGTTACGCTTTAGCTATAGAAACACTGATTTCCATGCCTGCAACCAGGAGCTCCGACCCAAGCCAATTTGTGCTCGGAATCCTCTGTCTTCAGCACTTTTTAATGTTGGTTTAAGAACATGTAACAGAAGATGTGCAAAGTCGTCATCTGGGAGAAGGGCTTTTTATTTTTGCAATGTTTTATGCTCACTAATGTACATAATGTTTTGTTTCTTAATCTTTTGTTGGATCATTACTGCTTTCTATAGATGTTGCCAAATTCTTTCCAAAAAACAGGAATAGGGGATTGTAAATGGTTTCCAAGATAGTCAGCAATGTAGACAACTATTCGATCAAGAGACACCTATGTAAAGTATATGAAAGTGGTCTGGAAGCTAGATAGGTGGTAAAGCCAAAAAGATATCTGAAGTATTTACTAGTAATAGGCATCAGCTGCTCCACAGCCATGTAATACAAGTATATTGTTACACACTGGAAGAAGTATAATTAATCATGGGGATCCAGAGCAGGGGGGGAGTATGTAACCACAACCACGCCATACTCATTAACAATATATTCTATTTAAAAAAATAAAAATAAAAATATTGCAAAAGAAGAGAGATTTTTTGCAACATATGCAGACCTCTTCAGCTATTCTTTTCAAATATTTTATTGAGAATTTTCATAAATAAATACAGAATACAATACATGTACAAATAGTTGAATATGCACAACATATAAAACAGACTTCAAAAGGCAAATTCAAGCAATAAGCTGATATTCATGAAGTCTATAGATAACCAATGTAAGGAGAGTAAGAGGGATGGGGGTGAAAAAAAATGGGGGATAATGGAGGGAAAAAAAGGGGGGGGGGAAGAGGGGAATTTCCATATGAGAAGGAAAATGCATGCACTTCATTAGGTAATAACCTTCTATTGAGATTGTAAAAGAAGGAGAGTGTGGAGAAGGTGACATAAAACAACTTTATAAAGAAGCTATCCTTAATGAATGAAATTCAGCGGAGCTTTTGAAACATATCCAACATGCCCATTTATCATAAAAGGCCTTAGGTGAGTCTTTGGATTGAGAAATAAGCTCTTCCATATCGGCCATGTACCCAATTTTAGTAAACCAATCCGAAATGGTAGGAGGTGAAGACTGTGTCCATCTAATAGGTATACATAGTTTGGCAGCATTGATCAGGTGAAACATCAATGATTTTCTATAAATGTATTGAGGAAGCGAGGAGTGGTGCAGCAAATATTGGGCAGCCGTGAAGTCAGGGGTATATGATGTAATGTGAGAAATCAGTCGGTGGACTTCCTTCCAGAAGGGTCTCTTCAGCTATTCTAACACAGGTAAGAACAACTAAAGACTCGTATATGCAAGTCTAAACAAGTACCAAATCCAGTGAGCCGTCAGCAGAATAGCCAGAATTGTCAATGATGCCAATGCTCTGCATTGCCGTAACCTGCGTGCTCCCGTGCACATTGGCACACCCATGTGCGCAGTGGCGCGAATCGGCAAATGCGGGGTCACAATGGATAGATTCTTCCACCCTCTGGCCCCTAAAAAGGACATCTGCTCTGCTCACCAAGTGCTGGATGATCGTCAGCCCCCCCATGTGTTGCTGTGCTTCTGTATATACTGATATTGGATTTCCCGTTACCGTCCCGGCTTGCCTATGACCTGTCTTGTCTTTATCCCTGGCTTTGACCCCGGCTTGTGCTACTGACTCTGCTGCTGCCCGATTACCTGTGTATGACCCCGGCTTGTGCTACCGACTCCACTGCTGCCTGATTATCCGAGTATGACCTTGGCTTGTTCCTGATAACATCTTCTGATCCTGACTGATCACCCGTGCATGACCACTGGCCTGGCTCCTGATCCTGCTTCCTGTCTTGCCCTGCTGCCATGTATGCCTCGAACTTCTTAGGGACACCTTCTCAGAAGTGCATCCTGCTTGTTCCTGCTATCATCTAGTGATCATCTCGGCTCTTTAGGCTATCAACAGCTGGCAACCTGTGCTTCTTTGGGCATCGCATTGCCTTTTCTTACCTTCAGGGTTGCTCTGCACGGGGAGCCCTCTCAGCACTCCAGCCTCCTACCAGATACGTGACAGATGTACAATCCTCAAAGTAGAGAAACTTTACTTTCCTTTCTGACTGAATCAAGTCCTTCTATGTGTCTTACACACTACCCTTCCCAGACACTGCAGGTCACAGTGGAAAGGTTTCAGCAACAAAGGCAATGCTGTCAATCCAGAATACATTGTCTGAATTCAGGAGAAGTGCTGCATCATTGCCACTCCATCACAGGAAGCTACATTCAACAGGTATTTGTGGGAGTTAACAGGGGGAACAATAGAAAACTGAGCGCAGATAAACTTGTAGTTAGCTTCTGCACAACATACATTTTTAAGCTCATAGTTCTAAATTAGACCTGACCTCTAGGCAACCAGCTAAATACACAGATGAAACACATACTGTATATATGAGTGGTTTTACTTATCAAAATATTAGAATTTCTTTCCATTCATTCCTTAGATTTACATGTCTGGCAGGGTAGGAGATATGATTTTTCTTTGCTGCAATTAGGTGACAATTATGGGTCTTGCCCATCCCCAGCCCATGAATGGAAAGAAAGGAAAAGCAGCACACTAAAGGGGTCTTATCTTTCTGCCCTTTTCTTATTGATATGTGTGACTCTATAGTCACATGGGCTGCACAGACAAGAAAAAAGAGGAAATTAAAAGATTAAAAGGGAACTGCAACTGAAGAATGCTCAGTAGATGACAACAACTGTCCTACACAATTTAAGATTGCAATGGGGATGCAGAGAAGATGGGATGTTCAGCTAAAGGCCAGGTATATTTCACTCTACATAAAACTAATGCTTTAGTGGCTTTGAGTATGCACACTCTGTTAAATAACATATACAGTGGTTGACCGCGATATTGTGTCAATCTCGCTCCCTTTCTCGGCGAGATTGAACACTTGCGAGCCCCATTGCGGGAGCCAGCGCCGAGCTGGCTTGCCGCGATGGAGACAAAGCCGTCATAGAAGCGACGGGGATCCGACAAGGATTCCCGCCAATTCTACACGTGGGCGGAGTTTGTTATGAATCCTGAGAAGGAAGTCCCCGCCGGATTTTAAATAAAAATCCGGCATGGGTTCCCCCCTCAGGAGCATAACGGGCCCTTAGGTCTGGTATGGGTTGTAAGGAGACCCCCCTACGCCGAAAAAACGATGTGGGGGTCCCCCCACAATCCATACCAGACCCGTATCCAAAGCACGCCGGCCGGCCGGTCAGGAGGGGAGTGGGGGCGAGCGAGCACCCCCCCCCTCCTGAGCCGTACCGGGCAGCATGCCCTCAAAATGGGGGGGTCGGGTGCTCTGGGGCAGGGGGCGCACTGCGGCCCCCCACCCCAGAGCACCCTGTCCCCATGTTGATGACAGGGCCCCTTTCCGACAACCCTGGCCGTTGGTTGTCGGGGTATGCAGGCGGGAGGCTTATCAGAATCTGGAAGCCCCCTTTAATAAGGGGGCCCCCAGATACCGGCCCCCCACCCTAAGTGAATGAGTATGGGGTACATTGTACCCCTACCCATTCACCTGCAAGAAAAGTGTTAACACAAATAAACCACACATGGTATTGAAATATTTTATTAGTTGGCCGCCGGGGGGGGTGTGTATGATCGCTTTTATAAAAGCGCCCCCCTCCGGCGGGCTTCTGCGGGGGGGTGGGTGTCGCTGTTCTTCGCCGCCGTCTGGTTCTCTTCCGCCGCCGGGGGGGCGCTTTGATAAAAGCGCCCACCACCCAGCGGGCTTCCTTGGACATCTTCGGCGACGGGGGGGTCTTCTCCCCTGAGGGGGAAACCCATGCCGGATTTTTATTTAAAATTCGGCGGGGACTTCCTTCTGAGGATTCATAACAAACTCCCCCCACGTGTAGAATTGGCGGGAATCCGCGTCGGATCCCCGTAGCTTCTATGACGCACTCGCTGGAATGTGCTTTTACTATTCCAGCGAGTGCGAGATGTCGGCAGCCTGTCGCCGAGAATCAGCGCGATGCTGTCGTGCTAAAAACACATTCTCGGCGGCAAGCACTGTAATGAGAGTTTTTCAAAGTCAGTTTAATGATACTTCTTTGTTCGCATTTTAAAAAAAAGGTTGTACCAATTGGCTTGCTCTTGCTTTCTCTTTTTTATCTTTCAAATCATATGTTTCCTTTGGGCACATTTTTTGGATAGCTGCAAATGTGTCTGGGAAGACTTGAATGTACTGCATTACTGACAGCTAGGCCTTAGCGCGAAAGTGATTTGTGTTTTTTTACTCTCACAACAGTGCCTGTGCAATGTATAATGGTGTGGCCACCTGCATTTCCCACCAGGGTGTACATGTGCCAAGGTGATAAGAGAAAAGCAAAGTCAGAAGACAGTTGTCACCCCATAACAGGAAGTGCCTGACTCCCAACATCAGGACCTGACCTCATAAATGCTCTTTTGTTTGAATGAGCAAAAATTCCCACAGACACACTCAAAATCTAGTGGAAAGCCTTCTCAGAAGAGTAAAGGCTGTTAAAGTTGTAAAGGGGGATCCGCTCTAAATTAATACCCTAGATTGTGGAATGACATGTTAAATAACTTCTTATACAGTAGGTATTAAGGCCAGATGTTCTCATGATGATAAAATAACTAAATACAATTCCCTGACTTGATGTGTCTCCCACTGTCCCAGCCTAGACATCTTAGTTACCGTTCACAGAGCCCTTTTCTCTTGTGTAATAAAAGGTAGCGGCCCTGAATAGCAGGTGTATTGTTTTTTGTTTCTAATAGAATTATAGGCACAGGAAATTGACTATTCAATCAACGTGATCAGCGAACACGATTTTCTGATTATGACAGCTATTTGGAAGGCTGGAGCACATGAATCATGGTCCCCCCACTCCAGTGTTAGCTCTGACAACCTCCTCCTGAATTTTATACAACTTATTTCTGTTGTATTAACTGCCATTTTTCTTCTCCTGTCAGCAAAACAAACGTCTCATTTGTCTATTATTCTAAGAAACTCCTCTTGTCTGTGACTTTCTCCAACTTCTGGCAAGTGGAGGCTCCCGGCCTCTCTGTGGGATTGCAATGTGTAATTTTAATAATACAGTTACCACGTCCTGGCATACCAAGGTGCTGTGCAAGGAACACAAATTAAGGCGATGTCAGCGAGCGGCCTGCGATGACAGCATGTTGTGAAGCATTCTCAGCAGTGTACAGTTTCTGTCCTGGGAATGACTTACATATGTTTGTGTTGGGATGGCTTGAACATACAGGAATGTATGGGACACACAGTGTATACTTACATCTTCTGCCAAGGTTGTGGCACTGTTTATGATGGGCTGAGGGTTCTCCTTCTCGTAGTAATGTAACTTTTCATGGATCTGGAGGGGTAAAAAAAACAAGATTTAAAAAAAAAAAATGAACTTTTGATGATAAACCATTATAGATAGGGTTTAGCACAACGCTGACTACAACAAGGTGAATGAAGATACATCTTCAGCATGTAAGGAAACCTGTGTTTAAAGCTGAACTCCAGGCAAACCACTAAACACAGGGATAAAATAAATACAGTATTTATCGGCGTATAACACACGCCGGCGTATAAGACGCACCCCAATTTTAAGAGGGAATTTTCTGGAAAAACATTTTTTTTTAGTTCAAATAGTAAATGCAGTTAATATTAAAAATAAGATAAGCAGCAATGTACAGCAAGCAATGGTAGTGTCCGAGATCCAGGGAGCACAATGGGTTAAGGTCTCAGGACTCAGAGAGCAGCTCCTATGTTCAAGGAGATAGACAGTACCTTAGGGCTTCTAGCTGTCAGCACTCGATGGTGGAAGGGAGGGAGCTGGAACTCTCAGATGCAGGCATCGCTGACCAGGACTGTAGCGCAGCTTGGGGCTTATATTCCCAAATGTTCAGCAGTCTGTGGTGAAGGGGAGGGCGAGGAAACCCTTAAACGCGGGCAGCGCTGGCCGAGACTGTAGCGCGGCTAGGATAGGAACAAAGACACGCGCACACCGTCTCCGTTCCTTTATGGCAGGTGACGTCACACGTCTGTGACGCTGGCTGCCGTCGGAGGAGACAGGCAGCACTATGGATGGACTGCACTCGGCTCTCACTCGGCCGAGAGGAGATGACGGCTTGGTGATTTTCAGCGGGTGCTCGTCCCCCTCCGAGGTATGCTATCGGCGTATAACACGCACCCACGATTTCCCCCTGATTTTATGGGGAAAAAAGTGTGCATTATAGGCCGATAAATATGGTATATAGAAGCTGCTTTACCTACCAAAGAATTTGTGTTTCTGTCTATGGAGTGCCAAGATCTGCACAGCATACTCATATCTGGCACGGCAAAAGACCTGATTTTACTTTTTGGCAGTTCGTTAGCGGTTATAGGTCTTGTCCCTCTCCTAGCCTGTGATTGGACAGTGAAAGAAAAGCAGCACAATGATGATCTCATCTGTCACTCTGCTATTCCATCCTATGCGCAAGCTCCTTGCACAGCAGCATGATTGACTGGCTTTTTTTTTGCAGTTTCTCACTCCCTCAATTTGAGCTCTAATTTATGTAGCAGAACCCCCGTAGAGGCTTCTGAAAGTTGTGGTCCACCTGTCACCCTGCCCAGCCCGGCATTCACTTCCTAATTAGCTTGAAGACAAAGAACAGTCCATATGCTTGTTTTTTTTGTTTTGTTTTTGAGGGATTTGAACTTGGATAGGGATAGGAATTTATGGGATTCCCAGTAAAATTTCAATTTGGGACAGAACTGTGTACGCTTTGTACAAGCCACTTCTTCAAACTCCTCCTTCAAAACATTTGCTTGTAGACTATCACTCTCTCTTCCTACTCCACAACAATTTACTCCAGGCACAGCTAGCACATGATTAGACCCAACTCTGACTCAGTGTAGCAAAAATAGAAATAGGAAGTCCTTGGTGCTAGCTGTCCTATGGTGGAATACTGCTTCTAGTAATCCCTCTTCAGGCCCTGCCAGCCCTCCTGGCTGAGCTGACCAACATCACTGCCCATGACATCTTACTGCTGGCTCTGCACCTATCCCAGACTGCACATTGACAGTCCTCTCAGGCATGCCTCCCCAGTTCTCCCAACTGTGCTTGTCACTCGCCAACACTCCTTGCCTCGCACACATGGGCGGTTCCCTACTGAAGACTTGGCCGGCAGTACTAGCCCCTGACTTCCCTCTGTGCCTCCTGTCCAGATCCTTCATGCGTTCTTTGAGTGGATTCTTCCTGCACCAGAGTCCCAGGCCCAAGGTCTCTCTCCCCTCAGACTGGGGAGCACCCTCCAAGGCCCCAACAGCCTAGCACTTCATCCTCAGTTCTATTACCCAACTACTCCTCCCCAGCTGGGCTGACCCTGGGTAAATCAAAGGAGCCAGCCCCCTGCCAATCCTAAATGGGGATTGATCAGGGCTCCCCGAGACACCTCAGAAATCTCTACCTCTCTTCCCCTCCTCTATTCTAGAATCCTCTAGAAGCCAGAGGGAAGTAACTGATAAGTGATGCTACACAGCCCACACAGATCAAAACAAAGAAGCCTTGCTTCCAGCTAGACCTGCCTAAATGTACCTGCATTAATCAAAAATCTCACCTCTAGCACAGGATACTACATTTAGATACCTAAACGAATTACATTTACAAAAATACATAAAACAATGTATTGATAATTTGTTCAAGTTCAGATTTATTTTTGTCAATATCAGGTATTGTAAACAAGAGACACATAAATACAATTGATTTTCACATATCGGACTGTTACCAGTCCATCAGTACAAAGTGGTGCTGGATGCATCCCCTGACAGGTAAACTTAAGGCCCCTTTCTAGGCACACCTTTAGCACTCCCCCAGCCAAGGCACAGTATCTGGTAGCAGGTCATGTGGAATTAGGCATATTAGTACACAGATCAACACAAAGCTTTACCAAGTGCACTGAGCTAATGTGGCTGAATACACTAATAGCTGAATGTAATGTAATAAACCAGTCACAAGACCCCCATTTTGGCTTCCTAGGGTTGAGAAATGCCAGGATTGAACTTGGTGATCATTCACAGAGGCGTGCCGGTCAGTAGGTAGCCCCAAGAAGCACACATAATTCTGTTTGCAAAGTGTTAGCGAACTGTTAAATCTTCTTTAAAAACCCAAATGTTTAGACTTTTGCAGAAACTAGCTATTTATTAAAAGGTCCATAGAATTACAAGGGCCATCACTCAAGCATGCACAATCTGACCACTCTGAAGGATAACAGTAGGAAGAGCACCCCATACACTTGTAAGGTCAAGTTGCCAAAATTTCAAGTTTATGCCAACAAAAAAGGAAGGGGAGTAATGCCGCGTACACACCATCACTTTATGTGATGGGAAAAAAACACATTTTTTAAAAACGTCAATTTAAATGACCGTGTGTGGGGGGAAAACATCGTTTTATGTCTTGTGAAAAACGACAAAAAAAAATTGAAGCATGCTTCAATTTTTTGCGTCGTTTTTCAAAACGTCGTTTTTTGTTTCACAAAAAATCACCGTGTGTAGCAAAAACGACGTTTAAAATTACGTTTTTCAACCCGCGCATGCCCAGAAGCTAGTTATGAAGCGAGCTTTAATGGAAAAGAGTGGTGAACGTAACCTCGCTTTGCTAGAGCATTGTAAAAAAAACGATGGTGTGTGGGCAACGTCGTTTTTGAAAATTGAAGTTTCAAAAACGTTGTTTTTTACTTCACAAATGTTTTTTTTTTTTTCATCACATAAAGTGATGGTGTGTACACGGCATAAGATGCAAGCACTGGCTTACTGCAGGGAATAACAATTAAAAAAATTGCAGCTAAAAGCACAGAACAATCAAGTATTTTAAATGCTTACTTGCAGCTTATTTGCTTTCAATTTGCCTTTGCACTTGCTAAAAAAATTGACTAGTCAGTTCCCTAATGGCCCATACACACGATCCGCATATCGGCCAATGGATCGTAATAATCGCAAGTAAAATAAAATAGGTTACTAAACTCACGAAAATTCTCGTACGACAGAAAAAAAAGATCAGAAGTGATGTCACGTGTTGTAATGCATTTGTATTGTATTGTCAGACGACGGCTGTACTGACTAAACGAAAATCGTACGATCTGACATCGTACGAGGAAAATTTTCGCGCTTGTCCGATCGAAAAATATCGGATGAACGGTCGTGATCGGCTCTCGAAAGTAGTGTACACACGATCCGAAAATCGTACGATCCATCATCGGACGATCGTTTTCGTCCGATATTCGGATCGTGTGTATGGGCCATAACACAGTCCCTTAACTCCTTGCACCACATAGGCATGTCCTCTTCTTGGAATGTCTAATTACTATCTGTGCTGGCCCAGCTCATCCACCCCTCCCCTTCTCTACATAACCTTATATGAAGCTGCTGGGGGAGCAGCAATTGGGAACACTATAGTGTGTCATTTGAATGACAGCTCTGGGGATGCTGGGACTACTGACATCACATTGAAGTTGAGGACGCAAGAAGCAGTCTCAGGGCTTTTAGATGTCTGCACAATGGAGACTTTTTAGGTGAAAAGTACATATAATAACAATGTTGGGGAATTTATATCACGTAACAGTGAGTTTACTCCACGCCAGAAGTACATTTCAGGGCTTTTTCTGACCACTTTTATTTAAAACAAAGTGAAAAGAAACACAAAACTTTAATGGATATCTTCCCACGCAGAGGATTCTCACCATCAATGCAATAAACATAGAATATTCAGCCTCATGGCTCTTTCTTTGCAGCTTCACTGCTTATCCCTTCTGCCTTGGTACTACAGACTGTCAAACGCACAGTCCCAGTGCTCGTGTACAAACCGTTGTACCTTTGTCAGCTCTGACTGTTTCTTCTGCAGCTCCCAGCTGTTACAGTGCATCTGGAAAGTATTCACATCGCTTCACTTTTTTCACATTTTGTTATGTTACAGCCCTTCTACAAACAATACCCCATAAAGACAACATAAAAGAAGTTTGTTTGAAATTATTGCAAATTTATAAAAAAAAATAAAAAATCCCATGTACCCAAGTATTCACAGCCTTTGCTCAATACTTTGTTGAAGCACCTTTGGCTCCAATTACAGCCTCAAGTCTTTTTGAGTATGATGCTACAAGCTTGGCACACCGATTTTTGGGCAGCTTCTCACATTCTTTTTTCCAGGACCTCTTAAACTCCATCAAGTTGGATGGAGAGCGTCGGTGAACAGCCATTTTCAGATCTCTTCAGAGATGTTCAATCGGGTTCAAATCTGGGCTCTGGCTGGGCCACTCAAGGACATTCACAGAGTTGTCCCGTAGCCACTCCTTTGTTATCTTAGCTGTGTGTTTAGAGTCATTGTCTTGTTGGAAGATGAACCTTTGCCCAGCCTGAGCTTCAGAGTGCTCTAGAGAAGGTTTTCATCAATGCCTCTGAAAAACATCCCCAAAGCATGATGCTTCCACCACCATGCTTCACTGTAGGGATAGTATTGACCAGGTAATAAGCGGTGCCTGGTTTTCTCCAGACATGACGCTTGCCATTCAGGCCAAAGAGTTTAATCCTTGTTTCATCAGACCAGAGACTCTGTGTTTCTCATGGACTGAGAGTCCTTCAGGTGACTTTTGGCAAACTCCAGACGGGCTGTCATGTGACTTTTACTGTGGAGTGGCTTTCAGCTGCCCACTCTAACATACATATCTCATTGGTGGAGAGCTGCGAAGATGGTTACTCCTCTAAAAAAAGTTCTCCTCTCTCCACAGAGAGACACTGGAGCTCTGTCAGTGTGACCATTGGGTTCTTCGTCACCTCCCTAACTAAGGCCCTTCTCCCCCAAATGCTTAGTATGGCTGGGTAGCCCGCTCTAGGAAGAGTCTTGATGGTTCCAAACTTCTTCCATTTATGCATGATGGAGGCCATTGGGACCTTCCTAGCTGCAGAGATTTTTCGGCACACTTCCCCAGATCTGTTTTTGAATAAAATCCTGATTCAGAGTTCCACAGGCAATTCCTTGGACTTCATGGCTTGGTTTGTACTCTGACATGCACGGATAACTGTGGGATCTTATATAGACAGGTGTGTGCCTTACAAAATCATGTCCAATCAACTGAATTTATCACAGGTGGACTCCAATTAGGTTATAGAAACATCTCAAGGTGTCATGGCAAAGGCTGAAAATATTTATGTATATGGTATTTTTTTTGTTTTTTTTTATTTTTAATAAATTTGCAAAGATTTTAAACAAACTTCTTTCATGTTGTCATTATGGGGTATTGTTTGCAGAATTTTGAAAAAAATAATTTAATCCATTTTGGAATAAGGCTGTAACATAACAAAATGTGGAAAAAGTGAAGCGCTGTAAATATTTTCTGGATGCACTGTACATCCTCACGGGCACGAGCCTTTGTCTGTCTCAACCTGGACAGTATGGAGCAATGTGATTCTCACAGCTCCCTACAAAAGAATGACCTCCACGGGAGGGAGGGGGCCCTCATCTCTCGTTCTGGCTCCAATATAAACCCAGAACATACCTGAGGAGCCATTAGTGTGCCTGTTTCCTAAAAATCTGGCCTGGACGACCATTTTAAGTAGTGGCATGGGTTCAAGCTGCCACAGCACATATAATGAAATGGGAAGATTGCTGTTAAAATTAAAAGTCTGGCAACCGGGTCTTATTAAAAGACTTAAGCCTCATACAAACGATCGGATATCTGATGGAATCTAAACTGATGGATTTTTTTGTTGGATATCCGACGAAGATGACTTTCATCAGTCTTGCCTACACACCATCAGTCAAAAATCTGACCGTGCCAAAACGCGGTGACGTAAAACACTACGACGTGCTGAAAAAAACGAAGTTCAATGCTTCCGAGCATGCGTCGACTTGATTCCGAGAATGCGTGGATTTTTGACCGAAGGACTTCCACACAGACAATCGTTTTTCTTCTATCGTTTTTTTTTATCCATAGGAATAATTTAAAACATGTTCTATTTTTTTTTCCCTGGTGGAAAACAAATCGATGGGGCCCACACAAGATTGGTTTGTCCGATGAAAACAGTCCATCGGTCTGTTTTATTCGGACGAACCGATCGTGTGTACAGGGCTTTAGGCTTTATAATGTAACAAATGCATTTTATAAAGTACTTGTTATAATATCATGATACAACTTTCATTCTATTGTTTTCAACTTTTAATCTATGCTACCACCTTCCGGTTGCCCGTGGATTATTTACATCGATTGGCATTGGGTGGAATTTGAGGTAACTATATGCAGAAACGTTGTATGGCCAAAGACAACACTACAAATTCTGTTTGCGATTTGTTTGAGTGTGTTTCTGTCACATAAATAAAATTCTGCTACCTAACTCACATAATGGTTTCCATGTACAAGGGGATGACATTTTTCTTTTTACAAACAGTTCTTGCTTTGCAACTCAACACAGTGGTTGTGTTGTGCTGTGTCACTGCTCCTTCCCGCAATGCAAGTTAATTGGGCGAATTTACTAATGGCAAATAGACTCTGCACATTAGAAGTTCAGTTGCATTCATTGCACTTGCAAAGTGAACAAGCTATTTGTATTTGTAAATCCACTCATATAAGTCTACCAACACACTAAAACAATGCACTCTTCAAGCAGTTCATAATTTCTCTTAATAGTTGTAAAAGAACTCCTTGAAGTGCTGAGTATCAGCACCTGTAGAGGGAAGAGTTATCTGTAGGTAGCTCCTCTCTACGTGTTGTCCATTGCTGGAACTGTTGCTGATAAATGTCTCTGCAACGACAGTTCTCATACTTCATTCAGCCTTCTTGTCTTGGTGTTCTGCATTTTTTTTTTATTTGAACCAGTTACCGTATCTCCATGGACGTCTAATCTTTATGGACTTTCAAATTAAAACAAAATTGGGACTGGAAACCTTTCTGTAGCATGTGAACTGTTGGAAGAAGGAAGATTTTGCAGCAAAAAGAGCAGATTAAGCTTACCTGCTTAACAGTCTGAGTTCTTCTTTAAAGAGAGTCAAAGAAACTGACTACAGAGTCTAGGGGGAAAGTTTTGCTTTTCTATATAAAAATGTGATCTAAAATGTAAACGTCATACCAAAATTTACTAAAAGGGTAAAGGGCTTTCGAAAAACATGATCCTCGTACACACGATAGGATAGCCAGAGGACAACGGTCTGATGGACCGTTTTCATCGGTCAAAACCGGTCGTGTGTGGGC
Organism: Rana kukunoris; assembly: GCA_029574335.1. Classification (NCBI taxonomy): domain Eukaryota; kingdom Metazoa; phylum Chordata; class Amphibia; order Anura; family Ranidae; genus Rana; species Rana kukunoris. The sequence continues at coordinate 55,709,878 of CM056053.1, forward strand.
CCCATAGGGTATTTAACCTTAGGTTTAAAAAAAGCCAACTTGCTTTAAAATTAACCCATGGACTCCTAACCGATAGGTCAAAACCAATCGTCTATAGGCACGACCATCGGTTAAAAATCCAAGCATGCTCAAAATCAAGTCGACGCATGCTTGGAAGCATTGAACTTAATTTTTTTCAGCACGTCGTCGTGTTTTACGTCACTGCGTTCTGATACGATTGTTTTTTTAACTGATGGTGTGTAGGCACATCAGACCATCAGGCCGCGTACACACGAGGAGACATGTCCGCTGAAACTGGTCCGCAGACCAGTTTCCGCGGACATGTCCGATCGTGTGTACGGCCTAGCGGACAGGTTTCCAGCGGACAAACGTTTCTAAGCATGCTTAGAAACTTGTCCGCTGGAAACCTGTCCGTCGGACATGTCCGCTGGTTAGTACGCCTAACCAGCGGACCGAAATCCCGCGCATTCGTCTAATTGATTTGACGCATGCGTAGAAGCATTGAACTTCCTGGTTTGCGCACGTCGCCACGTCACCGCGTTCTCTGTCCGCTGGGATTTTGGTCTGATGGTGTGTACACACATCAGGCAAAATATCCCAGGAGACATGTCCGATTAAACCGGTCCAGGGACCGTTTTCATCGGACATGTCTCCTCGTGTGTACAGGGCCTCAGTCAGCCTCATCGGTTAACCTATGACAACGGTCCTTCAGACCGCTATCATCGGATGGACGGATCGTGTGTACAAGGCTTTAGGAAGCAAAAGTTGGAATGACAGTACAGGTCTCAGATTATGGTTACACCATATTCCTGATGCAATCAGCAAGCCATGAGCATTAATATGAAGACACACCTCCACCGCAAAAAGAATCAAGGATATATCCATCTCCCAGAGCCAGTAATGGGTGAACTGAACCCAGGTTTTGGGCACCCAGTAGCAGAACCAAATAAGATCTTATCACATCTAATGGTCCTTGCTTCTAGTGACTAGTTTTGGCTGGAGATTCTGTTTCATATGACCATTACACTTTAAGGCGTACATTTTTTTTCATCTTGTGAAAGAACCCATATGCGATGCTCCGTTATACCATTACAAATTTAAGTGAAGTGCGAATGAATATAAAAACAGGATATAAAACAGAATCCTTGTTAAAATAAGGTAGACTTTCCATACAGAGCAAGCCACCCTCGTTTATAGACGATTTTAATATGTTATTTAGGATATGGCGGCACTACCGTCCTTGAGGACTCAAGGCATTCGGTAGAGTTCCACCATGGGAAGCACACCAAGTCCCATTTATCATTAGTGTCTGCTGAAGTGTTATAGATGAAGTCAGGTGGAAAGAATGTGTGCTATGCCGATCAAGGCTCAGAATAACGGGGAATATGAGTGCGCTCGGGGCCATGCCACCATATTGCAAAAGCAATCATTTCCAAGAGTGCGTCTGTGGCTACAACACTTTATAGCTCTACCTTCTCCAGGAGATTACCACCTTACCTAGTAAACGTGCCATTATTTCATTTCCACGCATTTTTCTTTCACTTGGCCACTTCCATTATTTCAGTGTGAGCTAGTGATTTCTTGAATCTGGGAGGTATTTGCTCATATTATAAAGTGTGATTTGCCATGCAGGCAGACAGTGATGTAATCAAGGACTACTGTACACCAGTAAGTGTTATGAATGTTAAAAGGGAGACTGTCAAGTCACTTCAATGAGAGCCTGGTTGCAGCTATAATTGGAAATTATACAGTCATTTTCTAACATGATTCTCACACATTTATATGCTGTACCATATTTCAGATTTCTCATACATGCAGGCAAACTCTCTACTGGTCATCATTGAGTTAGTTAGCAAAGTCAGCAATAATCATTTAGATTTAGATGTGACTACAATCTCATAACTTTTAATGTGTTGGCTTGTTAATGTCATTTCAAAAGTACTTTTTAATATTTTAAAATCAGCAACTTTTTTTAAATTATACTTGGTGACCTTGCCATGGAGGTCTTGGTCCCCTCTCTGAGACTACAAGTGGCCTTCGCAGGCATAGTCACCGGAAACCTGCCATGAGAAATGCCATGCAGGCACAGGTAACAGCTGCAAAGAGGCTGCAGGACATCCATAGAGACATCCTTAGAGATTAGATGTATCAAAGGATGAAAAGGATAAGAGTCGGTTCACACTTTCAGAAGCAACTTCAACACGATTTGAGCATGAACCACAGGGCGATCTGGGGCGATTTACAACACGACTTGAAGTCCTTTTCAGGTCAGGAGACATTCCAGTGGCCAATAAAACAACAATCAGCTCTGGGAAAGGGAAAGGGAGGGAGGGGTTTGCCTGAGAAATGTATGTTATCTTGCTGAAAGTAGCTTCAATTAAAACAGTGATCAGACTTGGAAGCGACTTCCATTGAAATCAATGGGTACAAATCGCCTAGAAGTCTGATTGAAGTAGTACAGGAACCTCTTCTGAAGTCGGAGCGACATGAGTAGTGTGTATTAACACCGCTCCCATTCACTTACATTGCTTTTCTGGGCGGCACGACTTGGGACGACTTGAGACGACTTCAAGTCTGATCCCAAGTCGCCCCAGTGTGAACCGACTCTTAAGCAAGTATTTAAAATTAAAAAAGTCAATTTGTGTTTCACAGTGCTTTAGCAAAAAAACGTCAATCACATAGGGCTTATTCACATCAGGGCTGTCTGCTGTGGTGCTTTTAACAACATACCATATTTTGGGCATTTTGTTAAGGCAGCCACCCCTTTTTTTATTTTTATGGGCTGCCTAACACAACACCACAAAAATAAGACGTATTGCATTTTTGCATTATAGTATTTCGCAACACATGTGGTAAGGTGTATTGGGTGCAGCAGAGTGGCCCTTGGGAATTACATCTACTTTAACCCCTTTGCTGCCAATAGTTTTTGCTTTTTTTTTTCTCTCATTTCTGAAAAAATTATTATTTGCAGACATTATATATTTTTTTGAAATTAGATATCCTAAATAAAATAGTAGTAGTTCCGATTTTGTGTTACACGATATTAGTGCAAACATCTAGGAAACACAAAATTTCAGTAAAAAATATACTGAAACGTGAAAAACGACCCAAATATTTGGTAGAATTTAAAAGATGAGGTTGCACCAAGTAAACAGATACCAAACATGTCAAACCTTAAAGTAGCTGTAACCCTAAAAAATAAATAAAAAAAGGAGATCCTGTTACCTTATAACAGATTAAACAGCATAGTGCTTGTGCTGTCTAATCTGTTCCTCTCTAAGCTGTAAAAAACCTGGTTGATCCTGCCTGTTCCTGTGTCTCCCTTATTGTGCTGACCATGTTGATCATGGCTGCTGATCCATGATTACTGTGGTCAGTTTACGTGACTGTCATCCCGCTACTCTCCTCTCTCCCCCTCCCTTCATTGCCTGTCAGCGCCTGTGTGTGCGAGCCGTCTCTGCCCCCACCCTCTTTTTGCCACTATTAGTAGCTGGCAGTAAAAGGTAAAGAAATATTACTGCCAGCCCCCCTTTTCTATCAATCTATCCTACACTGTGTAAATGTTTTTATAAAGCGATGCCAGTATCTAATCTCGGAAATTTTATGGCCGATCATGTGACCTCCGGCAGCTCTCCTCCCCCATCTAAGGGCTACATTGGGAGGGGCTAAGCAGGCAGCACAGCGGTCACGTAACTTCCAAAACTGACGTCAGGGGGGATTTCGGCCGCTCCCACTGTACTTCTTAGATCAGAGGAGGAGAGCGGCCGGATGTCACGTGACTGGCCATAAAAGATAGGAGATTAGGTATTTACAGGCATCGTTTTATAAAAACATTTACACATTGGGGGGGAAAGAGGAAAGCAGCAGGATGACGGAGTCACATAAACTGACCATAGTAATCATAGATCAGCAGCCCCTTCTTTTTCTGTATGTGGAAAACTAAATTCCCTTTTTCCTAATGATTATACAGCTGTCACATGACCCAGCTCTTCCACAGCCTTTGGAATAAAGTAAAAATGATTAATATCAATAAGAATTTACATTGTCTTTAAAAATGTATATTTGAAATTAAATCTTTATTATTTTGCATTATTTTTTGGCAATAACATAGTGTGGGTGGATTTATGCCAGTCACAAGTTGCATCACCTCCCTCCAGCCTGTGTCTTAGAATAAGAGGGAGGTGAAGCCTCCATCAATTAAGATTTAATATCCCACCCACCACTGTGTTTAGCTAATTAGTGGGCATGAAGGAGGAGAGAGGAAGTGGGCTATCATTACCACAATGTACCACTGTGACTCTATAGTCACATAGGCTGCTCAGATGTGAGAGGGAGGAAATGATCAGGGTAGAAAATACACTCAAAACTGAGCATGTGCAGAGCTGCCAACGCTGCTCTGCAAAATTCTCAACTGCAGGGGGAACATGGATAGGGAGGGGAGACACAGAAGAGCAGGATCAACCTTTTTTTTTTTTGCAGAGTACAGAAAATAAATCTCAGTGACTATGAACAGCATGTAATGCACCAATTATTGATAGTATTTTATGATGTTGATCTTACGACACTTTAATGTTAATTGAGAGTTTAGTTCTGCTTTAGGCTAGTATTATGCATTTTTTTCAGCCCCACCCACCAGTACTTCTATGAGCAGCTAAGAATGGCAGACCCAATAGCTGCTCAGACTTTCACTGGAAACAGTTAAATGTGTATTTTCCTGGGAACTCTATTCCGATTTCTTAAAGAATGCTGGTGGCCCACATACGATCTCGTTATTGTCTGGCAGAGGGGAATGTATTACAAGAAATACAGGATGAAGATGACAGCATTGTGTTACTATGATTACATTACCAGAGCCTGCCAGGAAAACCTTTAACAACACCACAGTCAGCAGCCCGAGATTTCCTTGCTATCAGCTCCACACAATGTGAAATAATTGGGTATTAATCCCACTCCTTATTGCTTCTAGACAGCACATGAATACTTTTTCTTCTCAGTTTTAGTTTTTGGCATTGTAAACTTTCCAAAGAAGAATGAAAGCAGAAAGTTGGAAGACAAAGGTGCTGAGAAAAAGGCAATACAGCAACTAAGAAGAAAATTAAATGACCGAAGTGCCAGTGAGATACAGTCTACAGGCTGCTCAATGGCACCACTGAGGTCAGGGTTATTAGATGACAACTTGGTAGGCCAGCAATTTAAAGGTACACTCCAGTCAAACATGAAGACCATATGCAGACAAGTGCATTGTGGTGATGAGTGGTAAAATGACACCAATGCCCAAGGGTTGTGTACGGAGTTGTCTAGCACCACACCCCCCAAAAAAACGTATAAGCAAGTAATGGCCTCCAAACACAAGAACCCAATAGGTACTTTCTAAATCCATCATACTGAATGTTAGTGATCTCACTGTGTACAGTTTAGCCCATACTTATACATATATACCTTTGGTTGCCTCTTGTTTATCTAGCAATGCCATGGCCTGTCATACTTTGATGTTCACTCTGTATATCGTTTTCTTTTCTTATTTCAGAGCACATTTTTTTCTATTAGAAAACCTTTAGAAGCCCTTCTTTTTATACCTATAGAGAATTTTTATAGCAACCAAACTCACTAAAGCTAGGGCCTGGAAATCTCCTGTTTTCAGTTTTGAAACAGTGAAACATCATATGAACAAAATTATAATGAGAAATTAACATCGATTTTGTCGGACACTCACTGTTTTGACCATCATATTTTAACAATCCAACACAATCCAACACTTCAAGACCTAACCCCTTTCTCATGCTCTATTCCCTCCTGACTTGCTTCCCTCTCCTCCCATTTTTGTTTTGCCTTACTTCTTTCTGGCTTACTCTTGACTTTTGGACTTGTTCCTCGCCAAGATTTTCTGGATTTCTCCAACTCAGTTCCTGATAGAACGTGCTGGGTATTACTTGTATTGTATTTGCACATATTTGGCTATGCACAAGTCAAATGAATGGTCATTTTGTGGGCAATTCTGTTTTCTCTAGAAATGTAACAGTTGTAAGGGGTTAGCTCGGTAGCGGGGGGGTGTGACCCCCTGGATGGGTTCACTACACACTGAACTATACAGAGAGGCAGCCGAAGACGGTTGAAAACAAAGAGTTTGGTTTTTTCTTCCATATTGCTGGAAACAAGTGCAATCATACAAACAGCATAAACAAAAAAAATAAAAAATAAACCCTGGCGTCTACCTTCACCACACAGGAACCTATCTATGGAGTCTGGCACAGCCTACTGCTGGGCAGACACTGCTGGTCATACAGCAGAGAAACAATAGTCTTTTTGATTTTTATCACACAGAAAAATCAACAACCACCTCACCTCTTCAGAAGTCTTTCTCACTGCTCTCCTTAACTCAAAAAGCCTCAGGATGCAGCAATCAATAGTCATCTTCTAGAGGCCTTAATTGCCTCATTCTGGACAGCTGAAGTTTTCCAAGCCCTAAACCTTTCTGGCTATTTCTGCAGCAGACACCTGGTAGTATTGTCTAAACAAGGCAGGAATGTATCTCCCGTCTGTGACAACACCCAGAGATGTACCTGACTTCCTGTCACACAGTATAAAAGTAAACCCCAATAAAACCTCTAAGTACCTTAGAGTTCCCTTGTTTGGAAGCCATTATTTGGCAGAGCACCACAAAATAGGTGCATTATGACTTGTGTTCCCTGGGCAGCAAATTTAAATCTACAGACTGCATTATCCCCAAAAATGTTTAAATAATTCAAATGCATCCAAGTAGTGTAAATCTGGTCCAAAGTTTTGAAACAAGCCAATTTGATAACCACAGCCTACCTCAAAGGACATGTCTTTTTTTTTTTATTTCCAACTTTTAGCCTGGTGTTACCTTATTTCAATCCCAACATCTGCCAGCTTTCTACTCTAAGTGACTTGGAGTGCTAGATTTAATAGTGAAAAAGTAATAAAATAAAAAATAAATAACAGATGTCTTGTTGTATTTCTTACATTGCTCTTGCAACTGGTTAGGGCAACTGAAACAAGCCAAAACCTACTGTTATTGGATTTTTTGCATCCCTATTGAGTCCAGTATATATGATGATTAACAAATATTTTAAGCCCTGATGAAGCCCATGGAACCCCTCAAATGTGTTGGCTTGTCTTTTTCTCACCTATATCGAGTGCCTTGAAAAAGTATTCATACCCCTTGACATTTTGTCATGTTACAATCAAAAAAGTAAATGTATTGTATTGGGATTTTATGTGATAGACCAACACAAAATGGCACATAATTGTGAAGTGGAAGGAAAATTATAAATTTGTTTTTTCACAAATAAATATCTGAAAAGTTGGAAGCAATTGTCTTCAGAAGTCACCTAATTAGTAAATAGAGTGTACCTGTGTGTAATTTAATCTCAGTATAAATACAATAAATACAGCTGTTATGCTATGTGTGGTAGAAAACTAACACTGCACATCACCCTGAACACACCATTCCCACCGTGAAACATATTGGTGGCAGCATCATGTTGTGGGGATGCTTTTCTTCAGCAGATACACGGAAGCTAATCAGAGTTAATGGGAAGATGGAAGGAGTCAAATACAGGGCAATCTTAGAAGAAAACCTGTTAGAGTCTGACAAAGATTTAAAACTGGGGTGGAAGTTAACCTTCTAGCAGAACGACGACCCTAAACTTACAGCCAGAGCTACAATGGAATGGTTTAGATCAGGGGTCCTCAAACTACGGCCCTCCAGCTGTTCAGGAACTACAATTCCCATCATGCTTAGTCATGTCTGTGAATGTCAGAGTTTTGCAATGCCTCATGGGATGTGTAGTTCCACAACAGCTGGAGGGCCGTAGTTTGAGGATCCCTGGTTTAGATCAAAGCATATTCATGTGCAAGAATGGCCCAGTTAAAGTCCAGACCTAAATCCAATTGAGAATCTGTGGCAAGACTTGAAAATTGCTGTTCACAGACGCTCTCCATCCAATCTGACAGAACATTTTGCAAAGAAGGATGCTCAAAAATTTTAGTCTCTAGATGTGCAAAGCTGGTAGACATCCCCCAAAAATCTGCAGCTGTATTTGCAGTGAAAAGTGGCTCTACAAAGTATAGACTCAGAGGGGCTGAATACAAATGCACGCCACACTTTATTTGTAAAAAAAAAAAATTGAAAACCATTTATAATTTTTCTTCCACTTCACAATTATGTGCCACTTTTGTGTTGGTCTATTACATAAAATGCCAATAAAATACATGTATGTTTTTTAGTTGTAACATGACAAAATGTGGAAAATTTCAAGCACTATAAATAAAATGAAATGTTTTTTTGCAGTATGCATTCGATATGGCGCTCCTTGTACTCCAAACTCCCTAAAACGTTTTATCGCTACCTGTGTTCATTGTGTAGTGTTTTACCAGTATGATGATGCTCTTCTTTAATTCCATCAGCAAATATCACAGGAAACTGCAACCTGGTACCACTAACCACAGCAGAGGAAGTAAAAAGAAATCTCCCCAATATGAGAGCATCATAAAACGCTACACAATAAACACACAGGTGGACGCTACAAGGCATAATTAGAAAATAATGGGGTCACTTGTCTGGCTCTTTATTGTGGCACAGGAGAATGCAAAACATGACTGGCTGAACAAAATCAGAAAACGGGGGACCATGCGCCTCTCTACTCTTCCTCCAACAATGCAGTGCTAGTGCCTATCAGCCAGCTGCATGGTCCGCGTGGCGTACTGTGGGGGGCAGGGAAAGAGTCCCGTTTAAGCGACCTAGCTTTTTAACTTGGCTCTGGTGGGCAAATGGGGCAGATGAGAGGGTGTGTGAAAGGTAAATATCAGGAGTCAGGGGAGGGCCTCAATTAAAAGAGATGTATGGCCAAAGCCTTTTGGTTATATTTCTCTTGTGAGTCCGAGTGCACTTATTTTTGCATTCCTGTGAGCCAGAGTCACTTGAGAGCAGGCTAGAGTCCATTATTAGCTGACGTCACAGAGTAGCACCAGGCTCTGGAAGGATCCAAACAATATTGTTGGGATCACCCTAGGTGCCTGATTGACAGCCAATCGTGGGAGGGGCAGTGCGGAAAGCGGCTACTGACAGTCACCATTCCCAGGTCCGAGCAGGCCAAGAACTGAGCAATCAGCGGTCATGTGATCGCTAAGTTCTTGGTCTTAGAGCTGACGAAGGACAGCTACAGCATAGAGGCGAGTGGAAAGGTTTGCTCTTTCAGAAACCACAGACTTCTTGGAATGAACCCATTGTTTCGACCCTATAAGGCTTTATTATAATTTATCATTTCGTACAAATGTTGTGACCGTTTATTTGTATTATTTTACATATCAGTCCTATGCTGTAGACTCAGATTTCCTAGATATTTATTTTCAGTGGACTATGATATATTTGCTTTTAATATAAATCTGAAATTAGACCTGTCATGAGGGAAAACAATGAATAAAGCACTTGGTCTCCATTTCCAGTTACTGTAAACCAGGCAAATAACATTTCCAAACATAGAGGATAAAATAACGCAATCAAGGGGTGTCTGCTATGTCAATCTAGGAAGCAGGAAGGCCAGGTGTACTTGTTACACTCTATGTAACAGAGCAGGGCTGCCTCTGGATACTGGATTACATTGCGTCATTTACTTTAGGAAGGAACGGGCCGCAGGAACGTGGGATTAAATGCGTTGAAGCATTTCCGTAGTCTCATCCATTTGTAGGTCTCCCTGCAGGTATATTTAATAAAGATCTTCTAATAGTCACAGATGGATTTTGGTTTACTCGAGTAGCTGAAATGTATCGACATGTTTGAAACTTTCACTGACTGCAGATTTCCTCTAAAGGATCACCAACTAAAAAACCAAAAGACAGCATGATAGGGATATTCTGAACGTTTTTTTGCTTTTTAAAAATAGGAAAAGGTTAGAATCTCTGTTGGGTTTTTATTACTGTCTGTGGGGATGATTTCCTTAAACTGGAGAGCGCAAAATCAGGTGCAGTTATGCATGGCAGCCAATCAGCTTCTAACTTCAGCTTATTAAATTAAGCTTTGACAAAAAAATAAATGGAAGCTGGTTTCTATGTACAGCTGCACCAGACTTAGCACTTTTCGGCTTCAGTCAATCTACCTGTGTCTCTGCTGGGGAGCTTAGACATATTTAAAAGTAGGGGTGGGCAACCTTGGCACTCCAGCTGTGTAAAACTACAAATCCCATGATGCACTGCAAGCCGGACAGCCACAAAAGCAGGACCCCCGAGAGGCATGATGACAGGATCTAGATTTTCATCCCAGTTGCAGTGCCGAGGTTTGTACCATGCTTTAAAGCCTCATTGCACATGGCCAGAAGAGGGCCAAAAGCATACATTCCGGCATATTTCTCTGTCTGTGAGTAAGGCGGCGTACACACGACCGAGGTTCTCGCTGGAAACCAGCGAGAACCTCGCTGGAAGCTGCATTCCAGCAAGAACCTCGGCCGTGTGTACGCTGCTGGCTCGCCCTGCCCGTCGGGAATCCCGTCGAGCGAATAGAGAGCAGGCTCTCTATTTGCTCGATGGCCCGCCTGGATGAATGGCTGGTTGCCATTCCCGACGGGCGGGTCGCTGATTTCGACGGCCGGCAGAGAACCTCGACGGGCGGAACGATGTGTTCTGCCCGTCGAGTTTCTCTGCCGTGTGTACGCGGCTTAACAGGTGGATCGTGCATGCATAGTGGGACTTGCACACTACCTCGTACAAGATGGGTATTCATTCAGGGCAGTGTGTTATTAAAAATGCAAACAATGGAATTTGACTATGTATATCAGGGGTATTGAATTAAAATTCATGTAGGTCCAATTGGTAAAATTTTCTACCAACCGAGGTCTGAATCGCAGTTTTGTGCGATTACTCAGATTCTTTACATCACAGCCTAGACGTGCAGGCACAATACACCATTCGTTTGAATGGGCTGCTGTGCCTGCATTTTCTGCTGTGAAAAGGTCCTGGCATCTTTTTAAAAAAGCAGCCGCATGAAAACTGCATGATGTGTTTGTACCATGCAATTTCCATGTGCGGGAAATTGCACCTTGCATTTAAGTACATTTAAGAGCTAATGGTACCACTTCACGTTTTCTGTGCAGCACCTCATTTTGTGCACAAGTGCTTGTCCCCTTCACATCTTCCCCACCACAGCCCTGCTCCCTTCACATATCCCCCCACACAGTACTGTCCCCTTCACATATCCCCCCACACAGTCTTGCCCCCCTTCACATATCCCCCCACACAGTATTACCCCATCACATATCCCCCCACACAGTATTGCCCCCCTTCACATATCCCCCCACACAGTATTGCCCCATCACATATCTCCCCCACACAGTATTGCTCCATCACATATCTTCCCCACACAGTATTGCCCTATCACATATCTCCCCCACACAGTATTGCCCCATCACATATCTCCCCCACACAGTATTGCCCCATCACATATCCCCCACATAGTATTACCCCATCACAAACCCCCCCCACACAGTATTGCCCCATCACATATCCCCCCCCCACACAGTATTGCCCCATCACATAGCCCCCCACACAGTATTGCCCCATCACATATCCCCCACACAGTATTGCCACATCACATATCCTCCCCACACAGTATTGCCCCATCACATATCCCCCTCACACAGTATTGCCCCATCACATAGCCCCCCACACAGTATTGCCCCATCACATATCCCCCACACGCAGTATTGCCACATCACATATCCCCCCTCACACAGTATTGCCCCATCACATACCCCCCCCACACAGTATTGCCCCATCACATATCTCCCACACAGTATTGCCCCTTTATATGACCCCCATCACATATCCCCCCACGCAGTATTGCCCCATTACATATCCCCCACGCATAATTGCCCAATCACATATCCCCCCACACAGTATTGACCATCACATATCCCCCCACACAGTATTGCCCCATTACATATCCCCCCGCCACAGTATTGACCATCACATATCCCCCCACACAGTATTGCCCTATTACATATCCCCCACACAGTATTGCCCCATCACATACCCACCACTCAGTATTGCCCCCTTTACATGACCCTCATCACATATTCCGCACATGGTATTGTCCCATCACATATCCCCCCCCCACAGCACTGCCCCCCCGCTCCCCATCCTTAACATTTCCATACATTTTCCTCCCTTCCCTCTCCACTCCTACCTTTCAGAGAGGGGAGAGCAGGAGGCGGGACATTCGTGAACTAAAGGCGCAGCAGCACTGGGCAGGGCGAGGAGATGCCGGGTTGACTTTTTGGCGAACTGGTGATTGGCTGCTAGCAGCCAATCACCTGCCGTCTAACATGACAGGCTGCTACCTCTCTGGTCCCGCCCCAGTCCAGAAATGTCCCGCCTCCCACCGTCCGCTCCTCTACTCCTCTGCCAATAATAGCGGAGGAGGCTGGGGACAGAAGCGGCGACTAAATGGCGCGATCGCCGCGTTCCGGAAAGAGCAGCAGCTCGGGCCGGACGCGGACCACGGGCCACCATTTAGTGATGCCCAATGTATATACTTATGCAAATATGGATGCATGCTGTATGGGCTTCTTGCAACCATGTGCAATTCAGATGTGTACATACAAGTGGCCTGTAGAAGTGTACGCAAATTGTGATATGTGCAGTCTCTTCCTCATTTTCTGCTACAATTTGCAAGAAATGGCAGCCAATAGTTCTATAAGATTACTGGATGGAAGGTGGTGGTGTGTTGGAAGATATGGCTCCCCACTATAGCACCTAAGTCTGAAAGAACTTCAGCATAAACATGCCCCTTTCACACAGGCTGAACGTTCAGGTCCGCCTGTCAGTTTTTTTAGGCGGACCTTAATAGACACTCCGTGCAGGTTTATGGAGCCACGGATGTCAGCGGTGACATGCCCACTGACATCCGACCAGCTTCGATCCGCTAAAGTGTGATGGATGGAAACTCTATTTTCCATCCGTCTGGCGGTCCGTCTTCATGTGATCCCCCATAGAGGAGAGATGCACAGTGTGCATAGACCGATCTGTCATTTGCCTGCTCAGCGGGGATCGACGGAGCGATCCCCATTGAGCAAAGCGGAGCCTGTACACAGACACGTCCTTGTAAAAGGGCCCTAAGGCCCCTTTCAGACGGGCTGTCTGATTCGACATTTAATTCCCCTCTATGGGCAGCCAGACGTAAACTGACTATTTTGTCTATTTACACCTGGCTACCTCTGATCTGACCCGGCAAAACCAAACAGAAACCAAACCCAACAGCTACTTTGTAGGAAGAGATTGAGGACAGCTCTTTATATTTTTTAATTCTTCCACATTTGTATTGCTGTTGGTGCAGGGACTTTTATTTATAATTTTTGTCCCATTCTATAATAACATTTTCCGGTGTTTCCATGTACCACAATTTTCAATACAATCTATATTACAATTTACACTGCATTAGGTTGTGTGGCACATACAATTTTCAACAAAGAAATTAAAACCAGCAGATACATGTAGATAAGTATCGACTATAAAGGATTTGTTCTCCATTCATCTCCTCTCTTCATTCCTTTACAGTTGTTCTGGGTCCAAAAGGTGTTCATGTATTGTGTAGGGTAGTAGGGAGATCCAAACCAGGGGGATACTATGAAGCGTCAGGAAGTGTTGGAATAGCAGCAGGGATATAAAACTGGTAGGAGGGGATAGAGAGCGAGAGATGGAGTAGAAAAAAAAAAAACATGGCAAAAGGAATAATAACAATAAAATTAAAAAAAAGGGGAGGAAAAAAGTAGAGAGGGAGAACTAGGAAACATGATGGTGGTAGAAGGGGTGGAAGTAGTTTGGAGCACATAGATTCAACCGCCTGTCAACCACCCTTCTGTATAGTTAACCCTTCCTTGGTGGCTTTCTACCTTCTCTTATTCATCCCCATGTCTTACAGGCCCTGTTCTTTTGGATAAGCCATATATCTTCATGCACCCCTTTAGATAAGTTTCAGACCAGGCATGGAACATTTAGTGAAACTTTACTGCCCAGGTTCATGCCCTTCTCAAAAGGTCCAGTAATGGTAGGTTCCTAGTTCAAGGGAGAATCCCAGTAGGGTTACCCAGATAGGGGGCCACTTATTCCAGTAGGACTACATGGGGCAGCAGTCCTTCCTCTGAAATCCCATGTGGAGATACCTGCTCTAAACCCTCCCTTGCCATTTAAAGATCCACTTCAAGGGGCAGGACCCAAGAAAGTCTGGGAGAGATCTGAGACACAGTTAACCACCTCCCACCCAGATAGCCTGGACCAACGTTTTTCAACCAGTGTGCCATGGCACACTGGTATGCTGCGAAGAGTCCCCAGGTGTGCCGCGGCAAAATGACCCCAAATATTGGCAGCTATCTAATGTAACATTACTGCTGGGCACTTAATTATCATTTGACTTTACAGCGGTGTTGGTCCGCTGTGTAAAACTCATTTTCCAGCACTCAGGAAGCTGTGCTGGCTGTGCGGGCCTCCCGACCGCGTCTTGCTAACCGAATACGTCATCGGTTGCTATGGGAGGGTCGGACGCACGCACTGCTTCTGTGACGTGAGAGCCGTGGGTACCGTCCTGAACTCTGCCTGGCACGCTTTTCCCTGAGGGAGAAGAAGAAAGAGTAGAGTCACCGTGACCGACACTGCTCCCCTGCCCGCAGACATTGCCACCCGCTCAGAGGGGGAGAAGACCCTGAAGCTGAATGAGCAGCACCAGGCCATCCTGTCTCATATGCTGAGGGAGGAGGACAACAAGTACTGCGCTGACTGCGAGGCCAAGGATAAGGTGGTGAGGGGGGCTCTGCTATAAATAACCAGCTGTCTCAGTCACTGACACCCCACATCCTCCATTCATGGCTACAGCACTCTTGATCTGATTGGTTGTTGTGCAGCTCTGACAGTTCTTCTTTCAGTGTATGTGTACACATGTCTGTTAGTGTGTGTGTGACAAAAGTAGTTCTGATGGTACAGGAATAGGGGGGTCAGGATTAAAAGTAACATACATACAGACAGATGTGCACTCACACAGACACACGTACAAACACACACACTGTGTTTGTTTGTACGTGTGTCTGTTTGTGTGCGTGCGCATCTGTCTGTATGTATGTTACTTTTAATCCTGACCCCCCTATTCCTGTACCATCAGAACTACTTTTGTAGGGTTCGAGATAGCAGCAAGGACTGCTGCTCCTCTAAAAAGCAATTTGTGTTCAAATCGCTTTTCAGGGGCATTTGTCAGCCAGTAAAGAGGCATACCTTGCCTCCTCACTACCTTTTTTAAGCCCGTAAATGCAATGCACACAGTTGCGGGGTAGTTGCAGTGCAGCCCCATTCACCCTGGGTATACCTCCAGCTGCAGCCACAGCATGTTTACACCCCCAGCTGTTGCCTCAGCTAAAGGGGCAAAAGTTGGGGGTGGTAAAAACAGCTCAACCATGTGGTTTTACTGCCCCTCCAGCCTGACATGTGAACAAGCTCTTGGTTCTGTGTGGATGCGTGCTGTGTGTAGGGCAGCCCATTCATTTCCCTACCCGCAGTAATGTGGGAAAAGAAGTCCCGGACCCTTTTTTTTTTTTGTGCCATAACAAAAGCAACCCATGTTTGCCAATGGATGGGGCACCATTAACAATTAATGGCACCCCTAAAGAGCAGAGATTTTGTCTGTGTGTCAAGAACGAGCGCGATTTTGCGCGTGTTCCGCAACACACTTCGACGTGAACCAGGTCTTGGACAGGGGTGCCTCAAGACTGAAAATACTTTTCAAGGGCGCCCCGACTGGAAAAAGGTTGAGAAACACTGGCCTGGACTATCTGCATAGTGCAATTAATAAAACAACAGAAATACATTCAACGGTACCCCGGCTTACAAATGGATGTCGGGATCACCATAAGTGCTACTTTTATTAAATGTCTGTATAGGCATTTTTGTACCGAAAAGTAATACGATTCTTTTGAGTGGAAAAGCACTTTAAAGCCAGATTTTCTTTTTTTCTTAGAAGCAGCAGAGTGTTTGTTTAAAATAACCATCAATGAAAGTTCTCAGTTCAAAGAAAACCTGACCCGGTCTAAATTTGTAACTAAAGTGCAGGGACTATGTGGTGCCTCCAAGTATCACTGTGTTGCCTAATTGAATTATTGAGATGGGCTGTACATGGATATTTTACATTAGCCCATGTAAAGATTAAGCCCCACCCCTTCTTGACAAAGTCACACCCCTGTATACCAAAAATGTTATATGCAAGCTTCTCGTAGCCAATAACATTTTAGCATTGGATGGTAGCATGACAAGGATGTGGCTTGGCTTTAGGAAGGTGTTGTAGTTAATCTTCACTTGGGCAGAAGTCAAACCACCGTTGAAGTTTGGCAAATGCAAAATTATTTTTAGGCAGATTCAAACGGACCTTTTCCAAAGCAGTTTCAAGCTTCTTTTACATTCCCATTGACTTGTACATTTCTTATCCCAACGAATGCCCATGTACACAGCTCCTTGCCATTCAGACAGAGCTGATCAACAAGCACGCAGGGAATTCTACGTTTTATAATAAACTAACATGCTCTGACAACTGGATAACACAGATTACTTGATAAATTAGGATTTTACACCAATGTTTAAATAAAACATTAGCTTACAAAGTTGTGAACTAATCAAATGCAAAAGGACAGACAGCTATACGGATATAAATTAACCAGTCTTCTCTGCAGCTATAATATGCCATGAAGATTTCCCGCACACAGAACACAATTTAAATTTCTACAAATATATACCTGGCTGGTGGAGAAATGGGGCAAAGCAATCATTGTGCACATTACTTTCCAAGAACAGATTTTTTATTTTTTTTCCATCAGAGTAGAGAAGCTTTGGATGTGTGAAATACGTCATTTGGCTCATCGGTCACACCATTGATCCAACAATGATAACATTTGTTTTGCTTCCCAACAGCATATAAAATATTCCTTTGCTGAACTGGAATGTAAAACCTGAATCTAAACTACACGTTTTACTACACTTAAACTTCTCATTCAAAAGCAACAGTAAGATACACGGAAAACAAAAATCCAGGCTAAATCTTTCCGTGACAGTATGCGCATGGTTCCAGAGCGATAAGGTCAGTGTTCACAATTTACAGCTGGACATATTTAAAGAGTAACTCCAGTTTTGATGAGAAAAAAACATTTCTCTCGGGGTGATCTATGTACATTGCAAGTATTTTAACAAACTTTGTTGCAGATTGTTTTGTCATTCTAAAGAAACAGCGGTTTGTCTGTGTCCTTGATCAAAGTGAATCTGTATGAGAGTGATTTTATAATTATCAACTCGCTGCTGCAGTTGCAGGGTTCTAAGATGGGAAGTGGCAGGGTCAGCATTCCTTTAGATGTGATTTCACTTTGGGAGTATCTTACCAAAAATATTTTTGTTGCAAGGAATGCCCAAAATCTGACTTGTATATACATGCAGATATCTGGGAAACTCATTAAGCCAATCACATAAGCAGGAAATGACATTTCTGGGGGGCATTCTATACGCCATATTGCATTGCATTTTGCAGAAAATTACAGCAATGCAGACTGAAAAGGGCATTTTTTTTAATCACATTCAATTGCAATACGACTTGTGTAGCATTTGTATGTTATATTATTTTTTTATTTGCTATTTTTTCCTCCACAAAAGTTGAGTCATCTTTAAAAGGTCCACTACAGACAAACAATTTGGCATCTGAACTTACATACCAAACAGCCAATAGACTGGTCAGCCCGCTATTCATATTGACTGCCCTAAATCTTTGTAGTTGCCATTGCCTTTCGGCTGCCCACAGATTAGTACAATGGTGTGATCCTTTTGCTGTATGTCATCATAGAGGCGCATGACTACATCTGTAGTCAGTCCCAATCCCATTTGCCCACTGTACTTAAACAGCGGGGTGGGAGCTTTGTCCTTCTGAGTCAACATACCGTTACGTCTCTCATAACGAGAGGCTATGCAGCAGCACAATCCTTTGATGGCTGTGATCTTCCAACACAGCCAAACAAGGATATAGACATATAACGTTTGGGGGTTCTATATGATTTTCTAGCAAACATACTGATTCAAACTTGTAAACAAAAAGTATTGGAAAAAGGCCTGGTCTTAAAGTGGATAATGCTTGAAGGTACTCTGGATATTGAGCCCCTGTATGTGGCTAGGCTGTGAAAAAAAGTCTCACACATGTGATATCAGGAGAAGTAACAGAATGTGTTTTGGGTTGTGGTTGCAATTATGCGTGTGAGAAATAACTTGTTAAAATGAAATAGTTGTTACAAAAAAAAAAGGATGATTTAATTTCTTCATTTTCAATAGAATTGTGGGGCAAAAATGACAACTTAAAAAAACTCACCATGCCTTTTACTAATCACCTTGGACTGTCAAAAAGGGGTCATTTGGGGGATATTTATACTGTCTTGTTAAAACCTAAAGAAATGAGATAGGCCACAAGTACGTCAGGTGAGATACATTTTTAATGGTTGGTACCATAGCTTGTAGACTCTATGTTTGCCATACACAGGTCGAATGTTGAAAGATTTTTCTTTTGAAAATCTTATCTAAGAATTTTCGTCTGTATTTTGTACCGTTAGTGGGCTGCAGCAACAGCCGATTTTCGCGTGGCCATCAAATTTTAATAATCCAACATGTTGGATAGTTTGTATCTAAAACAAATGATTTTCTAATCAATGATGGGAGAATCGTGCAAGAAATGTAATCGAAAAATAAATGTGCAAGAAAAGAAAATTCCCGAAAAGAAGGTTCCTGGAAAGAAAAGAAGGTTCCCAGACACGAAAATTATTTTCTGTAGGAACATGTGGTGAAATCGAAGGTTTGGTCGGTAGAATATTGAAATCAATGGTGGCACCATCGGATTACAAAACGCACAAATTTTCTGATTTTCAAAAGAAAGTTATTTTTTGAAATTCGACCCGTGTATGGCCAGAATAACTTTCACACAGACCAAATAATTTACACTGATTTTGGTTATTTTTACCAAAGCAATGTAGTAGTATAAATTTAGGTCAAAATGTATGAAGAAAAGTTACTTATTTGCAACAAAAATTACTTATCTTTTTCAAAATGTTTTGGTCCTTTATAGAAGTTGTAAACAAATAATATTTTTTTGCTCAAATTACTGTTTACAGGGTATAGAGACATAATAGTTAACTGATTCCCTTTAAAAAAAAGATTAAAAAAAGATTAAAAATACATAAAAATCAATCATATAATGTACCTGCAGTTTCTAGTTTCGTTTTTGCATGTTGTTTCCTGCCTGTGCTGTACAGAGCCACAGAGCCAATACAGGGCAGTGATGGTTTGGAAAACGAAACTGATTGGTGCTGAGGGGTTTTAGACACACAGTAATCACACCTCCTTGATTAGTGACCATAGAGAGAAAGTTCCCAGTACTGTGGTTAGCAGGAAAGAGACAACCAGGAAGTGTGGAGATCAGAGAAGAATTACAGCAACTTGAGAGCAAAAACGAACAATGAGGACATGAAAACAGCACTGCATTAAGGTAAAGGAAACCATTAAGATAAAAAAAAAAATACAAACCCTTTAAATACCACTAAAAGAAAGCTCTATTTGTGTGGGGGGAAAAAAGATACAAATGTCATATGGGTACAGTGTTGCATGATAAATATCAGTCAAAGTTCGACAGCGCTAAAAGCTGAAAATTGACCTGGGCAGGAAGTGCCCAGTATTGAGGTGGTAAAAGCACCACACCATAAGGAATTCTCACCGGGTCCTTTGTCTCTTTTTCTCTTTTCTCCCTATTTTTGGAAGCATTCCAGTCACGTACATCTACCACTGGTCTGATTTTGAAGAGTTTATCAGCATTTCCTGATTCCAGTGAGTATTTATCAAAAAAGTGAATAATCTGCTAAAAACTGCTTACTGGCATGGCATTTGCTATAAAATCAAGATGGTGCCCTTCCTCTGATGACAAATTCATCCATCTTGAGTAACTGAGATATGACATCATCATCATACATATTTGTAGGAACTTTTTTCTTTCTTTTGGCGTGCCTATAGGTTTGTATTGTGCACTTTTCATTTTTCAGCTTTTCAGGAAATAGACACATGAAGAAATCTATTAGTTTGCCATTAGTCAACATTCACGTTCAACTCTCCTAAAAAAAAGGAGGCAAGTCTTCCTCAAACTGGTTGTCTTTGGCTTATCAGACATTACTTTTTTTGCTGCTCTTAAGCGCTTTTAGATCCTCATGCTCAACTCCCTCAGCTCCACTGTCACTCTTGCTAGCATTGGCTAACCCTTTTTTCTTGGCAGCCATTCATCATCACTGCTACTAGCATCATCCTCACTTCACTCAGATGGTATTTGCTCCCCTATCCTGTAGGCCTTTCAATCACACTCTACACTTCAGCTCTGCAAAATATAAAGACAACTGTTAGGTCACGTACACACGAGGAGACATGTCCGATGAAATCGGTCCGCGGACCGTTTTTATCGGACATGTCTCCAGGGATATTTTGGTCTGATGTGTGTACACATCATCAGACCAAAATTCCCGCAGACAGAGAACGCGGTGACGTAGACGACACCGACGTGCTCAAACAAGGAAGTTCTATGCTTCCACGCATGCGTCGAATCAATTCTCAATTTTTCAGATGACATTTTTTTTTACACTCGTCTGGATGCCGACGGACTAAAACCACGCATGCTCAAAATCAATTTTACGCATTGCTCGCAAGCATTGAACTTAATTTTTCTTGGCTCGTCGTAGTGTTGTACGTCACCGCGTTCTTGACGGTTGGAATTTGGTGTGACTGTGTTTATGTGATGTCCTGTGTGTTGTGAGAGACACAAGACTCTGGTCTGGAGCAATGGATGTTTATTCAGTACAGGCTGTACACTGCAACATGCATCTCAGGACAGTACATCTTATCTGCTTCCTACATGAGCTTATCTGCTTCCTACACCATCTTGTCTTGGGACTGCAAGTAAACAACAGTCTCTGTCACCCCAGCAGCTGGACTCCTTCCTTTCTGCTTACAGAAACACACCACATGCAACCACTGGTAAAATTCCAGCAGAACTCCTTCTGGGTCGGCAGCCATGGACTGTTTTGGATATGCTCCGCCCTCAAACAGTCCAGGAACATGTATTGCAGTCCCAAGACAAGATGGTCAAACACCATGAGCTTCCCGGATTCACAGCCCAACAAAAGGTATGGGCCCGATCTTATGGGTCTTCCAACACCCGTTGGCTTCCTGCTGTCATTGCAGAGACTTTGGGACCCAAGATGTACAAGGTCCGCCTGGAAGATGGTTCCATTTGCAGACGTCATGCGGACCAACTGCGTCCTCGTTCTCAACTGCCCGAATCCCTCATGCCGGCTGAACCACCAGTGTCTCAAGGTTCTGCTCCCAGCGGATCAGGATGCACAGAGACTGATGATTGTGGGGACTCTGAACTTTTGAACTCAGCTCCAGCAGAGCCCTCCAGCTCTGGTCCGGAGGTCTGTTTACCCTCTGAGTTGGGGGATCCCTTCTTGGCCCCGCCGGTACCCATTCCGGCCAGCCCTGTTTCCTCCGGTCCCGAATCGCTGGATGCCCGGCCTCAACGACACTGTCGCCCTCCTGACCGGTTGCAGTTGCAAGAGCGGTTACGAGACTTTCGACGGGGCTGACGGAAGTGATCCTCTAGCAGTGTCAGCAGCTCTGCCAATGTCTTAGCTGAAGGTTTTACAGGGGAAAGCAGATCTCTAAGAGTGTCATACGTTTTGGATCCGACCAATGTAAGAAAAACTGCCACTTGCCTGTTGTCTGTGATGTCATTTGCATTAAAATACTGTTCCAGCCTCTCAACCCAGGAACTCCAGGATGTCTGTTCTCCATCAAATTCACTTAATGTCCCGATTAAAGACATTTTCCTGCTGGGATCTGTGATTGCTTTTATCCAGGTGACAATCCACAATGTCTTTGTCTCTCTCTATCTCTCAGACTGATAGACACTTTGTAAATTCCATTCTCGTCGCCACTGTGATGTCCTGTGTGTTGTGAGAGACACAAGACTCTGGTCTGGAGCAATGGATGTTTATTCAGTACAGGCTGTACACTGCAACATGCATCTCAGGACAGTACATCTTATCTGCTTCCTACATGAGCACCTCTAAGATGGCCACCGTACCCCTTGACCCTTGTCATCACTGCTGGGTGGAGCCAGCCTTAAAGTGCCAGTACATGTGGAACCCTTCAGGTATAACAGTTTATGCAAGACAGCTTGAGCGGAATGCCATCGGAAAACTGTCTGAGTTTATTCCGACGGGAAAACCGGTCGTGTGTACAGGGCATCACTCTCATAATGAAACTTATCTGCACAAAATGATGTTTATGTTATAAAAACTGAAAATCACATTCTAATAGCATAAAAAAATTGATTTACAGCCAAAAAAGTTACTGCACCTAGAGTATTCTCAATAAAAACAATGTCCCAATAGTATGAATTATATATCAGACAGGAGGCTCATATCTTATGCATTATTCTTTCTTTTAATAATGCTCATAGCAGAAAAAATACAGTAACCATTTAGTGTAACTAGAAAAATTCTTAGAACTACAACTCCCAGCAGTCCTTGGGCTACAGTAGCCCCTCCCAGACCCTAGTCTGTATATAAGGGACTGACTGAGGTGTAAGTGCCCTCTTTCTTTCTGCTCATGGCAGACACTACAATACTCAGATAAGTAAATTTAAACATTTATGTCTGTTTTCCTGTACAGCTATCGGTGGGAGCAGAGGTGACACCCCTCCTCTTTGCCTCCCCCATATCGTTTTTCCCCTCTATTGAAATTTATTTTTTAAGAAAATTGTTATTTGAAGGTTCATTTGATTCCTCTTGCGTGGGGTACTACTGTGGATTCTATACAAAGAATCTGTCCCCTCAGCGAATGGCGGTCTCCCGCGATCCACCTGGCTCCTATGAACCTCACTCCCCCTCCTTCTAGTCAGAAGGCGCTCACTCGCGCCGCCATCTTCTCTCCTTCTTCCCAGAGCTCCTCTTCGCACGCGGACTCAGGAGGCGGTGCCTCTGACGCGCATCAGCTTACACATCCTCCAATGGAGTTCAGGAGCGCGTAGTCTCGCGAGACTTCGCCTCCTGAGCGCACAGAATCTTGGGGGTTTTTCCTCCACCGCTGCCAGTGCAGCATCGACGGTGGAGAGGAGAGGAGCCTGTTCCCCAGAGCGCTCTGCCCACAGCCTGATAAGTAATATATAGTTTTTAAAAAACCACAAACCTTATCCCTCACTTAGTTACTCCCTCTGGTCAACGGAATTTATTCCGGCTGGAGGGTTTGTGTTATCCCTGTTAACTAATTAACTACCATGGCTGAAGATTTCACACCCACGTATCCCAGAGGAGATACCTTTGCTATTGAATCTGCCCAATTTATTGAATCTGCCCAATTTATGACGGCAGATCAGATTCAGGACCTGATTAACAAATCGGTCCAGGCTGCTCTGGCCTCGGCCATCCAACCCTCAGGGTCCAAGTTTTCATTACCCAATTTTTCAGCCCCACCACCTCAGAGTGGTGAACCGCCAAACAAAAAGGGTAAAGTTTCCCACAAACAAAAACACTTGACGGCAACCGACTCCCCGACAGGGGAAGTAAATAATATGTCTCAGGCAGTTCCTCCTCCGGTCTGCCAACCCCAGCATCCATCAGACTCTGATCGACCCCTGGGCCTCAGGGAGTTAGGAGAGAAGAGGCATAAGTCCCTAAGAAGGACCAAACCGGACTCGTTCATAGACTCCTCTGACGAGGACTCCCTAGACATTTCTGTGGATAATGAGTCTGACGACTATGAGTCTGATACTAGCAAAAGGGATGCTGGGGATACGGCGTTCGATCCCAACGCCACCCCTGTTACGCAGGGTGAAGTGATCCTGGACGCACTGGGAGAACCATTCTTTCACCCGGACGCCATCTCCCATCCGAGATCAGGCGATTGGTCCCCGCTCCCTCAGGTATCCCAATACATGGAACTGTGGGCCAGGAAATCCCTGGACAGGTCTGCCCGCAACAAGCTACGGGCTGAGTGCCCTAGACCCTTTATCCCCAATAGGGTGATGGCCACACCAGAAATAGACCCTATCCTGGCCAAATATTTGGCGAAATCGGGTAAACTGCCCAAGAAAGGGATAGAACGATCTTTTAGATCTATCCAAGAACGGATTTTAGATTTAATGGGCCCTCTCACTAAAATCCTAAATCTGTCCGAACAGGCGGCCGCATCGGACCAGCCAGTTGACTTGGTTCAACTTCGCGGGTGGGCCCAGAGGGCTATATGCCTAGCAGGCACCGCCAACACCACCTGCTCGGTGGAGAGACGCCGCTCCATCCTAATGCGGCTAGACCCCCAGCTCTCCCACCTGGCCGAAACCGAACCCGGTCCGGCGGCACTGGGCATGTTGTTTGGGGACAACCTCATGAAGGACATCAACAGGTTTGTGGGCCTGTTTACAGGCCTTGATAAGGCCCAAACTTCACTAAAACGGACGAGTGCAAATAGAGTTTTTTCCAGGGCTGGCAGAGGTAGAGGCCGATCTGACGGCCGCAGCTCCTCCTATAGGCCACAGGGCAGGTCTACCGCCCAATACCAATATCAGCAGGCTCCTTCTCCATACACCGTCCCAATGGCACAACCAGCACCCTTCTTCCCACCCAGAGGAAGACCCTGGCGCGGACGCGGCGGATGTGGTTTTCCCCGCTCCCGACCTCCTACAGGTGAGTGTACACTGCATACCACAATCACACATACCAGTGGGGGGACGCCTGATGTATTTTATCCACGCCTGGTCTGCGATTACGGCAGATGCCTGGATTTTACAGACGGTCTCGGGGTTCCAAATAGAACTTCTCTCACCGCCAGTGTTAGGCATAATTCCTCCCCCTATCAGGTTTGCGGAACACAACGTTACACTCATAGACCACGAGATAACGGAACTCAGGTCCAAGCATGCGATTATAGAAACCGGAAGTCCTTCCCCAGGGTTCATAAGCAACCTATTTCTAGTAAAGAAGAAAGGGGGCGGATACCGTCCTGTGATAAACCTTCGGGAGCTAAACCAGCATGTCAACTACAGACATTTCAAAATGGAGGGTATTCATTTCCTCCGAGATCTCCTACTACCGGGAGACTGGTTGGTGAAAGTGGACCTGAAGGACGCTTACCTCACCGTCCCTATCCACCCAGAATCACAACACCTGCTCCATTTCCTTTGGAAGGATCGGATGTGGCAATTTACTTGCCTCCCATTCGGTCTGTCGTCCGCCCCATGGTGTTTCACCAAACTAATGAAACCGGTGGTGGCATCCTTAAGGAGCAGAGGGGTGCGTCTGATCATTTATCTGGCCGACCTTCTCATCATGGCCCGCTCCAAGAACCTAGCTTTCCTTCACATGTCATGGACGGTCTCACTATTACAATCCCTAGGGTTCTTAGTCAACTTAGAAAAGTCGGTCCTAGCCCCAACCCAAGAGATGGAGTTCTTGGGCTTCCTAATAGACACCAACCAAGCCGTTCTGCGCCTCCCAAAAACAAAGTTATCCCTGATACGCAAAGAAATCAGGGCGGTCCTGCGCAAAGGTTCCTTATCCTTAAGGGTTCTGGCCCGTCTGGTGGGGCTTCTAGAGGCCTCCATCCAAGCTATCTTCCCGGCCCCTCTTCACTACAGAGCCCTCCAGAGGCTCAAAATCATGCACTTACGACAGGGCCTCAGATAAAAGGACGAGGTCCCTCTCTGTCCGGAGGCGGCAGAGGAGCTGCATTGGTGGCTTCGTCACGCC
This sequence comes from Rana kukunoris, assembly GCA_029574335.1. Classification (NCBI taxonomy): domain Eukaryota; kingdom Metazoa; phylum Chordata; class Amphibia; order Anura; family Ranidae; genus Rana; species Rana kukunoris. The sequence goes on from CM056053.1 coordinate 55,735,731, forward strand.
GTCGAATGGAATGGCAGGGCCATCTTCAACTCCAGGCCGGACGTCGTCATAGAGTCGGACGCGAGCCGTCTCGGTTGGGGCGCTCGTTGCGGGGATACCTCCACAGGGGGGACATGGTCCGTTTCCGAAGCGAGTTTGCATATCAATGCATTAGAACTTCTGGCAGCATTTTTTGCCATTAAGAGTTTCGTACCACAAACCTCAAACTGTTGCGTATTATTCCGCATGGACAACGTAGCAGCGGTTCAGTATGTCAACCGTTTGGGAGGCACCAGATCCAGGACCCTAGCAATCCTGGCGAGGGAGTTCTGGCACTTCTGCCTGTCACACAACATCACCCCCATTGCAGAATACATCCCGGGGGTCTCCAACACGGTGGCCGACTGGTATTCACGCCACCTCTCCGACTCCAGCGACTGGCGTCTGGAGCGTTCGGTCTTCCTTCGATTGAGGCAGCTTTGGGGCCCGTTAGACACGGACCTCTTCGCTTCTCGTCTCAATCACCAGTTGCCTCGCTTCTTCAGCTGGAGACCAGATCCGGAGGCATCCGCAGTAGACGCCTTCCGCCACATCTGGCCGAGGGGAACACACTATGCGTTTCCCCCCTTCCAGATGATTTCCAGATTTCTCCTCCATACAGCGAACCAGCGAGCGACAGTTGTGTTGATCACACCCTGGTGCCCGACGCAACCGTGGTTCCCTCTCCTTCTGGGGATGGCCGTGGATTACCCCAGGCTGATCCCCCAATTCCCACACCTGCTGACCAACCCGACCGGAGGTCTTCACCCTCTGGTCATGGAGGGCAACCTCCGCCTCCTAGCATGGTTGATTTCGGGGTCCCGGACGCGGACAGCGACCTTTCAAGATCAGCTAAGGACCTCCTTGCCCTGGCCTGGGCCCCTGGGACCAGATCGGCCTATCGATCTGCCTGGCAGCTCTGGGTGCGTTAGTGTGATTAACGACAGGTTGATCCCATACACGCACCTGTAGCATTAGTAGTGAACTATTTGGCAGAGTCTTTTGACTCTGGTAAAGCCTATAGTTCCATCAATGTGTACCGATCAGCTATCTCAGCACACCATCACCCTGTGGACTCTCTACCAGTGGGACAACACCGACTGGTATGTAGACTTCTGCGAGGCATCAGATTCAAACGCCCCCCTAGACCTAGATACCAGACAACCTGGGATGTCTCCAGGTTGCTCGACATGTTTTCTTCATGGCAAGACAACGACGACCTGTCTTTAAAACTGTTGTCTTATAAATTGACCGTTTTGCTATATTTAGTCTCAGTGAAACGCGTATCGGACGTGAGAGCGTTGGATATTTCTCGACGACAATTCTCACCTCAGGGGGTCAAATTCTCGGTGGTCCGTAGAACCAAGACGGGCATTCACACGGTCTTTTACCCGTTCTTTCCCGCACATCCCCGACTTTGCGTGGTACATTGCCTACAAGCATACGAATCACGTACGGTCGATATCCGCTCCTCAGACTTTTCACAACTTCTCGTCTCCTATGTTAGACCTCATCTCCCAGACTCTTCCGCCACGTTAGCGCGATGGGTGCGCTCAACCATGGAGATGGCGGGCATAGACATTTCCCTGTTAAGTGCCCACTCTTCCAGGGGCGCTATGGCTACTAAGATAGTCTCTTCAGGAGGCTCCCTGTCTGACTTACTTCTGGCGGCTGATTGGTCTTCCGAGACCACCTTTCGCCAATTCTACTTCAGACCTGAGGAACACGTGTCCATGTCAGTTTTATGATGTTTTCCTCTGCATTATTGTACATTATTAACATACTGTTGCTAGCTTTGAACTTGCATAAGATATGAACCTCCTGTCTGATATATAATTTGAGATTTTCCTAGCTTGTGACGGAAAATATTAGTTATATGAAGACAGGAGGCGAGTATCTTCCCTCCCTTTCACGCCTTTTTTGTCTATTTCAGGCTATTGAACATCCTGTGTGCGCCCTTGTAGGCGGCTGACCGATCAGTTACGATGTTTGGATTATCTGCAGTCCCCGTTGGGACGAAGTTAGCCATGTTGGCCATGTTCCTGGTTGTTCCCTCCAGCATCGGAATTTCAGATCGGCCGGTGGGTTTCGGACAACAGAGAAGAGATCTGGATGAAGTCCGCGTGAAGAAAGAGGACACTTACACCTCAGTCAGTCCCTTATATACAGACTAGGGTCTGGGAGGGGCTACTGTAGCCCAAGGACTGCTGGGAGTTGTAGTTCTAAGAATTTTTCTAGTTACACTAAATGGTTACTGTATTTTTTCTGCTATGAGCATTATTAAAAGAAAGAATAATGCATAAGATACTCGCCTCCTACTAGTTAGGGCTCTTCCAGACGGGCAGATCCCGTGAGGATCCGTACCTTTCTTATCCGCTTGCTCAGCGGGAATCGCTCCATTGATCCCCGCTGAGCCGGCAGATGACAGGACGATCTCTGCACACTGTGCAGGGACCGCCTTGTCAGATCTCCACTCTCACCTATGGGGGGATCGGATGAAAACGGACCGTCTGTCCGTGTTCACCCGATCCGCTCTGCAGACGGATGGAAAAAAAGGATTTTCCTACGTTTGCAGAATCGGAGAATAGTGGACACCAATGAGATCGGGCGCCGCTGACACACGCTATCCCATAGGGATACATGTATGTCCCTTTTTTATCTGTAAACGGATGGATAAAAAAACTAACATACGGTCCACTGGTGTAAAGGGGCCTAAAATGTATTTACAATAGGCTTCTTTATGCGTTACTTTTTGCTACCATTCTTATTTATTTTTTACCTCTAAGGCCGCGTACGCACGACCAAATCTGTCTGCTGGAAACGGTCTGCTAGATTTGATTGTGTGTACGGGCGAGCAGACGGATTTGGCCAACTGACAGATTTGAAAGCATGCTTACCAATCTGTCGGCTGGGAACCCGTCCGCCCGACATGTCTGCTGGTTAGTACGCTAACCAGCAGACATGTCTTCTCGCACACGCGCCGAATGATTTCGACGCATGCGCGGAAGTGTTTTACTTCCTGGTGCGGTGACGTGGCGGCGTCAATGTCACCGCTACGTCACCGACACGTCAGCGCGCTGTCTGCTGGCGGGGATTTTGGTTTGCTTGTGTGTACACACGAGCAAACCAAAATCCAAGCAGACAGATTTGTTCAAATCGGTCGGTCCGACCGATTTGAACAAATAGATTGCCTCGTGTGTACGAGGCAAAGGGTCTCCTCCTATAGAAGGATCGGCAAGATATTCGTAGAGTGGTTTTAAAGGCAGAATGATTTTTTCTTACCTAATGAATTCTATGTGGTATTAAATTCCAAAAAATGAATATAATATATTGCAGCCTACTAATCCTTAGATGTGGTGACTGCATTTGTTTTCTTTTTCCTTATTTTTCAACTGCTGATCTGCCAGTAACACACCTCCTATATTAGAGTGCCTCTACTCCGGATGACTGAGCAACAGAGATACCTTTGGATAGTAGCATTGTGGTCTAGGGAGTCCAGCTATCACTTTGTAAGCAGTTACAGCTTTACATAAATAACTAAAAGCTGACCAATGTCTCATCCCTGTACCTGCTACTCTGTTTGGACAGCTTGGTTTGCTAAAGTAAGTTAAAAAATAACAGACTTTGGGCTCATTTAAACATGCAAAAAAAAATTGAGAGCCCAATAACTGCGCCAAGGCACAACAGCAGCACATTTTTGATACGTTTGAATCACATTAAAACATATTTCCCAGAAGCTCCACTGTTTTTTCTTTTTTTCAAATAGCATTTTTAATTGCTTTGCAGCAAAAGCAAAAACTTATTACAGAAAGGAGGGAACAGGGAACACAAGCACAAGGTTCACAATAGGCATCCACATGAGTATAAAAACTCTGTTGGTTCTTTATTGTGTGGATTTTTGTATTAACATCTTCACTAGTGACGCTTTCTAAACTCATTTCAAACATGCTGTAAACGTGCATTTGCAACTTATTTGCAGTGTGCTTGCCGCACATTTATATTGACATCAATGAAAGCGTTTGGAAAGCGGCAAATCAACACAATGCCACGCTAGCACAAACATGACAGCCATTTGTAGAGCTTCGGAAACGCTCATTTAACACCTGCCTTTGAAGCCTTACTGGCTGGATCACCAGGAGAAGAGATAAGAAAAAAACGAAAAAAGAAAACTAATGCAGCTGCCACATCAAAGAATTGGTAAGCTGCAATATATTAAATATTAAGAAAAAAAAATAGAGTTCGGTTTTCTCAGTTACATTTTTTGCCCTAAATAAAATAAATTCCCCCAAATTGTATGTATTATAAAGTTGTTGTTTAATCAATCTGGTCCTTAAGGGGTATACAGGTATGGAAGTGGAATTTATTAAAGCAGAGCTCCAGTCAAAACATTAGATAAAAATGCCTGTTAAAGCCATTAGCTACAAATACGGCAGCTGCTGACTTTTAAAAAAAATGGACACTTACCTGTCCAGCGCGCCCACAATGTCAGCAGCCGAGGCTGAGCAATCGCTCGGTCCTCGGCTGCTTACGCCGCCATCCTCTGTGAGGGAATCAGGCAGTGAAGCCTTGCGGCTTCACTGCCCAAATTCCCTACTGCGCATGCGCGAGGATCGGGGCGTGTCATCACTGGTCCCCGCTCTCTCCTGGGAACAGTGTTGCCCAGAAGACAGCATGGGGGGTGGGGGGGGGGAGATGTGACAGGCTAGATTCCCCACGGGGATGAGAACCCGGAAGTGGTGCAAAAACCTGTCTCGGACAGGTATCTGCACCCCCCTCCCCCTGAAAGGTGCCAAATGTGACACCAGAGGGGGGAGGGATCCAAAAAGCGGAGGTTCACTTTTTGTGTGAACCTCCGCTTTAAGAAGATAAAACAACTAAAGATACAAATCATGTCAACCAGCGGCTTTCTGATGAAAGTGATCAGGAGGCTTTGACTGGTGGGTATCTATTATTTCAGTGCAACCTCATACTTTATTACAAAAAAAAATACAATTAAATGGGTAATATATTGTATTTGTGTGCACTAAAAAGAACTTTAATACATTTTTAAATTAATTATAATTAAAGTGATTGTAACGTCTCGTAATTAAAGTGATTGTAAAGTCACTTACCTGCCCTGTACAGTGGATTTGCATGGAGCAGCCCAGATCCTCCTCTTCTCTGATCCTTCTTTGGCCCTCCTGTTGAGTGCCCCCACAGCAAGCAGCTTGCTATGCGGGGCACCCAAGCCGAGTCACAGCTCCCTGTGTCCATGCAAACACAGAGCCACGGCCCGCCCCTTTTTTTTCTAATTGGCTGACAGACTTTGATTGACAGCAGGAGGAGCAAATGGTGCCGTGCTGCTGTCTCAGCATATGAGGAGGGGAGCACCGGGCAGGGACTATAACATTGCTGGATCTAGAGAGGGCTCAGGTAAGCATTAGGGGGGCTGCTGCAAACAGAAGGCTTTTTATCTTAACGCAAAGAATACCTTTACAACTACTTTAAATAAATATAATGTATATTAATATATTTAATAATAAAAAAATATAATAAAAAATAACACAATTTATAAGTCATTTTATAGAATATTAGTGCTTGATAAACCTTTGTACAAATATTGTGTGGCCATAAAAAAATGGAACTACCACCATTTTACTCTCCATGGTGTCTGCTTTCAGAAAATATATGGTTTGGGGATTTTAACTGAACTTCAGGTCTGAAATGTTTTTGTTTTTTTTAAACGTGTGCAAAAAATACAAACATTGCAGTGACAGGGTTAAATGATATATGTCTGATCACTTTCACACATATGCCTTGTACTGTATACATACAAAGCACTCTAGTTTCCTTTTAATTAAAATCAAGATGAACATTTCTGACATAAATCCTAAATTCAGCAAAGTTGCAATGACTTCTTATTAGCATTGGTGGTTTACTGATATATATTTACTTGCTGCCTAAAGTTGTCTTTTAAGAAGATGAAACCATATGATAATAAAGAAACACAATGTCAGCCTGTGATCTCATTTCCCTCATCTGATTTCACAACTCTGAATAATCGGGATTTATCACGTTGGGTACATTATTGAGAAGGGGAGAGCTGGGACGTCTCAAGAGACAGCTGTCTGCTTCTAACCCCCAATCAATTTCAGATGTGTCTTGTGTTACTGCAGATGCTGAAAGTGTAACGACGCGCTTGTAAGGAAATTACGAAACATTGGTGTTACATAACAGAAATGAACATTCCACCGTCCAAATCATGGATACAGATGAAAGATTCTGGATTCTCTGGAACAGAAACACCAAATATCCCTAAACATGAACGTGGATGATGTAGACTGCTACACAGGCGACTACAATTAAGCACAATGTGATCGCAGAATTCCATCCATCACTCATGGCCCCCAAAACAGGTGTACATCACAATAATCGGAGGTACAGAAAAGATAAGTAAGCTACAAATATGAAAACCATTAAAATGGGCAAAAGTTAGAATACACGCAACCCCAAAAATGAGCCAAACCCTGAAACTACTGACTTCACTCTATGGGTTCATTCACATGGACATATCCAAAATACACAGGATCTTGCTGGCAGAAAGATCCTGTGTACATCCTGTATGCATGTAATATTTGTGAAACTTTTACATGCATACAGCGGGCAGCAAACACGGATCCCATTGGCCGTCGCCACTGTTCCTGACTGACACGTCAACAATTTTCATTCACGAGTGACTACCTGAATTAGTTCTGAAAAGACTCATTCAGACCAACAGTGTGTTGTTATGGACACCAAGGATGAGCTTTGGTTTGGTCCGAACTTTTATTCAGACTGAAGAAAGTGCTGACTCCCACCCAATGAACCATGGCTACCGCATTCCCCAGCCTGAAGCTGTTTATACAAAAAGGGCTTGTGAGATTACTGACCTAAAAAAAGGCCCAATGGTCAGAGAGCATCAATTACATTGACCATATTAGGTCAATGATGTCACCAGCATCCACTCCCATTTGTGTACATGCAGTTGCAGGAATTGCCCTGGTTGCAGTTTATTGGATGGCAGCAACATGTTGATTCAGGGTTTGGTCCCAACTCTAGTATGGTCCAAACTCAAGCTCATCCTTATTACTGGTGTAGCACACTCTAGTGTGCTACTAGTGTTAGAGTAGGTACATTTATTTTGGTATGACTCATGGTAACTGTGAGAGTCTAATTAGGTCAGGTTACTGCAGGTCAGAACAGATTGGCTCTAAAGTGCAGGTCTCTGGTACCTCCCTCTGGATCCAGAAGTTTGGAAAAGCTTCTGGAAGTTAGTGGGCGAAGGCCAGGAGGTTGTAATCTGCACACTTGAAGGAATCTGGCCAATCCCCAGGCAGAGGGCCTGGCAGGGAGGCTAGGTTAACATGGTGGAGCCTGGTCAGCAAGGGAGTGAGGTGGAAGATGGAGTGCTGAGGAGGCCGTCGGTGGCCTATGAGGGCTTTGCCTCCAGGCTGGGATCGGGCTGGCTGGGAAGAATCCTTTAAGTATCCGGTTTGAGAAAGAATCTTGCCTAAGAGCAGCAGGGACCAAGGGGGACAGGGTGAGTACACAACATCATCATACACAGGGATTCACAAGGGGAGAGACTGCCACATGTAGCAAGCTTTCAAAGGATAGTTCTGTGCTTAACCCTTTTACCCCCTGTCCTGGGAGATCTTTGGAGCAGCCAGGTGGACTGGTAAACAAGCAGCCAGGAGTGCTTGTAGTACCAGCATGCAGTGGAGCTGGGAGCAGTTCTACAGAGGAGATACTCTTGCATGCAGTCTTGCAACACTTAGTCCCCTTTGAAAAATAGTACAAAGGGCTCCTAGTCCGCAAGGGACTTTTCCACTGATACTTAAAGACTGATTGTGTCCCAGAAGAAGAACGGTCCAGGATCTTTTCTTTGTACATAGGAAGGAACTTGTCCCCATCTGGCGTTTCTGTCAAGTTGGGCATCCCATAACCCCTCTAAACCCCATCCAGGTTGTTATCCCTAATAAAAACAACAAAAGCCAGCCAAAGGATTGATGCCCAAAAGTGTTGAGCCACTAGGCCAGTGCACTGTATATGATAAAAAGCTCACATGTGACTACAACCTCGACAACAGGAATAGTAAGACAGATAATGGGTGATTTGGTGATACCAGCAGGCACCATGTACTAGCACGTCCGGACTTCATTGTTGCGAAAATGATTTTGTGGCATCCAAGTCTATTTCCAATTTTACCTCCCATTTCCTGGGCATTTGAGGGGGAAGGGGGTTGTTGGGTAGACCCAGCAAATAACATGCTACATTCTAGCAAAATCATGGCCAGCAATAAAGACCATTCAGACCACACAACAAAGCTCTCCAAAGAAAGGCATTACAGGTAAGTATAATTTATTACGCCAAAGATCTGCATTGGTAGGGCTGGCTGAGGATAAGTTTACTACATGTTCCCGTATCCTTTAAGCTAAGAAAAAAAAATCACAGTGATATTAACAGATGACAGCTAAATCAATAGAACATGCAAATAAAAAAGCCACGTTTAGGAATAGCGCAAGGTGTCTCTGAAATATAGAAAGCAGCTCACTGCAAGAACACTGTAATACATCGCCACCTAGTGTCCACTATAGAAAACAGACGCAAAGTGCACTATGCTCTTTACAATAAACCCACTTTGAACTGTTTTTCAAAAACATGAACGCAACCGTGAAGTCCTGTTCAGATGACCTTCAGACTACAAAATAGCAGAATAACATTCTCTAACAAGCATTATTTGGACAACACTGCATTGCAAAATCTAGGATTTTTCTCTGATAATGTTGAGAACGAGAACAATTAAAAGGAAGAGACAGACCATTATAACCCTTAAAAATTCAAGTCTTGTCTACACTTTCTTGTAAAGAAAGCCCCAAAGTGTCAGTAAGTACAGTTTTCAACACCATCATAAGACACAGGAGGAGATGAACAGGAACTGGTCTGGACGACTCAAAGCCACAAAAGGCTCAGAGGGTACATTTCTGAGGGTCAACAAAAGTGTGAGGAGCTGTTATTGCTGTAAAAATAATTACTTTAATGGTTCAAATATTCAATTTTATTTTGTTAAAATGGCTTCCTGAATTGTATTTTTTTATCTTCAATTGTATGCTTTAATTATTTGTTGTATGCTTTAATTTCAGAGTACATAGAGACATGAAAATGTTTAACCACTTCCCGCCCGGCCAATAGCCGATTTACGGCCGGGAAGTGGTTATGAAATCGTGACAGGCCGTTCTCAAACGGCCTGCACGATTTCATGCCGCACGCGCCTGTGCGGGCGCGCCTGTGCGGGCGCGCAGCGCGGCGATCGGTGATGCGGGGTGTCAGTCTGACACCCTGCACCTCCGATCTCGGTAACGAGTCTCCGGCGGAGCCTCGTTACCACGTGATCAGCCGTGTCCAATCACGGCTGATCACGATGTAAACAGGAAGAGCCGCCGACGGCTCTTCCTCACTCGCGTCTGACAGACGCATGTAGAGGAGAGCCGATCAGCGGCTCTCCTGACAGGGGGGGTTCGCGCTGATTGTTTATCAGCGCAGCCCCCCCTCGGATCGCCACACTAGACCACCAGGGAAATAAAAAAAATAAAAAAAAAATGACCCAAAAAAATGACAAAAAAAAATGACAAAAAAAAAGACAAAAAAAAAAAAAGGGGGGCAGTAAAAAAAAATGATGCCAATCAGTGCCCACACATGGGCACTGATTGACAACATTGATCCATCAGTGCCACCCCTCAGTGATCATCAGTGCCACTCCAGTGTCTGTCAGTGCCACCCCACAGTGCCAATCCATGCCCAGTGCCCACCTACCAGTGCCCACCTGTGCCACCTATCAGTGCCCACCTGTGCCGCCTATCAGTGCCCACCTGTGCCGCCTATGAGTGCCCACCTGTGCCGCCTATGAGTGCCCACCTGTGCCGCCTATGAGTGCCCACCTGTGCCGCCTATGAGTGCCCATCTGTGCTGCCTATGAGTGCCCAGTGCTGCCTATGAGTGCCCATCAGTGCCGCCCATGAGTGCCCATCAGAGCCGCCCATGAGTGCCCATCAGTGCCCAATACCAGCGCCGCCTATCAGTGCCCATCAGTGCTACCTAATCGGTGCCCATCAGAACTACCTCATCGGTGCCCATCAGTGCCACCTCATCGGTGCCCATCAGTGCCACCATATCAGTGCCCATAATTGAAAGAGAAAACATACTCATTTACAAAAAAATTAACAGAAAAAAATAAAAACTTTATTTTTTTTTCAAAATCTTCGCTCTATTTTTAGTTGTTGCACAAAAAAAAAAAAAAACGCAGAGGTGATCAAATACCACCAAAAGAAAGCTCTATTTGTGGGGAAAAAAGGACGCCAATTTTGTTTGGGTGCAGTGTAGCATGACCGCGCAATTGTCATTCAAATTGCGACAGTGCTGAAAGCTGAAAATTGGCTTGGGCGGGAAGGTGCGTAAGTGCCTGGTATGGAAGTGGTTAAAGCCCAACTCCAAGATATTAGAAATCCCCCTCTAAACTAACCGCTAGCATAAAAAAAAAAAAAGGAACCACCATCAAATGCCCATTTTACTTAAAACAGAACTAAAGTAATTTTTTAAATGGTTGTTTGTTGGGCACTTTCACCACCTTTCTGCCCAGGCCAATTTTCAGCTTTCAGTGCTGTCGCAGTCTGAATGACAATTGTGCAGTCAACACAACACTGCAACACTAATTTTTATTTTTATTTTTAGACAGATGCAGCTTTCTTTTGGTGGTATTTAATGATCACAGGATTTTTTATTTTTTGCTAAACAATTTTCTTAATTTGTGTTATAAAATTTTGCAAGTCATTTTTCTCCTTCACCGAGGTGCAGTGATGGACACTGGATTGGCACTGATAATCAGGGCATTGATGATCAGTGCTTCTGATTATCAGTGTAAGGCTGGGTTCACTAGTGTGGTGTGGATTTCAGCTCTGTAATCTCTGCAGATAGATAAGAGAAGTGTTCAGCAGATCCATTGCGTTTTAGCTGCGGATTTGGAGACCTGGGAGAAGTTCCGAGTGAGAGGAGAGTGGGGGAGAAATGTATTGAGCTGAATGAGAGAAATTCCTGAAGAGAAAACTGAACACATCTGCGAATCAGCTGCGTACCCATAGAAGATAATGGGACTGAATTCGCACCTGAGCCGCACCACAAGGCATAAAATCTGCATACGTTTTTACTGCAATGCGCAGTGCGAATGCATCGCACATATGTGAACCAGCCTCATTGAAAACAATGTATTTAGAAATGTTTTGCGTATTAGATGCGGTTTAACCCGCACTCAATTCGCATAGGTGTGAACACGGCCTAAATGTCCCCTGTCACAGGATAGCTGGTTATCTGTACACAGTGACAGCGCTGAGACAAGGAAGTGCCGATAACCTGTATTTGTTCATATGGGATCAGCTGTGATTGGACACAGCTGATCACATGGTAAAAGGCCACTGTGATTGGTCCTTTACTGCGATTTGTGATCAGCTGTGTCCAAAGGACACAGCAATCACAGAGCTCACCACAGGGGGGAATGGTTTTGGGAGGATGACAATAGTCAACTGCGTTTAAGCAGGCATGCTGCTTATTGCAGAAGAGACATTTGAGGCCTCTTCTGAAATAAAATAAACCTGCCTGCCTGCCTGCACACAGTATTCCTTAAAATGTACACTGAGCTATGCATACACAGCTCAGTACACATTCCGGCACTGTGCCTGTGTGACAGGATGACTGGAGTTGGGTCATCCCATTTTGGCGGTTGAGACATTCCCGATGCCAATTTGGAGCCAAGGTAAGTATTCTGGAGTTTAGTCCTGCTTCAACTGAAGCCACGAGGATCCTTGTATCCTGTTTACCTCCTGGGGTCGTTCTTCAGGTAATGTATGTATACTAATTATTGTACTCTGGATTCAAAAGTCTTGACAATCAGCCAATGCCACAGTGTGTACTCTGTACATCCAAGGTATACAATCCTTTTGCCTCATGCTCCCTGAGCATCAGATACTGGCATTTTCGTGCAGGCAACATGCACCTAGGGACAAATGCCCAGGATGCAAAATTTCCTGCATTCTAGGCATTATCCCAGGGTGCATACTGTCCTAAACATTGGTACCACTTGGTTCAACATCCATCCCCATCCAGCTGCAACAGCTTTCAGCCTTTCAGGCTGCCAGTGATCTGATGATATGGTTCCGGCTATCGAGATGGTTCCTGTAAGGACTGTGCAGGTGCAATCCTTGCCGACGGAAATCACCGAACCTCCAGGGCGATGTGGAATTTGAAGTAAGTGGCCAGTCGGCCCCACGTCCTTGCTTCGCTCGGATGGCTCGTTACGCTCTTTTTTTAACTTCCTCCAATCCACAGGGATGTTAAGGAATGAGCCTGGATGCCGGCCGAGGTTCGGAGAATTCCGACGGCAAGGATTGCGCCAGTGCAGTCCTTACAGGAACCAGATCGATAGGGGAACCATACCGACAAGTCACCGGCATTGGGGCTGGATGGCGCACCTGTGTCTTCAACCTGCTTGAAAATTTCAAAATCTTATTCACACCAGCTAAACATCCGATTTATTTATGACCGGTACTTATATAGCACCAGCAATTTAGGCAAGGCTTTACATATATATTGTATATTCACATCGGTCCCTACTCTCAAGGAGCTTACAATCTAAGGTCCCCAACTCAGATTCATACATACAAATACTAGGGCCAATTAGCCTACCAGCATGTGTGGGAGGAAACCAAAGTCCGCAGAGGAAACCCACACTGGCACAGGGAGAACATGCAAACTCCGGGCAGGTAGTGCCGTGGTTGGAATTTGAACCGTCAACCCTAGTGCTGCTAGGTGGAAGTGCGAACCACTTAGCCACTGTGCAGCCACAAGAGGAAGATCATTTCTCATAGATAGTAACTTGGACACACTACAGGTGTGACAGGCATATAATACAAAGAACCCATCACGGTGGGTTTTTCAGCAGGGCTAGATGAAGCTGATGAATTGCTTTCATTTCTATTAGGAAAGCCACACAAGTTTCCCCAATGTCCATAGAAACAGTGAAACAGATGGCAGAAGGTGAGAGCATCTTATAGGGCATTAGGAGCCAGGAAATATAAAGCACGGGTCTCTGCCAAATACATGCTTAGCATCCTGTGGATATTTACACATACTGCAGAGGAGGGACTGGTCTGCTCTCCTTGCCAGCAATACATTCCCATTTAGACTTTATATTAAGAATATTTTCCAGACATGACAGAAAGTGCTGTGCATAGAGATGTGGACTGAAGTCGGACTCTTGTACTGATACGGCTTAACTACTTCAAAAGCAAAAAAGGCAGGAGACTCATTTAAAAGAACGAGAGCTGAAAACATGACTAAAATAAAAAGTGCATGTCCAGTTAAAATTAAAAAAAATAAATACAATATTCAGTATTTCTCTGCAATACATGCACATTTATTTACGTTTTGTCTCTATGAAGTAAATGTAAAAAAAAAAATATATATAGATATACACACACTTTTTTTTTTTTTAAATACGATTTTTTTTAAAACTTACCTGCACTGTTCAATGGTGCACAGAGCAGCCCTGATTCTCGTCTTCTGGGGTCTTTTGTCAGTGCACTCGGCTCTTGCTCTTTTCAATGTGGGACACACCTGGGAGCCACTCCTGAACCGGACTGTGTGCATCTATTGAAATGCACAGTGTGGCTTAGCATCGCCCCCCTCATCACCACTCCCTCATCACAGCATTTGATTGACAGATACAGGAGCCAATGGCTCCCAATGCTGTCCTTGAGAATATGAGAGGGGAGAGAGAGAGAGAGAGAGAGAGAGAGAGAGAGACCAAGCGCTGCTGCAGAAGGGCACAGTACTGGATTGATTCAGAACTTGGCTAAGTACTTGGGGAGGTTGGGGAAGAGGTAATGCATTCAAGTTAAAAAAAGAATGAAGTAAAAAAATTAAAAAAATTCTAAAAAATTCTGGATTTAGAACCACTTTAATCATTTGCAGGAAAATGTTTTTGATCCTGCCAGAACTCCAGTGAGCTTTTAACTTCCTGTAGTGACCTGACAGCACTGAAACCTCAATGAGTGTTAGAAAACAAAAAGACTACACACTGGTGAGATCATTTCTTTACACCAAACTTTATTCAATCAAGCAACAAGGGCTGTAAGTTCCTGTCTGGGAACCCTGGGTGGAAGCAATGTCATCTATGCCTTTTTTGTTTCCTGTGCAGGGTATAGATGGAGCAAGAATGAGCTTGTTGCCGGCTACCCAGTCCAGCCCTAGTTAAGGGGAAGACTGGAGTGTTGGAGTCTTCTCTGGATACTGTGACTCAGCAATTGTTGTTAGCCATCACCCGGCTTGAATATGGAACACTTTCCGGTTGACGTGTGTTTGAAATGTACATCAAAAGCAGGTCAGTGGATTACCTCAATGATACAGTGTGAGTGACAGCTCTGAGTTGCATATGACAATGTCCTTTTGAACACAGTTGGTCCTATTGGGATGCATTTGCAATGCCAGCAAAGCAGAACAAAGACAGTCATTGCAGTTTAGATATGATATGGCCTTTCTCCATTCCAGCATGACTGAGCCCCTTTGTACAACGCTAGTTCCATTGTTGTTTGTGGAGTTCTAGCAAAAAATACTGGATTCTTACTTGTAAGCAACAAGTGTCAGAGAAGATTTAATCAAAAAATGGTTAAACTGAGACCTCCTACACACCAGAGTTCAGTCCATTGATAAGTAGAAACATTGAATCTCTTTGCTTATTTTCTCAGAATTGGTCACTCCACGGTAGGGCTGGGGAAAAAATCTCTTTGAATCTACAATCGAGTTGAGAGGTCAAAATGATTCAGATTTTCAGCAAATCGATTTTTTAGATTTTTTTTAGGCTAGGCAGCGGTATTGCAACGATCTTGGTATGGCACTGGACTACAATGTATATGTATGTTTCCTTTACAACATGTTATCCTGTGATAACTGGATACTTTATATAAATAAATAAAATAAAAAATATTTCCAGATAAACATTTAAATAATATAATACAATGTATTGACTAAAAATATACTATTTGTCCTGTAAATGAAAATGTGATGGGGAATAACCATACTGTAAGCCAAAACACACAAAAATCAGCGCTCATGGCCCACAACACATTAACTATAAACCAAAAAGGTGAATAAAATTAGTCCATTTATTGATGAGTCCACTCCCAACGGGATATATGGAAAGTATATCAAAATTTAAAAATACTGTTACCGTCCAAAGGTGTAGAAAAATACATACATATGTTGCAATACAGTCAGCAATAGAAAACCATAGAGCATGAAGGGTTAAGGTTTCCAGGACTTGGAGAGAGCAGCGCTTCAATCAGAAGAAAACACAGTACCTTATGGCTAGCGGTATGTATCCAGGAATTCAGAAGCAAACTGCGCTGGCTGGGGCTTGACACCCAGGGCCGCCATCAGGAGGGTACAGGCAGTACACCTGCAAGGGGTCCGGGGGTCCCCAGGGGCCCGGGTGGCAACCCGCTTTAAAAAAAAAAAAATGTTTAGGGGTCCGGAGGTTCCCAGGGCCTCAGTAGGCAACCCCCCCCCTTTTTATTTATTTTTTATAAAAAAAAAAATCAATATTTTAAATATGTTTTTTATTAAAGGGTCAATTATTTTTCTTGGAGGTCCCCAGGGGCCCCCAGGGCCCCTGTATGTCAACCCCCTTGTATTATTTATTTTTTATAAAAAAATATATATATATATATTTTTTAATATATTTGTATTTATTTTTTAATAAAAGGGACAATTTTTTTTTTAGGGGTCTGGAGATCCCCACTGCCCCAACCCCCTCTTTTTTTATATATTTTTTTATTTAATTTTATTTTTTATCTATATTAAGGTGCTGAGACAGCGTGCGAGTGGTGTCCCCATCTCAGCCGTGCTACGGCTCCAGCCAGCACTTGTTGTGCTCAAGGTTCTTCCCCTTGCACTGTGAGCTTCAAGCCGTGTGTCAAGCTCCGGCCAGCGCAGTTTGCTTCCGAATTCCTGGATACATACCGCTAGCCATAAGGTACTGTGTTTTCTTCTGATTGAAGTGCTGCTCTCTCCAAGTCCGGGAAACCTTAACCCTTCATGCTCTATGGTTTTCTATTGCTGACTGTATTGCAACATATGTATGTATTTTTCTACACCTTTGGACGGTAACAGTATTTTTAAAATTTGATATACTTTCCATATATCCTGTTGGGAGTGGACTCATCAATAAATGGACTAATTTTATACACCTTTTTGGTTTATAGTTAATGTGTTGCGGGCCATGAGCACTGGTTTTTGTGTGTTTCAATGCTTCATCGGTACTTCCGGGTACGACTTTTCCTGCAGCCCCTGACTCTCCCACATGTACCCTCCTAGGAGAGATTAGTAACCTGCCTAAGTCTTTCTACTTTTTATTATTTTAAAGCTATCATTGTTTAGTACCAGTGTTTTTGTTGATTTTTTTTACTGTAAGCCAAAGGAAGAGGACAATACCTTTAGTTCTAATGTAAATAATTTCCACACAAAAAACCACATGTGGCAACGACATGTACAAAAGACACAGATGGGCAGCACAAGTTGAACTTGGTAATGATGGCATAGTTTCCTTGTATCGATTACCCTCACTTCATCCATCTTATCCATATGTACTGAAGAAGCCACGCACACTTCTGTTAGATCGCTTACTAGGAAATTATGGCCATAGAGGAATTTAAAGTTGATGCCAGCAAAAGGCAAAACAAAACCGAGACAGAAGTATCTAATCCTCATAAAGCTATAGGTATCAAGGTTCTTATTTTAGTTACATTTAACCTGCATTTGTACACTCCAATGGGTTTTTGATCTTCGTGATGTGTCTGCTGAACGTCAGCCCCATTAGATTACGAACACAGTGTTCTAACATTATGTAACATCAGTGTGTGCATGGGACAGAACATATGCAGAAAAGCAGGGCTGGTACGTTACTATTTCTCTGATTTCAACATGTTTTCCAGAACTTTCCTTACAAAAAAACACATTAATGCCATTTGCGTACTGGCCCAAGAATGGTCTGTCTTGGAGACGACTTCAAAGAGACATTCTAATTTATGAGCAGAGCTTCTTTTTCGCAAAATTCTGACAACTGGATTACACAGTGGTGATATGCAAGTGGAAATAGCTTCAGTGTGTTAGAAAAAAATGCAATCCTCATGGTGATAAATAGAAGGTGGAAGCTGTCACAAATCCTACGTCTTTATCGAGGCATCAATTCCTTATTTGGTTATTGTGCACACTATCAATCCATTGCTGGTCTGTAGCAGTAACTTACCTGGCAGAGAAAGTTCGGCGTTTCCTGGCCGTACACTTACCAGTATGACCAGCCAATTTAATGACTATTTCGAGGACTGGATTGTATCTTCCAGAAATCAACTGCACTTTGATCTACAAAATATTCTAATTCATAATTTGAATTAAATTCAAACTACCGTATTTATCGGCGTATATCGCGCACTTTTTTTCCCTGAAAATCAGGGCAAAATCGTGGGTGCGCGATATACGCCGATCCCCTCTTTCCCGCGCCGAATTTTGAATACTGCACCGACATATACCGAGCGCAGTACACTCGGGTATATTCGGCCAGTCTCAGCTTCTTCCGCGGTCACGTCCTGGACGTACAGGACGTGAGCGCGAAAGTTGCCGAGCCTGCCCGAGTTTACTGCGCTCAGTATATGCTGGCGCAGTATTCAAAACTCGGCGTGGGAAACGAGCGGGGAGGCCGCGAGGACGCCGGACCCGCCGAAGAGGACGCCAGACCCGCCGAAGAGGACACCGGACCCGCCGAAGAGGACACCGGACCCGCCGAAGAGGACACCGGACCCGCCGAAGAGGACACCGGACCCGCCGCAGAAGGACACCCGAAGCCGCAGAAGGACGCCGAACCCGACGAGGCCGCCGATGGACGCCGCGCAAGACACCAAAACTGTAAGTACAAAATAACTTTTTTTCCACAGGATTGGGGGGCACTTTGGGGGTGCTAAATACGGTACTAACAATTACCTACAAAGCAATCCACAACTCTGCCCCCAGCTACATCAATGATCTAGTCTCTAAATACCAACCTAATCGTTCTCTTCGTTCTTCTCAAGACCTCCTACTCTATAGCTCTCTCATCACCTGCTCCCATGCTCGTCTCCAGGACTTTTCCAGAGCCTCTCCAAGCCTATGGAACTCCTTACCCCAATCTATCCGTCTATCTCCCTCTTTATTAGCTTTTAGAGGATCCCTGAAAACCCTCCTCTTCAGAGAAGCCTTCCCTTCCCACACCTAACAACTGCACTTTTCATTTGAGTCCATCTGATCATCCCCCACAGCTAACTACCCTTTGTTCCACTTGACCCTCCCTTTCAGATTGTAAGCTCTTACGAGCAGGGCCCTCTGATCCCTCCTGTATTGATTTGTATTGTGAATGTACTGTCTTCCCTGATGTAAAGCGCTGCGCAAACTGTTGGCGCTATATACATCCTGTATAATAATAATAATAATCACAAGGAACAATTCTCCCTGGAGGAAAATCCAAATCTGATCAAATCAATCTTTTTCTTGTAACTGATCATTTTTCTAACAAAAGATGTTTTGCAACTATTGCTGACTGGTATATACAAGACCAACACCAAATGCGTAGTGTGGTATATCCACAGAGTAAAGTGGTATATCCACAGAGCATATGAGCCCATCATAAATGAAGAGAAGTGGGGTTAAAACAAGGCTGAAAACTGAAACATCAACACTCAATTCTGTACACTGCAGGAGTACTTGATAAGTTCCCCATTTAAATACACATGGGTGCAGACTATAGTTAGTACATATAATTTTAATTTGTTGCATTTGACCATGAAAATGTGATCGGTTTAATATTAATATTCTTATTTACGCTTCTTATATAATCAATGCATGTTGCAGGTTACACTCTTTTGAAAATTAATTTATGTGACAAGTAGGCCTGCAGAAATTAACGATTAATTCCTCCATTAATTGTTAATTTCATTTTATCGATCAAAATAATTTTGATCGATACGATCCGTAGATTGAGCTCAGCGGTCTCGCCCATAGGAAAGGCCACAGGTTCGGCCTAGCTCTGGCCAACTTGGTACACACGGCGGCGGCCTAGTAGCGGCGTGCTGACGTCATCATCACCCGCCTGCTTGTGTCGTCTGCGGACGGGTCTGCTGCCTGCTGTGCTTTCTATTCTGGTAAGAGCAGGTTGATGTGGACATTACGGTGGGGGGGGGGGGGGTGGACATTACAGTATGTGGGGAGATGTAGACATTACAGTATGTGGGGAGATGTGGACATCAGTGCTGGGACAAGGCCATTTGGTGCCCAGGGCGAAGATGGCAAACTTCGCCCCCCCCCCCGTTTTTAAGATAGAATCAAAAAGAATCAAAACTGGCAGCACACTGGCGGCAATTGATGGGGCAAACTGGCAGCAATTGATGGGGCAAACTGGCAGCACACTGGCGGCAATTGATAGGGCAAACTGGCAGCACACTGGTGGCAATTGATGGGGCAAACTGGCAGCACACTGGTGGCAATTGATGGGGCAAACTGGCAGCATACTGGTGGCAATTGATGGGCACACTAACAGCACACTGGTGCAATTGATGGGCAAACGGACAGCACACTGGTGGCAATTGATGGGGCAAACTGGCAGCCCAATGGCGGCAATTGATGGGCACACTGGCGGCAATTGATGGGGCAAACTGGCAGCACACTGGTGGCAATTAATGGCACAGTGGCTGCGTTTGATGGGCACAGTGGCTGCGTTTGATGGGCACAGTGACAACAATTGATGGCACAGTGGCTGCGTGTGTTGGCACAGAAGCTGCATGTGATGGCATAGTGAGGCTGCAATTATTTGCTCCAACAGGTTCTGCTTACCTTTACACAAGTTCAGTAGTCTTTTTTAGCACACTGTCTGCTGGGTTCAACTTCCACTAGAGCCAGGCAGGCTCCCCGAGACTAGTCCTTGCCGCATTCTCTCTAGCTCGTCACAGGCAGCGCCGACACATCGCTTTGTGTCCTTCCTCTCCGGCCGTGAGTGGAGTTACGTCACGCCGCTTGAAGGGACCAAGAGACTCCTCCATAGGGGGAGTAAACAAACAGTGCAGGCTGCAGCAGACATGAAAGGGAGCCGGGTGATGACAGTCCCGGATGCAGGAGCGCACTTGGCACACAATTTGTACAGCGGCAGTGGCAGAACTTCACCTGCGGCTGCGCCCCCCCTCCTATACGAAATGGTACCGCCCAGGTCACTCGCCCCGTCAGCCCCTGCCTTGTACCGGCCCTGGTGGTACAAGGCAGGGGCCCCATCAATTGTGCCATCAATTGCGTGCCCCATCAATTGCGCCCGCGGTCCCGGAGCCCACGGCTGGGTACTAGCACAGCGCGTACCTGTACGTGCATGTGCCCAGCCGTGCCATTCTGCTGACATAAATGTGCAGGAGGTGGTCCTTAAGTAGTTAAAATATCACACATATTAAAAAATATATGATGCGAATGAAAACATCTTATTATTAAAAAATAGAAAAGTAAAATATGACAGTACTGTGTTGCTAGATAACTAGGTAGAGAGTACCAATATAGTGGGTCCTCATGTGCCAACGCATTTCGCCATTGTTTGCTTCATCAGGGCTTATAAAAGGAAGTAAACCCTTCCTCTTTTTTCCCCTGTGAAGTAAAAACGAGGCATCAAGCCCATTATGTTGTACTTTACTGCAAACAAAACCCGCAATGTCCCTGGGGTCCCTGCTGGTGGCCGCGTCTATCTTCACCCCTCTTGCTTCCGGGGCCGTGGACTCCAGCTCTGTGACTGGCCAGAGTCACTTGCCGCCAGTCACGGCAATGCACATCAGCGCAAGCGTATATGGTAAATATCTCCTAAACCGTGCAGGTTGAGAAGATATTTCCAGTACCTACAGGTAAGCCTAATTCTAGGCTTACCTGTAGGGAAAAGTGGTGTGTTAAGTCTAATACACACGATCGGACTTCCATCGGACAAATCCGTGGATTTTTGTCCAAAGGCCATTGTCCATGAACTTGGTCTGCATACAGACGGCAGAAATTTTTCAGCCAACATTCACGAAACGATGTGGTTTTTCTGCTCTTTAGCACCACATTTTGGGCAACTTCTGCTAATGCCGTCTGATGGTTAGCATTGGTTTGGAGCATGTGTGTTTGTACTTTGGATTTTAGTCAGACGGATTTGTGTACACACAATTGGATAATCCGACA
Organism: Rana kukunoris; assembly: GCA_029574335.1. Taxonomy (NCBI): domain Eukaryota; kingdom Metazoa; phylum Chordata; class Amphibia; order Anura; family Ranidae; genus Rana; species Rana kukunoris. Next base: position 55,757,079 of record CM056053.1, read on the forward strand.
GAACACATTTGTTGTCGGACAATTTGAAAGCATGCACAGCCAACATTTTTTGCCGGAAATTCCGACAACAATTGTCCGATGGAGCGTACAGACGGTCGGATTATCCAACAAAACACTTCCTTCGGATAATTGTTGTCGGAATATGCGATCGTGTGTACGGGGTTTACAACCACTTTAAGAAGACCAGATAGTACTTATCTATAAGAGAGAAATAATAATTTACAGGGATATACACAGTATGTACAAGTTACAAACACTGGTCTCAAAACTACAGCAATGCATTTGATATGCAGAACACACCTCAACGCAAAACCACACATGCACTTCCTTGGTGGGTGCTGGAGCACAAACTCTCCAGTCTCCTCTTTCGTGCTCCAGCACCCACCCAGGGAGTTTGCGTGCATGTGTGAATGAGTGCGTGTAGACAAGAAAACCCTGAAAGAGGCTGGAGATTAGCAGCACTGAGGCTAGGTTCATACTGCTGCAAATTCTTTTGAGAATTTGAGCCGTTGCAATCGCTTAAATTCGCAAGTCATTTAAATAACATTGTTTTACATTCGTCAGTGCGGTGCGAATCGAAGCTGCGTGCAAAAAGGGTCCTGTGGGAGTTTGATCTGTGTGCGATGCAAATTCAGCTCCATAGACTTCAATGTAAATCGTTCTGGAATCGCATTGATGGTTCACATATGTGCGAATTCCACCACACTACTCTCCACAAAAAACAGGAAGTACACAGGAAGTTAACACCTTTTTTTTTACATTATGATTCCATGGCTAGAACATCAATCGCAGCTATGTCAAACTCCTGAAATTCGCGGTAAATTTGCGGTAAAATCGCACCTCACACAGGACAAAAAAATTTAAAACATTCGCAGCGCAGCAGTGTGAACCTAGCCTGAGATGGAATGAAAAAAAAAGGCAAAATAGTATTTTTTAATGGGAAAAAAACAAGGCTGATACACAGCACTTTAGCAAACTAAATGCCATCCAATCAAAGTTTAGATCTACTTTGGTTGCTGTTGGCATCATCCTTAATCAGATTCCAGCATTATTTTAGAACTCGCACTGAGAAAATAAAGCATGGAAACTGACAGATTGCTAAAGGTAACAAACTTAGCTGTAATATGTTCTGGTTTTCATAACGTACTGTCAGTCTGCCAATCAAAGCATCTGCATGTGCAGTCTAGTCCGCGATGTGTTTTCTATGATGGGGTTTAAGTGGCATTTATTGCGATGCAAAACCATTAACATCAGTGATGTGTGCCCATCAAAAAGTCATCTTCCTAGCTAGGCGTGTATATTATACAGTCTTGATTCAAAGTCAATATTTTCTTTGATAACTAACAGCAGACAATACATCACACCACGAGCATCGGCCAACGTCTCAAGACGGCTACTGCATTACAAAATGTAAAAACTATCATGCTATCATGCAAGAGATCTGAAAAACAAACCATTAAAAAAATATATTCTTTTCAATTTGTACGGATTATACTCTTACATGTATTGCCATTTTGGCTAAATGTATTTACCGGTCATTTATAGCTTTGGCTTCACCAGTCTGAAACCATCAGTGGGAAGGCCAAAGAACACACTGAACAAAGAACATCTCGACTATGGCACCAATTTCAATGTTTTTCTCATCCATCAGAATGCTAGGATTCCATAACACTCTCAAAAGACATTCAGATTTCATTGACATTTCAGTTTAAACAACTAAAGATACGATCTTCTGTAACAGAAGGACATCCACACAGAATCATATAGTTCCTCAGCTCCTAAGGAACAATCTTGAGCTTCAACAACTATAGTAAAAAAAAAAAAAGGTGAACAATACTACCTTGGACTACTACAGACCAAGCAATGGCAGACTCCATGGACTACTCTTTTTCTGCTGACAATTTTCTATGCACATTGTTAGATATCATCATATGCAGAGCTTTTTTTCTCAGAAAATAGGTGCAGGAACTCAACCACGACCCCGTTCAGATTTCACAAACAGTAGAAGGGTCTTAAAGGGGCATTAAATACCAGAATTGCACTAATACAGAGTGCAGAGTTCAGGGGGGTTACACACAGAGTGAAGAGCTGGCACTTGTAAACACAGAAACCAGACTTCTGTGTTTACAAGTGATTGTGGTGAGCAGGCACCAAAGGGTCTGAGCCAAAGGTGGTGGAACGGAGTTCCCCCAAGTTCCCCCAGAAAAAAAGCCCTGATCATATGATGAAAAAACATTTTGAAGCCTGGAATTTCAGCTTTAGGCCTCATGCACGCAAAACGTTTTAAAAACGTTCCTCCTCTTGACAGCCAGTCACGCAACATCTTCTTGCATTCAGATTCAGAAATCAGTCCTTGAGCTTGTTTATGTTGTTTTTATTAGGGGATAATAACTTGGATGGTGTTGGGAATTATGGGATGGCCAACTTGAAAAATGCCCAACAAACAAAATCAGGGCCAACTTCCTCCCTATATACAGATCCACTTTTTCCTTCCTCCTGCACAGCTGGTTTCTTTGCACAGCTTCTGCTGGGTTCACTCCTTGGGAACTGACAGTCTCTCATTATCTGAGCAAAAGCCCATTACAGGCTAGGGACTCTCAGTCCCTTAGAGAAGTAGCAACACGTGGAGTGAAATGCATCTTGCACAACCTTCTGCTTCCCCGTAGACATTGATCCCAGCTCTACTGCTGCAGAAATGCTAGCACACCAGGCTGCTTCTTATTCCCAATCCTCCTGACTGACATACACTGGAGACTTTCCAAGGATAGATGAAGACCACTGCTGTCTTCCAGAGAAACCTGCTACAGCTGGCAGTCTCTCCCCTGGTCTGTCCTGCACCCTGCCTCTCCAGTTAGGGTCCCTCCAACTGCCTCCTTTGGTAGGATCCTTCCAGGCCAGCCTCCCAAGCTCCAGGGCCTCAAGGGCCACCAACAGATTTCATCAGCACTGCTTCTCCATCTTCCATTTAGCTCCCTGAATAGCTCATTGCTATTTAAAGGGGTTGTACAGGTACAATTTTTAATAGCTTCCTTTACCTTCGTGCAGTCCTCCTTCACTTACCTCATCCTTCGATTTTGATTTAAATATCCTAATTTCTTCTGAGAAATCCTCACTTCCTGTTCTTCTGTCTGTAACTCCACACAGTAATGTGAGGCTTTCCCCCCTCCCTTAGACTACAGGAGAGTCAGGACGCTCTCTACGTTGCAGATAGCGAAAGGAGACCATCAGCAAGAAGCTTGGTAAGAAGGAGTCAACTGTTGGAGCGATTATTTGAAAATGGAAGAAATACAAAATAATCATCAATTTCCCTCGGTCTGGAGCTTCATGCAAGGTTTCGCTTCATGGGGTAAGGATGATAATGAGAAAATCAGGGATCAGCCCAGAACTACACAGGAGGAGCTTTTGAATGATCTCAAGGCATTTGGAACCGCAGTCACCGAACAAACCATTGATAACACAATACACCGCCATGGATCGCAATCCTGCAACACCCGCAAGGTCCACTTTTTCAAGAAGGCAAATGTACAGGCCTGCCTGAGGTTTGTCAATGAACTTGTTAATGATTTAGAGAAGGATTGGGAGAAAGTGCTGTGGTCAGATGAGACCAAAATTGAGCTCTGCGGCATTAACTTGAGTCACAGTGTTTAGAGGAAGAAAATTGCTGACTATGACCCGAAGAACACCATTCCTACAGTAAAGCACACGGGTGGAAACATTATGCTATGGGGCAGTTTCTCTGAAAAAGGTACAGGCCCATTTTGCTGCATTGAGAAGACAATGGATGGGGCCATGTACTGCAACATTTTGGATAAGAACCTCCTTTCCTGAGCCAGAAAATTGAAGATGGGTAGTGTATGGGTCTTCCAGCACGACAATGACACGAAACATACCACAAAGGCAACAAAGGAGTAGCACAAGGAGAAGCACATTAAGGTGGCCTAGCCAGTCTCCAGGCTTTAATCCTATAGAAAAGTTAAAGGGGTGTTCCACCCAAAAAAACGACCTTAGCTTACTCCACTCCTCACCCCCATACATGCCACATTTGGCATGTAATTTTTTTGGGGGGGGAGTGGGGGCTTCAGTAGGAGTGGGACTTCCTGTCCCACTTCCTGCTTCCGCCGAGGGGCTGGTTAGGCGATTAAGCCTTAATCGCCTACACCAGCCCCTCCCTGTAGGCGATCACATGGGACACTGACAGGTCCCATGCGATCGCCTCTCCAATCAGCGGCGAGCCGCGCCGCGCACGCATGCGCAGTACGGCTCGCGCATGCGCAGTGGGTGCCCGGCCGTGAAGCCGAAGGCTGTCACGGCTGGGTGCCCACAGTCAGGATGGAGACGCCGGCCGGGCAGGGGGGGAGAGGAGCGGAGCCCCGGTCGGCGCGTCGCTGGAACGCAGGAACAGGTAAGTGAGTGTTTATTAAAAGCCAGCAGCTACACTTTTTGTAGCTGCTGACTTTTAATAAACACAACTTAGGGCTGGAACACCCCTTTAAAGAGGGAGCTGAAACTTTGAGTTGCCAAGCCAAAGCCAAGAAACCTTAAGGATTTAGAGAACATCTGTAAAGAAGTGTGGACCAAAATCCCTCCTGAGATGCGTGCAAACCTGGAAACCAACTACAAGAAACGTCTTAACTCCGTTTGCCAACAAGGGTTTTTCCACCAAGTACCAAGTCATGTTTTGCTTGGGTACAAAATACTTATTTTACTCACTGAACTACAACTCAATTCATAAAATTTGCATCTTGTGTTTTTTCTGGATTTTTGGTTGATATTCTGTCTCCATTATTTAAAATATATGATAATATGATAAAAAATGACAGATTTCTTTGTAAGTGGGCAAACGTACAAAATCTGCAGGGGATCAAATATTTTCCCCACTATGTGGTGAAAGGGAATCAATAGGGCCCACCTACTTCTTCATTACAATTACAATTGGCAAAAGATGGTCCTTCCTTGTGTCTAAACACTACAGAAAGGAATGACAATTATAAGAGCAGGCAGTTATCAAATTATGCTATCAGAGTTAGAATTAACAAAAAAAATCATTAAACCATGCAGCTACAGAATATACGACTATAAAGCACCCTCATCTGCTACACAATCCCCCAGATTTTTCTCACTTTTTTTTCAACTGGTATTGAGAAAACATAAATGTTAGGATAAAGGTAACTGTTGAAAAATAGTTAAAATGTTATATAGCAGCCTGTTATGTATCTTATTAATGCTAAAATAATAACTACCCGTATTTATCGGCGTATACACACGCACCCTAACTTTAAGAGGGAAGTTTCAGGAAAAAAACTTTCCACAGCCCCCTGCGTATAACACGCAGCACAGTTTAGCCCTCTATTTTCAGGGTTAAAAAAGTGAGTGTTATACGCCTATAAATACAGTATGTACATGTAACAGAATGACCAGTGACACCCAAAAACTTTTGAAGGGTGGGGGGGTACGCCTGTGCCAGCGTCACTGAGGACTCTTGGGTCTAGGGTCACCCTATGTCCGATAGGGGCATAGGGTGACTGAGAAATTATATCAATTTACATGAGATGGGACATTACTGATAAATCATGTATTGCAGGATATCTTGAGATATTACAAGTTGTTGGCTTATTCTGACCCTACCGGTCAATAGTGACTCATTCCTCTGTGTAACCTAGGCTGTTGAGATGCTAATTAAGTCTGTACAGGTCAGATGTGGATTTGAGCTTGGTAGACAGCCTGGCTCCTAAGACCTTTCATTGTGAGATGCTCATAACACTGTTTAAAGCCTATTGATGATCAGGTGTGAATAGCTTATCTGACATAGTAATGTGTATTCTGCAGGTTAATCACTTATTGTCGGAGTCAGGACGTCTTGGGGGATAATCAGCCCATCTGAAGGTGTAAATCCCATTGTGTGATGTGTGGGTGGAGAGTTCCTTTGTTTCTTTGATTAACTGTAACATGTCTGTACTATACAGTATACAGTATAAGAGAGCTAACCATTAAAGCATTTTGTCATTCATACATTTTAAAACTAGAGAACAGAGTTGAGTCTCGTTATTCTGGAAAAATGGAATGGATCGTGTCTACATGGATTGTCGTACTGTCGTATAAACTGTCTTGGGTTGATGGAAGATAGTCAACGGTGGTGACCGTTACAGTACACCATTTTGGAAATTAATGTATTTCTAAAAGAAATAGTATGTAGCCCAAACAGATACAAATCCATTCACTATGTGATGCACAAACTCATGAAAACGACATTCATGAGTTAGCTAATCACCCTTGAGCTAACAATACTGTTTTTTTTTTAAATGAATTTGCGAGTCGGCCTTGCCTGAGGATCCCTCAGTGGACCACAGAACACCTCTCTCTCTCTCCTAATCTCTATAACAGTAATGGCGAACCTTGGCACCCCAGATATTTTGGAACTACATTTCTCATGATGCTTAGCTACACTGCAGAACGCATGAGCATCATGGGTTCCAAAACATCTGGGGTGCCAAGGTTTGCCATCACTGCTCTATAACATAAGGAAGGGGGGAGAGAAGGGGGTGTTCTGTAGCCCAATAGAGAGAACTCAGGCCAAACTGTAAACACAGCTAGAAATTTTAGTACAGAAGAGGCAACATTGCCAGCTCTCTATAGGACATCAGGAGCTCACTGGATTTCGTGCAGGATCAATAGGTATATTTCTATGTTTGCACATACTACTTTATTGAAGAGATGTACTGAATGTGTTTTATAGCAATTATTTTTTAAGCGTATGTTAAACATATACATGTTTGGAAAGATGCCCTTTTTTATAAAAAAAAAAAAGGGAAGAAATGAAAACAAACCGCTGTTTTAAAAGTAGTGTCAACAAATGTTAACGTAATGTAAACTATGAATAATCACATAAAACAAACTTCCCCGATCACCTTGCACCACAAGCCGGGAGTCGTGAAGCTTGTGTGTAACCACACTCCAGGGAGGGAGAAAGGAGAGTTCATGAGTACGTTTTTTAAAAATACATTTTGACTGAACCAATCCCAAGAGACTGCAATTCACCATTAGGAAAACACACGGCTAACAATGTGCCTTATTTTCACATGTAATTCTATCTATTTCTTTCCCTCTTTAACACAGGATTACTTGACATCTAACCCTCGGAGATACACTGAGATAGAGAACACATTTCCCAGCTAACCACAGGTTGAGCAAAGCAAGCCAGAGTGATGCAAATAATATTCTTTCAATATGAAGGAAAAAAATAAAGATCTAAATTACTGATCTGACAATCTGTTTAGCCGCCAAACTCACTAGTTCGCCGCCCAACACAAATACACATGAAGGAGTAGTTAAAATACCTTTTTGCCAGTCCGCTCTAGTTAATCATGATGAGTTTACCGCTCTGCTTTCAAAATGTGAAATCCACTCTTAAATTATTTATGTGAGGCAGTCCAATTTGTGCCTGCAACCAGAACAGAATTCTGCTGCGCAGTTTTGAAAGAGTAACCCATCTTATAAGGCTTCAGTGTGGTGTAAGTAGGGATGATGGAGCCCATGCTTGGGTAAAGGGCTTATACCCCGTACACACAACCGTTTTTTAGGTTTCGTAAAGAATGACATTTTTAATGGTCTAGAAAAAAACTTTTTTTCAACCCGATCGTTAAACCGGCCTTGCCTACACACGATCGTGAAAATAAAATGCTGTAGAAAAGCGCGGTGACATACAACACGTACAACGGCACTATAAAGGGGAAGTTACATTCGGATGGCGCCACCATTGGGGCTGCTTTTGGCGATTTAATGTTAGTAAGAGACAATTTGCGCTTTTCAGTCTGTTACAGCATGATGAATGTGCCATCTCCATTACAAACGCTAGTTTTACCAGAACAAGCGCCCCCGTCTCATAACTTGCTTCTGAGCATGTGCATTTTTTTCACAACGTTAAAGCCCACACACGACCATTTTTTACAACATTTAAAACGACAACGTGAAAAATTAGAGCATGTTCTAAATTTTTAATGCTCATTTTTTACGTCCTGACAAAATGCTCTGGAGACCACACATGGTCGTTTTTAATGACATTAAAAAAAAATTGACAACCCGAAAAACGGTCGTGTGTACGCAGCATTAGTACTTTTCAGGGAGGTTCACCGACACATGATCGCTCCCCTGGAAACTCTAGGAGTCTCCTATAATTAAGCTGGCCATACACTGGTTTGTATTAAAATCTTGTCAGCAATCAGAGACCTTTTATTTTATTCCATCCATTTATTTTATGTCCTGCTCCTTCGATTTTTCGGTTAGAATGGATGGATTGGCAGATGGACTTTATGGGCACAACTCGACTTGGTAAAAATTCTTTAGCTTTATTCGAAAAAATTGAGTACTGTCCGTGATATTTTTTTATTTGCACTAACATACAATTTTTCAGGGCAAGCTTTCAGGGATGGGGAAATACCCCGAAAGCTTGTCCTGAAACATTGTATGTTAATGCAAATAAAAAAAGTATCACGGACAGTACTCAATTTTCTCTGTCACAATTGCACTAATACGGCTACAATCACGTCAAGTTAGCTTTATTACAAATTAACAATACTATTTAAAAATACAATGAATAGCATAACAATAGCATTCATTACTTAAATTTGTCATCACTGTTGTCGAAAATGACCATCAATTTAACCTAAATAACCATTAAAAATTAAAAAAAAATCTGCTCTTGGAAAGTTTGTTTAAGTCTACCTGTGTATGGCCAAGTTTTAAAATGGATCTGAAGCTAGTTTTGTTTTCCATTTTAGATATAGAAGGAAACCCCTGTTTGTGTCCGACTGGAGAAAAAGCCTTTTATACCATGTTCTGTAATCACACCAGGAAGTAAGGGAAATTTCCTTTTGAACAGTTATCACATTTGCTGTCCTTATTGGAAAATTTCCACTCTATTCCAGTTCTGGTGACAATCCAACATTTTGGAATCTCATTCACTTTCAGTTGCAGGGACAGCGGCCATCAGGATCACAAATCTAGAAGATGAATCTTTCTACCTGGGAATCCGATATCAATAAAAACTGAGGGGTTCCAACCCTCCCTAGCTCCATCCAAACCTATAAAAAAAAAAAAGTTTTGCCTTTCGATGCGGGTGAGCAGGTTTATATGGGTGACTTCTTGGAATGTCAGGAATAATCTGACCTGTCTGTGAAGGAGGAGAGCATATTGTTGGTTGACAAAGTGTATAAAAACACATGTGGCCATAGCACAAGGGTCTGCCTGCTGGATAATCCCAGCAGTGGGGACACAGTCACTTTCCTATTTGTTCCCAGCCTCTCAGAAGTGACATCATAGGCCATAGGACACTTCAAGGGCACAAAACATACTGACCACCAGGAGTTAGTAAGGATATTTATTTATGTATGTGGGAGGATACAGGATTACCCATAGGAAACCCACGCAGGCACTCCTGCAAACTTCAGGCAGGTAGTGTCGTGGTTGAGATTCGAACCAGCGAGCCTTTTTGCTGCTAAACGAAAGTGCTATCCACTACACCTGTGCTGCCCTGTTTAGCAACCAGCATGCAAGGAACAAGCTCTATGATCAAATATAAATATAATAAAAACAATCATCTCACAGGCACACTGCCACATTATAACATAAAATAAAACACTGCAGAAGAGTTAGACCAGCCTGGACTGGCCAAGTGAGTTGGTCAAAGATTACACATGGGGGGCGTGGCCAGGCAGCGGATATAGCCGGACGCAACTGAAGTGAGCTCCGCCGAGAATCCTTGCTAATCTCCTGTGGAAGATATCGTTTACCAATCTAAAGCATACCGGTGTGCCCCTTGTAAGCCAGGGATCACATACATACCTTACCCGACGCTCCAGCCCTACGATGTCGTCCGGCAAGCGACAGCTGGTGAACAAATCTGCGGAGCACATGCTCCAAAATGGCGCGTATGCAGGCCGTACTGCTAAGGAGACGCAGCGCGAGGCAGCGGAGAAGTTGTTCTCTAAACCACCGCCGAAGGACCTGATGGCCTCCTTCAGTACCCCGGAGGACTCTCCTGGCGGGGGTTCCGAGGCGGACGATACAGTACCCCTGGAGGACTCGGTGCAGGCTGGATTACTGTGGGACACAGTGAGTACCCCAAACCCCGAATCCGCTAGGCCCCAGACCCCGGCGAGCCCTGTAAGTGACGGGGAACCCACTCTGTGGGACATATTTGCTGCAGTGACCTCCTGTAATACATCTATCGGGGCCCTTACCACGGAAATAAAGGGGATGAAGTCTGAGATTTCTTTCCTCAGACAGGATGCTCAAAAGATGAGGGAGAGAACATCCGCTCTAGAGGAGAGGGTGAGCGCCATTGAAGACGACCTGGGGCCTATGCAGAGGGATCTCTCCTATAACAACCACTTAATTGACCAGCACTCTTCTCGTTTAGAAGAATTGGAGAACAGAATGAGGAGGAATAATGTGAGAGCTATAGGCCTTCCTGAAAAAATGGAGGGGAAGAACCCTGTCGAGTTCATAGAGAAGTGGCTGATTGCTGCATTTGGGAGAGAAGCATTTTCCCCCATGTTCTCGGTTGAGCGGGCCCACAGGGTGCCGTCAAGACCCCCACAACCAGGTGCACCACCGAGGCCTTTTCTGTTTAAACTCCTGCACTATCGGGACAGAGATGCCATCCTGTACAATGCCAAAATTAACTAGCCTGCGCTAAAAATAGACAATGCCAAAGTTTCCCTGTTCCCAGACTTTTCAGCAGAACTCCAGAAGAAGAGGGCCAAGTTTCTAGACATTAAACGCCGCCTGAGAGGCCTTGAAGTGAAATATGCGATGTTATACCCTGCCCGACTGCGGGTGGAAGCGTTTGGTTCGGTGCAATTTTTTGATTCCCCTGCTACTGCTGTACAGTGGCTTGATCGTGAGGAGCAATCGCTTAGGGAAGCTAGGGGTAGACGCCCCGCGGATTGAGAGATTTTAATACTTATACATGCTGGATCGTTTCTACAGCTTCCGCATTGCCTGTTGCTAGGCGGGAAATATGTTCACTTTGGTTGATGAAGGCTAGATGTTGGCTGTTGAGAAGTTTTCAAGACACTATGGTGCGCTTCCACTGTTGCCCCCAGAAGGGTCGTATCGGGCCTTACATGATCTTACCGACCACAGTTACCTGGGCCATGTTGGCCGAATTGTACTTGTTCCCCTTTTTCGGAAGATACACCGTGACTTGTTCCATGACCTTCGCCCTTTGTGTTACATTGTCCCTCTTATTCACTCTGGTCCATACCCATTATGCTTGTATATTAACAGTCCTAACCCTTGACCCCTGTTTGTCCGGATCCCATGAAGCTTTGGTTATCCCAGCACTGATTACTATTCTCTGGTTTATCTATTGTTCCTACATGTGCTTACATTATCCATGCCTGCTGTTGTATTATTATCCTGTTTCTATGATGCATGCATTACAATGTCTAAGGTAACGAGGTGCCTCTCATGGAATGTCCGTGGCATGGGTGCCCCGGTAAAACGAGTGGAGGTGTTACGCACCGTTAAGAGGTTGGGTGCAGAGGTGATATGTTTGCAGGAGACCCATTTCTCACCTGGGTCTACTCCAAAGATAGCTTCCAGGCAGTTCTGCCACCAATACCACTCCACACATACCGCATACTCTAGGGGAGTGAGTGTCCTGATAAGGCGGGGTACCCAGTATACACATATAAATGCTAAGATAGACCCCGATGGTAGATATGTTTTCCTGTATTGCTCTCTCCTAGGGGTAAAGTGTGTACTGGCGGGAGTGTATATTCCGCCACCGTTCTCATCTAGTGTCCTGAGGGTGCAGGCTGAGTTTGTCCCTTGTCTTCCTGGTATGCCTGTGCTGGTACTCGGGGACTTGAATAATTTCCTGGAATACGAGAAAGACAAGTTTAGAGCTACGATGGGAGGGGGCGTTCATGGGAGGAAGGGCCCCACACCCTTTGCCGATTAGTGGCTGAGCTAGGCTTAACTGATGTGTGGAGAATGCATAACCCTGACACAAGAATGTTTTCTTGTCAGTTGGCCTCGGCTGGGGGATTATCAAGGATTGATCTAGGTTTGGGAAATGTTCCTTTATTGCCCTTGGTGAGGTCCTCACAATATCACCCAAGACATACATCTGACCACTCTCCATTCACGGTGGACCTGGGTCTGGGGAAGGAAAGGGGAACTAGCCTCTGGAAACTCAACCCATTCTGGTTATCTCTCCTATCAGACTCTGACCCGCTACCCCTACTCCTCACTGACTTCTTTAGAGACAATATAGGATCTACTGACCTACAGATTGTTTGGGACGCTGCAAAGGCATTTATGCGTGGCCAACTCATTAGAGCAATTAATGGCATTAAAACTAATACCAAGGAGTGGGAAACTCAAGTCCTAGCGGACGCCCACCGTCATGAAACGGAGTATGTGGCAGATCCATCTGATGATAACAAAAGGCGATGGCTAGCCTCCCAGACCATGCTCAAGGATCTTTCGTTGCAGCTAGCTGAAAACAAAAGATTCTTTCTGCAGCAGAGACACTTTGAGGGGGAAAACACGGGCCACCTACTGGCAATCCTGGCAAAATCCCAACAACCACCTTCACATATTACTGCGGTCACTGACGCTAGGGGGGGGAGACGTGTCACTCCACACAATCCATCATTAATTGCTTTAAAAGCTTTTTTCAGGATGTCTATACATCCAAAGTTAACCCCACTACTGAACAAATCCATGCATTCCTGGATAAATATCAAATGCCCTGTATTCCTGCCTCAGGGATGGCCTTGCTTAATGCCCCCCTTACTAGAGAAGAGCTTCTCGAAGCTTTGGCACTGGCACACAATGGGAGGGCACCCGGGGCGGATGGTCTTCCTTCTGAGGTCTATAGTCGGTACTCTGAACAACTCATCCCCGTTCTACTAAAAGTATATAATACAGCTTTTGAGACTGGTAGACTTCCCCCCTCCATGGACGAAGCCCTCATCGTGGTTCTACTTAAGCTGGGAAAGGATCCTTTATCCCCTGACTCATACAGGCCTATATCCCTGTTGACGTTTGATGTGAAACTATTGGCCAGGGTCCTGGCTACTAGGCTCTCTAAATGCATTCATCATGTGGTTCATAGAGATCAGTCAGGATTTATCCCCACTAGGTCGACTGCTCAGAACCTACATAGACTGTTCCTTAATTTGCAAGTGCCAGTGGACAATCCGGGTAATAGGGCCATTTTCTCTTTGGACGCAGCCAAGGCATTCGACAGTGTGGAATGGCCATATTTGTGGGAAGTGCTAAATAGGTTTGGAGTTGGCTCCTCCTTTCTGAAATGGGTCCAGTTACTATATAGCTCTCCAAAGGCACGAATGAGAATTAATGGGGAAGTCTCGGACCCTTTCCGGCTGTTCAGGGGGACACGGCAGGGGTGCCCGCTGTCTCCTCTGCTGTTCGCCCTGGCGCTAGAACCTCTGGCGATCCATATGCGAGCCTCGCCCGGCATAACTGGTTTTTCCAGGAATGCCGGGCAGGAGGTAGTCTCATTATTTGCAGATGACACGCTCATATACTTGGGAGATACTGGTGAGTCTCTGAAAAATGCGATGTCACTAATCGTGGACTACGGAGACCTGTCAGGCTTTAGTATCAATTGGCACAAATCAGTTCTCATGCCCCTGGACCCCTTGCCAAATCCGCTCCCCGACTGCGCTAAAGATATATTGCTAGTTAAGGACTTTAGGTACTTAGGGATTCAGGTGACACCAGATCCAGCCCAATATCTCTCGCTGAACCTGACTCCATTACTGCTTAAATTCAGGCAGAAGTGTGCGGTCTGGAAAAAACTCCCCCTATCGGTCACGGGTAGGGCGAATCTCATAAAAATGGTGTGGGCCCCCCAACTCCTATATGTTTTTCACAATTACCCAATCTGGATACCACACAAGTGGTTTGCCCAAATAGATGCTCAGTTTAGGGATCTGATCTGGGGCGGGAAGGTGGCGCGAATTAGTCTCAAATCCCTACAACTAGCTAAAGATCAAGGGGGTATGGCGGTTCCACACGCCAGATACTATTTTGTAGCTTCACAGATACAACACCTGGGGAACTGGGGCGAGGTAGATGTGGGGGATCCGGTACAATCATCATTGATGCCACTGGGAGCTACCCTCCCAGCTGTATCGTATCTAGAGGCAGGGCTCCCACACCTGGATCAATCGCTCCCCACTGTCGTCCTACTAAATACCCTGTGGAGATACATTAGGTCCAATTTTAATATCGAGGGGATATGTCACTTTACTCCAATTTGGAACAATTCCTACTACAGAGAACTCTTCCAATTAGAGGGTTTTAGGCAATGGACTAATGCAGGAATCCATTACATTGCTCAGCTATTTGAGGGCTCAGTTCTAAAGTCCTTTGCAGATCTGGAAAACGAGTTCCCACTTGCTAGAACACAATTCTACAAGTATCTGCAGTTACGACATGCAATACAGGGCGAGAGTAGGCTATCCCCTGTCACGGTTGTAAAACACCCACTAAGCACTACCGTCCTGCTGAATGAAGATAAGAAGGGAATGATTTCTCAGGTTTTCCAAACTGCTTGGTACTACCCATGATGCATTTACAATACCATGCAGAAAGGGCTGGGAAAAAGACTTGGGCCCCATAGATGGAGATACGTGGGAATTGTGTTTATCTGCTGCCCCATTAGTATCGGTCTCAACGCAACATAGATTATCACACCTATATCTGTTTCACAGGGCCTACAGGACACCAGCTCGCCTATTTAAGTGGGGCCTCAGAGACTCACCGCTGTGCCCAAAATGCAATGCCCAGGAAGGAGACCTATTACACATGATGTGGAAGTGCCCAAAGCTTTTTAGATACTGGCATTATGTTACTGACACTATATCTCAGGCATATGGCTTTCCGGCACCACAAGATCCGGTAGTGTGTCTCCTTGGGGCTCTCGAGGTGCCTTCACTCTCCACTCATGGCCACACAGCTGTGATCCGACTGCTCTATGCTGCCCGGAGAGCCATTGCTAGATTTTGGATCACTTCCAGAGTGCCTACAGAGAAAATGTGGATTAAACTGGTAAATATCATGCTGATACGCGAAAAAATCACATATCAGCATAGAAATGCGCCCAAAAAAATCTACTCCATGTGGCAGCCATGGCTGGACATTCCGGGGCTGGGACCGGCAGAACTGATTATGGACAGGTTATTGCAGTAAAAAGGGATCACAGGGAACGGGGGGTTGGGACACATGTTTACAGGGTGTTGTGTAATAATTTGCGATACGGTCATGGGCTCAGGATCACGGTACACTAGGTCATTGTGCAAACTAAGCTTCATATAGATGCATACTAGTTATAGGTATATAGTAAGAGGCAGACAATGAAACTGATTGGACTATATGTTCAGGGAGGAATTTGAGACCCCCAGTTGGGTTCTAAGGGAATTGATATGTTTGGACGGGGAAGGGGGGAAAAAACCTCTCTTATTACTGTTTACATGCCCCGAAGAAGTACGCAACCCACTTGTTGTATTCTTGTGTTATTGATATGCATTTTGCCATTGAACTATGTCTATTTTGCCTCAATAAACTATTTTCTGATTTAAAAAAAAAAAAGATAACACATATAAGAACAAGGAAGCTAGAAGCACCAGCAAAGGTGCTCACATCACCGAAAGAGAGTTAAAGCCTATCTCTGGGGGAAACAAAAATCCTCCTTTGTAGTAATGTGCCCCCCCCCCCCCCCCGCACTGCAAAGCTTAAAATGATTATTTATGTCTAGCGTGCTGGAAAAAAAAAATTCTTACCTCACCCTGCTCCCTTAGGCTCCCTTGGCAAATGGTGCCGGTTTGTGGGCTGTCCATATGCTTCCTCACATATTGCAGAGTGGGAATAAGTTTAAAAAGTGTTTTTTCCAGGACCCTGGACATAAACTAGCATTTATCCCATGTAGTACTGCATGAGAGGATTTCCATTACCCCCAGTTAGCATCAAAGCGGGGCTTCACCCAAAACGGGAAGCTCTTCCCTTTTACTTCCTCCCCCCACCCTCACATTTGGCACCTTTCGGGGGTACCTTCTTGGTGGCTTTGTCGCGGTGAGGTTATCCAGAGGTTTGGCCCCCCTGCTCCTTCACCCTGCTGCCGGTCATTCACAAAGCGCAGCAAGCTTTTTTTTTACTGCCGGTTTCCCTTACAAGAAATGGCGGTGGTTATGCACAGAACTTCCCCATTTGTTTGGGAAGATAGAGTATTGTCCTACTTGGGCGTTAATTTGTCCCCCCATTTAGATGACATATACTCTAATAATTTTGTTCCACTATTGAATGTGGTTAGATCCGATTTAACAAGATGGGATAAGGGACTATTCTCATGGTTTGGTCGTGCGAATATAATTAAGATGAACATCCTACCGAGATTTTTATACCTGTTTCAGACACTGCCTATTTGTATCCCCAACTCTTTTTTCACGTCCTTTCGTAAGATTTGTGTAAACTTTATATGGGGTGGGAAACAACCTCGAATTAAATGGGACAAATTGGTGGAACCCAAGCATTTGGGAGGTATCGGACTTCCGGATTTGCGCAAGTACTATTGGGCCTGCCACCTATCCAAGATAATTGACTGGCAAGTGCATGCTCGATCCAAAGATTGGATAGCATTGGAGGAACTTTCCTGTTTTTCGAGTGCACCTATAAGACACCTACCATGGATCAACCCCAAAAAGATCCCTCGTATAACTAAAACACATCCCATGGTAGGAGCGTCCCTGAAGATATTCAGGAATTTATGTAAGACGAAGAAGGTGTCTTCCATGTATGGACCAGTTACCCCAATCACAATAAATCCTGAAATTTATCTTCCTGACAGTAACGCATCGACATCCGATACTCCTCCAGTAAGGTTATATAGAGCTACAGATTTCTTTAAGAATACTATCCTTTTATCTCTTGAATCCTTCCAAACTACTGACCCTAATTGTAAAATCTCCAATATCAATTATGTTAAAATCACTAGATTTCTTGAAAGGCTAGAACCAATGAGTGGATGGTATAGGCCAAAGACACAATTTGAAACAATTTGCCTTAGGGAATCCCCTCAGAGCCACCTCATTTCCTTCACTTATAACCTTCTAAATTCTGACATAGACCCTCAATTAGACAAAACAAACCTTCACTGGGAAAAGGACCTTCAAGTTTCTGTGACGAATGATCAATGGGCGAACGTATTTAAACGATTGCACAAAGGCACATTGAACATCTGTACACAAGAAAA
This sequence comes from Rana kukunoris, assembly GCA_029574335.1. Classification (NCBI taxonomy): domain Eukaryota; kingdom Metazoa; phylum Chordata; class Amphibia; order Anura; family Ranidae; genus Rana; species Rana kukunoris. Next base: position 55,774,366 of record CM056053.1, read on the forward strand.
CGGTTACAAAATCTATTCAAGATGGTACAAGACCCCGTTGGTCATTCACAAATTTAACCCCGACACATCGCCCCTTTGCTGGCGATGTATGATCGCGCCGGGAAGTTTGATACACATTTGGTGGGAATGCAATGTATTGGCTGAATTTTGGATGGGAGTGCATAAATTGATAGTACAAATAACTACTTACTCTCCCGATTTCACAGCGGGACAATACTTACTACACTTGTCTAGCCTCTCTCACTCTGTTTACAAAGACACCATTATAATACACCTCATCAATGCAGCGAGGCTTTGCATACCAGCAAAGTGGAAACAAAATCTCCCACCTACCATTCCGGAATGGATACGTAAGGTAAATCATATTTCCAAAATGGAAGAATTAATTCATCAATCTAGGGACTCTTCAAGATCGTATCTTGATAAATGGTCCTGTTGGACACACTTTGTGAATTCCGCTGAATGTCATGCCTTACTGGAGTCCTGATGGATTGATCTAGATAAATTGACCTTTATTCTGGACGTTTTTAGTCAGCACATAACAAAACGAAATTATAAAATATGCCTATTGATATGTAATATTATTTACTCATTTCAGTAAACAGACAAACCTTTCTCTCCTCTCTCTTATCATTTCCCCTCCCCATTTACTCAAGTTCTGCTTTAAATATATATACTTATTAAAGTTTTTAATATATCAGTTCATTTAAACTTATGTAAGACAAGAAGTTGGCGTTTCTCAACACAAAAGTTTGATGTGTAATGCTTTATTGAAAATGCTTGTACACTAATATTTTGAAAAATTCAATAAACATAATTTAAAAAAAAAAAAAAAAAAAAAAAAAGAAATGGCGGTGGCAGCACCAGAGAGCCGATTGAAGCACATCACAGGGTGCCAACATCGTGGGATCCCTGGACAGGTAAGTGTCCTAATATTACAAGTCAGAAGCTACAGTATTTGTAGCTGCTGACTTTTGATATTTTGGTGAGGGGGCTGGACCACCACTTTAAGTATAGTTTGGTTTAGTTCTGCTTTAAGCACTTTATTTGCAGGTCAGATTTTAATGACAAACCAGAAAAAAGCCTACACAAAAAAAATATTAAAATGTATACAAAGGGGTCAGAACAAGTCTTGAAATGTTAAAAAAAAAGAAACAAAGATTTTTCCATGTACCCTAATATATGGAAGTAGTATTTTAATGGAATAGAGCCATCACATGAAACAACTTACTAGAATTTCAGTTGACTTGGTTAAAGGAAATTATTTTAAATTAATGTGGCTACTGAACCGTTGCCATGTGGGACCTCAAAAAAATACATATATATATTCCTTATAATTTTTCTCTGTGAACATTTATTTATTTAAGCTTAACTCCAAGTTCTTAATGCTAACCATACAAAAAAGTCGGCAATGTTCTGTGCTAGCGGCCCAGATATTCATCCAAACAAGGGCAAGCAAACATTTGTGCATGTTGAATAAGCATTCGCTGTCAGTGGTAGCATGTTAACCCATCTCTTGCTGAGCCAAAGGTCGGAGTTAGGTCTACAGCACTTCAGAGAGAGAGAATCTGAGACTGTTCTTTGGAATAGAAAATTGCAGAGGAGAAATTTAAAAAAAAATGTAAATAAGCAAAACATTAATAGCCCAGATCAGGGAGTAACTCTGCTTTTTTTTTTTTTTTTAAGCATCCTACCTCCCACAGTCTGCGCAACATCAAGAATTACATATAAAATGATGGCCACTTCAAGTGAATTACCAATGTGCCAGAAAAAATTATACAATTTACAACTTTACCTAATTTTCCTACCCAAGTGGATTATGTTTAAAGACTAGGCATCCTGGAAACTTTCATGACTATGCCCTCTTCCTCTGCTTACAGTACAGCTTACACAGAGCAAAACGGTGGAAGTTTCAGTTACAACATACTGTATTTATCGGCGTATAATCACACAATTTTTCCCCCTGAAAATAGGGGGAAAATCACGGGTGCGTGTTATATGCCGATAGTGTACCTTGGACTCGGAGCCGTTATCTACTGTTTACTCGGCTCTCACTCGGCTCTAACGTCACACACACAGTCCCGCTTCAGCCACCAGCATTTTATCAATCACAGGAGCTGCTCCAATGCTGATGGCGGGGGCGGGACTGTGTATGTGACTGCCGACTCGACAGAGCCGAGTGAACAGGAGATGACGGCTCAGTGAATCCCTCACTGCACTGAAGATGGTGAGGCTGCAAATGGGCACATAGGCTGCATTTAGGTTGAAGATGGGCGCATAGGCTGCATTTAGGCTGGAGATGGGACATAGGCTGCATTTAGGCTGGAGATGGGCACATAGGCTGCATTCAGGCTGGAGATGGGCACATAGGCTGCATTCAGGCTGGAGATGGGCACATAGGCTGCATTTAGGCTGGAGACGGGCACATAGGCTGCATTTAGGCTGAAGATGGGTGCATAGGCTGCATTTAGGCTGAAGATGGGTGCATAGGCTGCATTTAGGCTGGAGATGGGCACATAGGCTGCATTTAGGCTGTAGATGAGCACAGATTAGGCTGCATTGAGGCTGCAGATGGACACTGACCATAAAATAAAAAAAAGTTTTTTTTCCTGAAACTCCCTCTTAAATTTGGGTGCGTGTTATACGCCGGCGCATGTTATACACCGATAAATACGGTACTTATTTAGGTTGTTTTTTTCTCATTCAGGACCTGCTCCATTTTGGTGAAGAGTGGCAACATTTGGAAAGAAACGTTTAAATAGCTGCAAATGCATCAATAGCTGCATCAATAGCTGCATCATCAAAAAAAGTGTTTTCTTCTGAAAATGTTAATACTTTTTTTTTTTTTTTTAGAGATCAGCATTTCACCTGTAACAGGCACAGTATGTACAAGTTATTCATTTAAGTAGATTTGCATGAGGCATACTTGAAGTAAATAAGTAATGTGAAGGTCAAACTGGGCACAAAATTATAAAATGCATAAGAAAATTTGTGAAAACTGAATGTCAAAATGATCAGTAGATCCGGAGCTATACGAAGCTAAAAGTGCATGCAAATCAACTTTTTTCTATAAACATTGAGCTTGGCCCCATTCTCTCCAAAGCCTCCCTATTGGTATAGCTAGAAGTCGAAGTTCGTACTCAGAGTGTTGGGCTTCTTTTATCCCACCCAGCCCACATACATTGAATCAACATCAGCACACAAGGAAGGTCTTTTCAGCACTCTTCTCCTGGTGTAAACCAGGCCTAAACATGGCCCTAAGCTTTTAGTCCCCGAAACATGTTAAGATAACAGCACTGAGCAAAGCAGAAGAGTCTGATTAAAGTGAATGACAATCAGCGCAGTCACCTCCACAAATGTACTCCTGCCAATACCTACAATGCATCAATATCCTACTGTGCATAAACCAACTTCAACATAAATAGAATGTATTATATACAAGTGTTACAAGGTGAATGTCAATATTAATAAAATAAACCAGTACTAGTTTATGTGCACAGATCAATGTTAAAACAAATATAACATCTACATAAATCCCATACAATATTAAAGTGCTCAAAGTTCATTTATAAAGAGTAGTGCAGGTCTCCCATATGTGGCTTGATGAATGAATGGATTACACCAGATGAGATCAATGTGTTCAACCACCGTTGGATCACCCAACACGTGCTTCCCCCCCCCCAATGGGTGTAGGCTCACCTCTGGGAGTGTGACCCTCTCAACACAGCTAGGTAAAAAAAGCGCTCACATCAAATGGAAGAGGATGTTTAATCAGTTAAGGACCGCCACACAACTAAATAAGTCGGCAGAATGGTACGGCTGAGCATATGGACGTAAAGGTACATCTCCTTTAAGAAGCCCAGCCATGGGTCGCGAGCTCACAGCCCGTGCACTCGTGACCCGGTCCTGAGCTCCGTGACTGTGCCCGCGGACCCGATCGCTGCCAGTTTCCCGCGATCGGGTCACAGAGCTGAAGAACGGGCAGAGGTAAGTGGAAACAAACCTCTAGTTGTGCTTCCTAGTGAGCCTGTCACTGATCGTCTATTCCCTGTCATAGGGAATGAAGATCAGTGATGTCACACGTCCAGCTACGCCCCCTAAAGTAAGAAATACACATTAGGTCACACTTAACCCCCTTAGCCCCCCCCCCTACTGTTAACCCAGTAAACAGTGCATTTTTATAGCACTGTTTGCTGTAAAAATGACAATGGTCCCAAAATAGTGTCAAAAGTGTCCGACATAATGTCACATATAAAAATCGCTGATCACCGCCATTACTAGTAAAAAATTTATTATTAATAAAAGTTACAGAAAACTATCCCCTATTTTGTAGATGCTATAATTTTTGCGCAAACCAATCAATAAAACGCTTATTGCGATTTTTTCTACCAAAAATATGTAGAAGAATACGTATCGGCCTAAACTGAATTGTTTTATATATTTGATCAATTTTGGTCTCTTCTGACCATAGCACCTTTCTCCCAATCGTGCTCTGAATAATTTAGATGTTCATTGGCAAACTTTAGATTGTACATGTGCCTTCCTGAGGAGGGGGACCTTATGGGTGCTGCAGAATTTCAATCCATGGTGGTGAATTGTGTTACCAATGTTTTGTTTGGTGACTGTGGTCCCAACTGCCTTGAGATCATTCACATGCTCCTCTGTAGTTCTGGGCTGATCCCTCACATGATCATCCTCACCCCATGAGATAAAATCTTGCAAGGAGCTCCAGACCGAGGGCGATAAATGGTTATTTTGTATTTCTTCCATTTGCGAATAATCTTTGTTGTCTTCCATTTGCGAATAATCGCTCCAACAGTTGTCTCCTTCTCACCAAGCTTCTTGCTGATGATATTGTATCCCATTCCAGCCTTGTGTAGTTCTACAATATTCCCCGATGTCTTTTGACAGCTCCTTGACCTTGCCCAGAGCACCTGACTAAATTGACAGGACTAATCCGTTTACCACATGAGCACATACTGTAGCCAGTCTGTGGGAGCCAGAACTATTGTTGGTTTAGTAGGGGGGATCAAATACTTATTTTACTCACTGCAACTCAATTTATAACATTTGTATCATGTGTTTTTTTCTGGATGTTTGGCTGATATTCTATCATATAAAATACACCTATGATAACAATTATATACCCTTCATTTCTTTGTAATTGGGCAAATTTACAAAATCTGCCGGGGCTCAAATAATTTGTTTTCCACTGTATAATGTTCACAAGAGTGTCTTACATGTCACATAAAGGTGATTTGTTATATCAAGATTCAGAAGTTTGGAATACACCAGTGCTTGGAGACACTGATCTTATATGGACTGGTATTTAGGAGTATATTAAAGTTTAATTTGGACTGGAATTCACATTATTATTACTATTATTATATTGGTTGCGCTGCACCATTTTCTATGTAATAAAGACTTGTCTGATTGGATCACACTGCTGACACTTCTACTCTCAGAGAAATGTTTGTGGATAGGTGATTATGGCAAATTACAATAATGGTAGATTTGTATGTAATATTGTCAGTAGTTAAAAGTTCATGTAAAGATTTTTGAGTGTTTACACCATTTTAAAGCGGAGGTTCACCCTCAAACTGAACTTTCTAGCTATCCTATCTGCAGCCTTAACAAATCCTTGTAGCGTTGTCATTTTTTTAAATCTGTACCCTTACCTGTCTTCAGCCTCACTTCCGGGTCTTCTTCCCTGCGGGGAGTGGGCGTGTCGCTCCTTTTCCCCGACGGGGAGCTCTGCGCAATGTCTCCTGGGAGTGAGTGATGAGAATCCCAGGAGACGCGCTGTGCTGTAATCCCGCGATATCTCGCGGGTCACGAGACTCGGCAAGCGGGTCACGTGACGTGGGCGGCTACGAATTCTGCATTTTAGGTATGGAGTATCCCGGAAGAACATTCTGCTGGGCTTCACAGTGCCCACAAACAAGATGGAAACGTCCATCTATGGATTTTTATAAAACATAATTTGCGGGAGAAAACAATTTCTGGCGGCTAGAAGATTGGGAGACACGACTTCCTTATTTACCAAGGTAAGAGCAGCAGAAGGATTTAAAAAAAAACGAAAAACCCGCGGGACCCCCGCTTTAAGTGGATTAAAAAAAGCATTTGGGACTTGTCTGGAGTTCTGTTATCAAGAATAACTTTTCAATTAAAAATAATGAACTAGCATTTTTTTTTACGCCCAGAGAGGAATTTCCATAACTTTTAATAAAAGTCAACAGCCTAGTTCTGCCCCCTTCAAGTTTAATTATGGATGGCCTCACTGGTCAAAATTAGACACAGAAGCTTAGGGGGATGTTGGGTCACGCTTATAACCATAGAAGCTAGAATAAATTGTCATAGAACTTAGAACCCCAGATTTCTGTGTTCCCAAAGTACTTAGAGAAAAAAAAAAAAAAAAAAGCTAAACTGGCATTTACTTTAACAACCTCCAGCTGAATTTAGGAATAGTTTAAAAAAAAGGGGATAAAAAGTACAGATTTTTTTGTTTATGGCACAAAACTGCTTTTAGTTTTATAAATCTGCATTTTGTTTTGTTGCACACTTAAATGCAAAACAGTTATATAATATTACACCGGGGAAAAGGAAACAGAACACATAAATAAATAAATTGGGAGAAAACACACTACATAAGCCAGAAAATTAGACAAGCATTTGTGTGTCTGCATCCCAAAAATTAAACCTGCCTTGGGGTAATCAGAAGTCAAATGTTCATTTTCCAGAGTTGTTCCCAAACATAAAACAATTTTCAAAGTGAAACATTTCAGGAAATGGTTTGTCTACAGAGAGAGCCAAACTGCCAACAGTCAACTAAGATGACTTTCTTCCCTGCTTTACAGCCTTCTGATATAAAAATCAACCCTCGCTGCTGCTTCAGCGCGTTGGACAAATGTGAATTTGTCATTTCCGTGTTATGCCAACACCGTGTCTGAAGTTCCGAGGCCATCAAACCATAATCCTTTATAATGTGTACTGTGAATCTAGAATAGTATTTCAGTGGGGCTTACCTTTACCAGTGAATGGAGACTTTTTTCACCAAACATATCCCAGAGGAAGGTCAGGTCTTCTTGGCTGTCCACATGTGGCTGCAGCTGGGCCGGTAGTGTAGCCAAGAGCTCATACAGACCTATAAAATGAAAATAAAACAGAAAATGTAATCTCATTAATTTCACCTAACAACTCAGTCCAATGGCTTGCCCAACGTTTCTCGATAAAAAAAAAATTACTTAGAAAGTTTGAAATTGGAATTATATATAAAAAAAAAAATTTAACAAAAAAGTACATATCTACCATTATCAATCTGAAATTTCAATTATTTTATTTATTTAATATATATATTTTTTTTTAACAACATACTTTGTGACTTAATCGCTTTTCCATTTCCACCGAGGCAAGCCAATGACTCACCAAAACGGAACAATTTCCAAAAACGAAATCGGGTGGTCCGCGGAACTGTGACTACACTTTGAAATAAAACTTTTTTTTTTTTTTAATTTATAGCTCAATTAAGATTTGTATTTTCAAACGCCCCATAAAAATATATATATATATGTTCCATAGAATCATTCAAAAAATGAACAATACAGCGGGGAAACAGACGGCATGTATAAAAACACTACTAGAATGTAAAATATCATAGTTAATTTTTTTAAACTTGAGAATTGCTGTTTTTCAATTTCTGCGAATATCATCTCGTCGTACTGCAGTAACTGGTAGGTAAAGCTGTACTTAAACAAGCTTGCAAAGCAAACAGTAGCACAGTGTTCTAGGAGTAGCGCACATAGGCAACAACCATCTATCATTTACACAAACTTTCAAGCTGCAGTCCAAGAATGTAGCCGCACTGACTGCATGAGTCTCTATGGGGAACTAACATGTCATGAGCCGCTATCAATTCATAGCACATGTTTAATTTTCCAGGGGGATTACTAGAGGTAAAGAGGACAAATTCACATTTTTTTCTGCTTGCTGTCTACAAAAACATGAGAAATCTCGGGGGGTCCCCACTACATGCTCCTGCTATTATTTTTAGTCTGGATCACTGTCGCTGTTCATCTAAAAGTCAACTTTTGCAAGACACTGAACTAAAAAAAAAAAAAAAAGCTGGGTAAAAAGGCTGTAAAAGGAGGTTCAAATGTTGCATGCTAATCTAAATTCTGTATCAATGAGTTGTCATGGCCAAGCCTTCGTGACCCACTAAGTGCCATTAAAAATGTAATCCTATGCTATAAAAACCCACTGTTCCTTATTTGTTTTTTCCATCGACTGGCACGGGGCATGAATGTCCTTTTGCTAATACATAAACACGCGCTCTCCAGTTACACTTGTTTGCTGAGGTCAAAGAAGAGATCTTTATCGTAAGCAGCTTCTCAAAATCTTGTTCATAAGCTCAAGAACATGATACAGTTAGTCCCTTGAATGTAGAGAAAAGTCTTTTCAACTCAAAGAAACTAATATATATTTATTATTGCCAAGTGGAATATAAATGTGCATCGTTATTTGCCAAGCAGAGCTGTGGTGTTAGCGGTAACAGGAGCGCCCAAAGAACACATCCTGAAAACGGTGCTCACAAGCCTGGTGATTTAACAGACACTGCATTCTGTACTAAGATCCCCTTCAATCCACCCTATAGGATATAGGTGTACGTGCAGACTTTCATACGTTTCTGAAAAGTTGGACTGAACTCTGAAGCAAACCCAGATTCCATTGTGAAATTATGCAAAGGATGGAAGGAAATATATAGGCAGTATACAGTCACAAATCTCAGCGCAGAACCAGCAACATCCAACTAGAATTACCGAAAAGGTTTAATATTTTTAGGGTACAAATTGGTTACTGTCCAACACCGAAATCCCTCCCTGAAGTCTGTTTTGGATGAATTACCCCAGAATATATGTATCATAGATTGATGGTGTCATCAACAAATGTGAAATAACGGTATCTGCTCTTAAAGTGGTTGCAAAGTCAGAAGTTTTTTTATCTTAATGCATTACGCATTAAGATAAAAAACCTTCTGCTGCATGCAGCACCCCTAATAATTATCTCTCTCCAGAGATGTCTACGAGTTCCTCAGCCGTCCAGGACTATCCTCCTGATTAGCTGAAACACAGCTCTCAAAGAGGAGGTGCCATTGACTCACGCTGCTGCCAATCAAAGCCAGTTAGCCAAATCATGTCTGAATGGAACCATTTGGCTTGGTTGATTGGCTTGGTGTCCCCCATGGCAAGCGGCTTGCTGTGGGGGCACTCAACAGGAGGGAGGGACCAGGAGAGCCGAGGAGGGACCCAAGAAGAGGAGGATCTGGGCTGCCCTGTGCAAATCTACTACACAGGGCAGGTAAGTATAACATGCTGGTTATTTTTAGAGAAATAAAAAAGAGACTTTACAATCACTTTAATGTGGACCTGTCACTTTCATTATTTTAACTATCAATTTTTTTCCCCCTTTTAATAAAATGGAGAGACCTTAAAACAGGGAGTGTGTTACTGGTCAGTTGATCAGATCACTAAAGAGAAAAAAGACCAAATAAAAAAAATGAATGAATGAAGCCCTCCCATTTAAAAAGGTTGTAAAGGCAGAAGTTTTTTTTTACCTTGAATGAATGAATGCATGAATGACTTGTATAGCGCAACGCATGCGAACTGAATCGCCTCTGGGCGCTTTTTCCAGCCAGTGTCAGCTTGACTGGTGTGGTCATTTTTACCCCGTAGGATCTTGACACGCTATGGACACACAGTCATACACACATATATACATATATACTGGGTCAATTTTTTTTGGACGATCCAATTTACCTACCAGCATGTCTTTGGAGTGTGGGAGGAAACCAGAGTACCCGGAGGAAACCCACGCAGACACAGGGAGAACATGTAAACTCCAGGCAGATGGTGTCGTGGTCGGGATTCGAACCAGCGACCCTTTTGCTGCTAGGCGAAAGTGCTACTCACTGGACCACTGTGCTGCCCACCATTGGTTCCCGCTGCTGTCAATCACAGACAAGCCTTTAAAGTCACTTTAAGTATTGGCAAGGTACACTATATTACATTTTTACTTTTGGGGTTTAGATATGCTTATGGACAGTCTTTAGCCACCAGCTACTGTGCTGTTCATTAACTTTATAAGATATGCAGAGACAGTTTCTGTTCCCTGACCCACCTCTCTCCAGCAATATCCCCCAATCCTTCTACTGTATCGGCGCAAAACATCTGAAAAACACGGGGACATCTAACCTTCACCTAATGACAAGGAAAGCAACCTAACTGATTTCTTTGCATTTCAACACTGGGCACTTTGGTGGTGGCTGCAATAGAGCAAGCAGAGACAGGGGCATGCTGGAGAGGTGATTAAAAAGTGGTTGGTTGGGGAACTTTACATTTTGCCCTCAATAGCAGGTGAGTGTATCCTTTAATAGAAACTGAGGAGGGCAGATAAATGGCTGTTGCTGTCGCGGCCTCCAAATTTGTCATCCTGTTGGGTCACTTACTTTGAACAAGCAAGCAAAAATAGAAATTAAAATTTTCAGACTACATTGGTTGCATGCTTGTTCCAGATTACCAAAACATAAAGCAGTAAAGCAGGGAAGATGATCCTAAACCATTAATGTCCGCTTCCATATTTATATTCTCATAGGCTCCCTTGAAGTGGAAAACAAGGAACGGCAATGTCAAATCTAAAGTTTTAATATAAAAAAAAATGAGAAATACACTGAAATTTTGATAACCGAAAATGGCGTTTTCAGCAAAATGCTGAAAACGCCATTTTCGGTTATCAAAATTTCAGTGTATTTCTCATTTTGCCAAGAAATTGCTTATGGTGTGTTTTTCATAGGTGACTCAAAAACCTGCATCAAAAATGTATCACGGGTGCATTATTGATGCGTTTTCAGTGTATTTCAACGTGGAGGAAAGTTTTTGATGCTTTTTTTTAACTGAGCAAAAAATTAGCATGCAAGATTTTTAACACCACAATGGAAGTGCAACGAATCAGTGTGAAGACATTAGAATTTAAAGGGATGCATGTTTCTTGAGCTTTTCTTGTGCCAAAGGTGCAGATAATAGCTGGCAATATATTCATTTGAATTTGTCATGATATTAATTAAAAATTAGAATATAATACATTATATATATATTAGGGCTGTGAAAATTAACTTTTAATTAATCGATTAATCTTTAATTTTTTTGATCGATCAAAATCTCTTTGATCGATTAAAATTCTTTTGATTGGTACTCACCTCTCCGCCGGCTTCTGTGCCTTCAGGGAGTTCCCATCGGAGATCCGGTAACGTCATGGACACAGGCGGGGCTTGCCGTGTCCATCTGAAGGGCTCCTTTGCTGTGCCTTCATATCTGTATGCCGGCGGGACCTCACTATCTGCCACACGCAAGGGCTGTTACACTTCCCTCTATCAATTCCCTCTATCACCCTGGGATTCTACAGCCATCCACTGGGAGTTGTGATAGTTCCCTTCATGGCGACGGACTGATGTTAACCCCTCCTCATCTGGATTCAGCAGTGGTATTGTTGTACACATTTTTATACCAGTATCATACTTAGCTACATGTTTTTATGACTGAATGCTACCGTTTGGTATTACTCGCACCATTTTTACAGTTTATGTAGCTACATCGATTTTATCTCCAGTGCAATTTTTATTTGGTTACCTATTTGAAGACTATACAAGTTTTAGTGCTATTCCCATCGAGCGCTGCCTTTGTGTGTTTTTTGTATCCTGCTATCCATTTTTCCAGTGGTTGGTAGCTGCATTGGGAATCGGGGATCTGTATGTGCGTTATAATTAATCGAAATTAGTCGATTAATCGATTAAAAAAAAAAAAGATTAATCGAACACAAATATTTTGATCAGTAACAGCCCTAATATATATATACACACACACACACACACACACATATATATACACACACACATATATATATTAAACTGTCATTTTGGTTTCAGTCAAGTACATCCTAATTTTCGGTTTTGCTACCAAATTTTATTTTCGGGTGAATCTCTAGAAAAAAATGACATCTAACATGGTAATAAAACAGAATTACGGGAGGCCATAAAATACCTGTAATTACAACTGGGCTGTCAACTCCTGTTCCTATTTACTGATGACACTGATGATCACATGAAAGTGAATCTGCAGCAGACAATATAAATATTTATTTCGTCCGCAGTGCCCAATGTTTAGAAAGTGCACAGTCTATGAGTTTTGTGAATAGCTCAAAATGATCTGTTCTTTTCTAGCATCTGTTTAGAATCAATCCGACATGGTACGGCAGATTCCGAAACTCCTCAATGCAAATGACTTGGAATTATTGTCTCCTACTATCCGTTTTGTTGGGCATGACATGCAATCATACTAGACCTGTCAATCATCTTTAATGTTATGAGGAACATCTGGAATTGAGACATTTTTGTTATTACTGAGTCAGCGTTTCAGATTTAATGGATGTCTGAACGTGTCTATTTACCTATAGATGCTAGGAGTGATTGATGCATGGATGTGCAGCATGCACAATTACACAGCAATGTAGACAAACCTTAGACACGAGAAGCATGGGTTATCCCAGGCATTGCCGCAGTAGTTGAAAGTGACTGTAAAACTAGATAGGGCTATTAATAGCCTATTACTGTACAGACAATAATTATAGCATTGTATGGTGGGGCTATTAATAACCCATTACTGTACAGACAATTATAGCATTGTATAGTCCCCTGTTCTACAGACCTCACATCAACTGATTAAGGGTCCTTACACACGGAGCGGTCCGTTTTTCGGTCCGCTCCGTGTGTCCGTCAGCTCAGCGGGGGGTCTCCGCTGAGCTGTTGGGCGGACGGGGCGGTCCCCGCACACTGTGCAGGGACCGCCCCGTCTCTCCTCCGCTCTCCCCTATGGGGAGTCGGATGGAAACGGACCGTCTGTCCGTTTGCATCCGATCCGTTTGCCCGGACGGAAGAAAAATAGGACATTCTTCCGTCCGCAAAAACGGATGCGGATCGAGTGGACGTTAGCGGATGCATCATCCGCTAACGGATCCGCTCGCATAGGGACCCATTACAAGTCCGTAAACGGACTTGTAATGAGCGGACCGTTCGTCCGCTAGTGTGAAAGGGCCCTAAAGGAGTGTTTTTCAGGATTTCCCTCAGATGAAATGGCTATGGTGATTACTAAGGCAGTGAAACTGATCAAATCACCTGTGCAAAATAATGGAAAGCCTGAAAACATGACCTGTTGGTGTGCCTTGAGGACTGGAGTTGAAAAACACTGGTAAAGGACTATAAAATATGTTGAACAGAAAATTACCCAAAGCAGACCCAGAAGATTTATATTTTGTATTTAACTGCAGTAGGTTTTACTCAACTATGGGCAAAATAAATGTGCATATAGAAACACTGTAGCATTTTATTTTTTAATCATATTTTTTTTTTTTTTACAACCTCCACATAGCAAATTAATAGGGGGAGTGAAATCTGGCATGATTAGCAGACCTTGCCTTATAAGGCCCATTCACATTTGTACACTGCAGTAAAGTGTGCCAAAAATGCACATGCATGATGCCACAACACATCTGCTCTATGTGCAGAGCCATATATTGGGAATGGCACCTCAACGCACATTACAGTAGAGTGCAACAACACAATGCACTGCATTCATTCTGCGAGTTGTGGTGCGCTGAGCAGTCATGCACCACCATGGTGGTTTAGCGCAACATGTTAAAGCATGCAAAAGTGTGCGTAAACAATTCCCCAAATATCGCTTGTGTAGCTTTCAATTTTAAAGCGTCACTAAAATAATTTATTTATTTATTTTAATTAATGGTATACCACTTCTCAGTTTTCTTTTATTTAAAGTAGTTGTATACCCCCGGATATAACATTATTTAAGAAAATAGCACATATTACAGGCAGCTGATCGCTCTCTGTGAAAGTGTACTCACCACAGTCATTAGCTCTAAAATCGTATTTTTAGTTTTGACGACGTCACCGCGCTTGCGCATTGTAGCCCCGCAAAACCAGCATCTGAAGTTTGCCGGTTTTCATTTTCATTCTTTCGGGCAATGAATGTGTGCAAGCTTCGTGAGCGAGCTTCCCCTCAGAGGAGAAGTCTCGCGATGTTATAGTCCTCCTGTTCCTGATACTCCCCCTCCCGTGTGACTGAATATTCATTGTCGTGTATCATAGTTGCTGCGGTAACAGCAATCGACATCGAGGATTGGTTACGGCATGCACGAGATTTAGAACAGGGAGTGAGGAAGGGCAGAAGTGTCGTCAGATAAGGATTCACTCAGCAGCACTAACGATGGCGATTTCTATGCCCGGAAGGAGAGAAAAAAACAACGGTTGATAAAAGGTATTTGCGGGTCTCGTTTTTCACAATCTTATATCTAGTATGCATTGCCATGCCCTTGTGCACCATACTATTTCAAAAATAGAAACAAATCGGCCAGGGTTTACTTCCTCTTTAATATTTTTAAATTTGTCCTGTCGATTTGAGGCTTCTCGCTCCCGATCCTCCACTGATGCACCACACCACTAGTAGTATAAAGTGAGTATTTCTGGTCACATGTTCCACTCTATGGATACTACAATTTTGATGGAGCTGAAGATGTCTGCAGGTAGATGCAGTTAATTTCGGGAGTGAGCAGGAAAGGGTGGCTATAATCCCATATGCAAAGGGAATAGAAAATTTGCCGTGCTGTAAATTGACCATAAAACTTCAAGTGATAGGAAATGTGAACATCAAATTAAATTACATTCAATAAATAATAACGGTCCAATGACAGAACTTCTTATTGGAATTCAAGATAATGAAAAAATCCAGGGCTCAATATTAGTCCAACTTACGCTAAATATTGATGTGGATGTCAAACAAAAAAGTAAATCTCCCAGGTGCGCCACCACCATGTACAAAAAATGGCTGCCTACCAGAGAGAATGGACTCTAAGTTATAAGAGTTATGAGCGTAGTATGGAAAGAAATCCCTTAAGGTGGTAGTCCTTAAATCCTTTTTTTCCCCATTAGGTGGAAACACTCTCATAGAAGATGGTGGGTAAATAATCACAGAAGCTTTACTTCAGTGCAGCAGGCACCACTCTCCGATATAGCAAGGATAACTTGCTACAAATTTGTGGCAGTGTTGAATTATTACTTCCCCACCCTCTTCTATTATAGTGTTTCCACATAAAGGGAAGAACGAGTTAAGGACTACCACCTTTAGGGAAATCTTTCCATACTACGCTAATTTAGAGTCCATTCTCTTTGGTAGGCAACCATTTTTTGTACATGTTGGAGGTGCACCCAAAATTCATTTTATTCGTTAGACAACCACATCCACATTAAAAGCGCAAGTTGGACTTATATTGAGCACTGGATTTTTTCACAATCTTGAATTCCAATAAGAGGTTCTGTCCTTTGACCAAAAAATTTTTATGGGACTTTACATATAATTTAGTTTGGTCTTCACATTCCTTGTCACTTGTAGTCTTATCGTCAATTTACAGGGTGGCAAATTTTGTATTACGTTCGTCACTTACAATCACATCTGATTGTTTTTGAGCACCCCACTTAGATCTACCAGCGCAATAGCACTTGAAATGTTATACACAAAAGAGGCATGGAGAACGCATGTAGCCACCATAGAAAAGAAAGTCTGAGAATAGCGGAAAAAAACTTGCAGTTGAAAAATTAAATAACGGAAGAGAGAGAGAGAGACTTGCATTTTAAAGTATTGCTATTATTTTTTTTTTAGAAAAAAATGCAAGTTTAGTGTCACTTTAACCTCTTATGACTGCTTAACACATATGTGCAGTATGAAAAGGGTGGGCTTTAACGCCCACATGCTGTCCATATGGGTTGCTGGGTGGGCAATGTTTTTATGCTGAGAGTGTGCTCACTGCACGCTCTCAGCACAGAGACCGAGCTGTGATAGTAAGCTCTTGGACCCTGCTAATGATCGATAGCTGGTGGTACCGCCATGTGACTACTATGACAACCAATCACAATGGTCACGTGATCAGTCAATCTTTCCCATACCATAGGCCCCCCAGCCACCATTTAGTATGCCAGAGCGGGTGGGAAAGGGTTGTGGAGGATTTTTCGACAACATGCTAAATTAATTGTTGAGCTGCAAAGGAAACATGCCGAATTCTCTTGTGTCACCATCTTGCTATGTATTGTAGCAGACACAATCACAAAACTAGATCACAAAACTAGCTTAACAGAATCACAAATACACTTATCAGTAAAAAAAAAAAATTGAACACACATTGCCTAAAAAATGTTCCAAAAGCCATAATAGCTCTGTCTGCCTTCCAAGTGGACACCTATATTGTATAGTGCACTTCAGGTGCAGTAAATGTACATTAATATGTCTACTAAACTGAGGAGTACAAGGAGCTGGAAGAACATTCCCTGTGGTTATATACACAGTAGTAATAGAAAGAGAATCTATAATCCACCCGGCCGGCACTGGTGTTCCTGTTAATAAACTATGCCCAGTTAAATTACAGACATTTTTAATTGAAGGGGAAATAAAATATCACTCACAAGCTTTCCAACACATATTACATTAAATTTCCCCCCAAAATGTTACCTTACATTCCAGTGTTTTATGTCATTGGAAAGCTTTCCGGATTTTTTTTTCTTCTTCTCTCTCCCTGTTTTACGATGTATATTTTTTGGCCCATTCTATACTAGGTCTGGTGGGCTGTAAAACTTGAAAATATGCAGGATTTTTTTTTTCTTTTTTCTTTTTTCAGTAAAGAAGAATATAAAGACAACTGTCAGCATTTTCAAGAAAAATAATAGAAGTAAAAAAAAAAAAAATTGACTGATAGTAAATAACAGAAGGATGCCGTTAGGCTCTTGATTGCTTTGTAGGTGTGGTCTGTTTCAAATAAGAAGCTGGCTGGAATATATTGGCTAAGCATTGCCTCCTAATACACATAAGAATCAAATAAAGGGCTGGCTGTGGACAGCACTTAAACTAACCCATGTTCAGAGACAAACCTAGGTGAAAATATTTTTTTGCAACTTCTTCAGTTGCACCCCTGGCTATTTATATATATATAAAAAAAAAAAAGCTGAAGCCAACAGTTACTGTATTCCAATATTTCAATCTAAAAATATTTAAAACAATAGTAAGTAACTTTATCTTAGCCACATTACTAATTTGAAAATCGAATTGGACGCAGTTCAAAACAACTGTCACTTTGTTTAAAAAAAAATAAGTGCCGAGTTTTTCAGCAAATTTTTTTGTGCTGAAAATGCCCCCCTAGGCTTATACTCGAGTCACCTTTTTGCGCCTGATCTCCTCGAATTTGGGGGCCCGGTATCGGCTGGCCATAGGTCCCCTGGACCCCAAACTTTGCACACATGCAGCCCCACTTTTCCAAGTGTGCAAAATGTGTTGTCCGGGGGACCTACGGCCGGGGAGCACCAATTTTTCAAAGCCGGGCACCCCTTCCATAGACTCCCATGTTAAACGGTAATTTCTCCAGTGACTTTGGGGACCCGGTACTGGCAGGTCGTAGGTCTCCTGAACGCAAAACTTGGCACACATGTAGCCCAATTTCTCTTCTACAAGTGTGCAAGTTTGTTGTCTGGGGGACCTACGGCTGGGGAGCAACGATTTTTCAAAGCCGGGCACCCCTACCATAGACTCCCATGTTAAACGGTAATTTCTCCAGTGACTTTGGGGACCCGGTACTGGCAGGTCGTAGGTCTCCTGAACGCAAAACTTGGCACACGTGTAGCCCCATTTCTCTTCTACAAGTGTGCAAGTTTGTTGTCTGGGGGACCTACGGCTGGGGAGCAACGATTTTTCAAATCTGGGCACCCCTTCTATATACTCCCATGTTAAATGTCAGTCTAGTCATGGACACAGTAAGGCATGAGCATAGTGAGGCATGAGCACAGTGAGGCATGGACACAGTGAGGCATGGACACAGTGAGGCATGGACACAGTGAGGCATGGACACAGTGAGGCATGGACACAGTAAGGCATGAGCATAGTGAGGCATGAGCACAGTGAGGCATGGACACAGTGAGGCATGGACACAGTGAGGCATGGACACAGTGAGGCATGGACACAGTGAGGCATGGACACAGTGAGGCATGCACATGGACACAGTGAGGCAAAGTGAGGCACAGTGAGGCATGCAGATGGACACCCTAGGCTTATACTCGAGTCAATACGTTTTCCCATTTTTTGTGGTAAAATTAGGTGCCTCGGCTTATATTCGGGTCGGCTTATACTCGAGTATATACAGTATATTTGTCCTAATGCATCAACTTTATATATGAAGCCTACTGTGTTTTGTTACTGCATTACTGGCATGTCAAAATCTGTTCTCTTAATTATTTTACTGATTTACAAATAGCCAAGATAGACTTTCTACCCTTCTTTACTTTATTACATTTTTTTTGTAAACCTGTTCAGTTGTAATACTTTACTTTTCATTTGGAGAATCTCGTTTCATCGTGACCATTTTTGCTTTTTTTTTTGTTTGTTTTCAATTCTTACTATTTCAAACTTCTAAAAAAATGCAGTTGTTTTAATACGAACACTGGTCATTTTTTTCTAATGATTGCATAGAAAGTAACAACTTTGCAATTCTACTGGGTTGATTTACTAAAGCTGGAGAGTGCAAAACCTGGTGCAGCTGTACGTGGTAGCAAATCAGCTTCTAACTGCAGCTTGTTCAATTAAAGGTAGGCAACCTGGGTCCCTCCAGCTGTTGTGGAACTACATTTCCCATGAGGCATTGCAAGGCTGGCAGTTACAATTACTCCCAGAGGCATGATGCGACTTGTAGTTCTGCAACAGCTGGAGAGCCCCAAGTTGCCTAGCCCTGAATTAAAGGACAAGTTCACATTTTCAGAAAAAAAATAATAACTGCTTTTTTTTTGTAGGTAAAAAAATGTGTATTTATTATTTTTCGTTGCATGAGCCTGTAAAGCATTGCACCAGCGATCAGCAGATTGCTGATGCCACGCAGGTCTCCTACAGACCTGTCAGTGTCTCTACTTCCTCATATGTCATACGAGAAAGCTGATACATACTGACAGGAAGAATGGCCACAGCGCTGTGGTACTTCACTTAAAACAACAGGCTGACAGCTGCCGGGCCTTGTCGTTTTCCATTCACAGAGCGCCGTTTTTTTTTGTGGCAGCTAGCGGGTGGAGAAGATCCCCCGCTAGCTGGACCAGTGGGGTAATGGGTGGTGCAGGGGCCAGTGCATTCATAACAGGTTACACCCCGAACATGTTATGAAAGATGAACTTTAAGCTTTAAAGCGGAACTTCAGTCATTTTTTCAACTTTCCATCTATTAAATCTTCTGCACTTGTTGTTTTAACTTTGGATTGTTAGGCTGGGTTCACACTTGTGTGGTGAGAATTTCAGCTCTTTTATCTCTGTAGATAGATAAGGGAAGTGTTCAGCAGATTAGCTCTTTTTGCTGTGAATTTGGAGACCTGGGAGAAGTTCCGAGTGAGAGGAGAGTGGGGGAGAAGTGTATTGAGCTGAATGAGAGAAATTCCTGAAGAGAACTGAACACATCTGCGAAACAGCTGCGTTCCCATAGAAGATAATGGGACTGAATTCGCACCTGAGCCGCACCGCAAGGCATAAAATCTGCACACGTTTTTTCTGCAATGCGCAGTGCGAATGCATCGCACATATGTGAACCAGCCTCATTGAAAACAATGTATTTAGAAATATTCTGCGTATTAAATGCGGTTTAAGCCGCACTTAATTCGCATAGGTGTGAACCCAGCCTAAAACTTTTTTTTCCCTGTCAGTAAATACCTTATACAGTACACTTCCTGTTTTTGTCTAGTAAAAAGCCTAGGCTTATAACATCATGGATAGCTCACTCTCTCACTCTAGTGAGATTTTTCCAGAGGGAGGGGGTGATTCATAAGAGGGCCAATAAAAGCTGCAGAGCTGGAGGTGTGCCTCTGTGTAAACCCAGGAAGTGAACAGGCAGCAGCTTCAGCTGCCCACAGTTAAAATGATCGCAGCCAGACCCAGTGAAGGGAGATTTATGCAGCACATTTGGCAAGTACAAAAATCACAGTATATATAAAATAATATGCAAAGTGGTTGGAGGGAAGCTTCAGGATGGCAAAGATGTTTTTATTACAAAATATGTGAACAGACTGTAGTTCCTCTTTAAAGGAGAAGTATGGGTTTGGGTTTTTTCCCCCCCATCATACTTACCTAGGTGGATGCAGCATCAGTCTGATGCTGCATTTGTCGCCCGGCGTCTTTTCACCGAGAACCGAGTCAGTCAGCAGCTCTCCTGCTCTGCTCCTCCATGCTCATTGGAGCGCTGAGCTGTGAAGTGGCGGGGAGCGGCCATCTCAGCTGTTTGCTGTTGGCGCCCAGCGGATCCAGACTTGCGAAGTCGGGATGAAGCGGTGCCGGGACTGATCTGTGTGACATTGGCAGATAGCGGACTTCAGACCACTCTCTGCTGAAAAAGGGGCACAGTTGTGCAAAACGAATTGCTCTCCTGCGACCCTTAGGGTCCTTTCACACGTGCGGACCGTTTTTTAGATCCGTTTTTTATCATCAGTTGATCCGTTTTTTCGTCCGTTTTTTATCAGTTGTCATCCGTTTTTTTTATCCGTTTTTCATCCGTTTTTTTTTTGTTAGAACTTTATTTTTATTACATATTTTGATGAAAAACAGATGTTAGCGGATCGGATGTTAAACGGATGTTCGTCCGTTCCGTTTTTTTGACGGAAGAAAAATAGGGTTTTCTTCCATTCAAAAAAACGGAGCTTAACGGAGACGGATGTAAACGGACGTTAGCGGATGCTCATCCGCTAACGTCCGCTATCTCATAGGAAAGCATTGTAGTCTGTTTTTCATCCGTAAACGGACGTATGAAATCCGGACGAACGGTCCGCACCATGTGAAAGGGCCCTTAGGCTCCTTTCACATGGAGCGGACCGTTTTTGTGTTCGCTCCGTGTGTGTCTGTCGGCTCAGCGGGCATCCCCGCTTAGCTGTCGGCGGACAGGGCGGTCCCCGCACACTGTGCAGGGACCGCCCTTTCTCTCCTCCACTCTCCCCTATGGGGAATCGGATGAATACGGACCGTGTGTTTGTATTCATCCGATCCGATCCTTCAGACGGAAGAAAAATAGGGTTTTCTTCCTTCCAAAAACCGGATCTTTGCGGAGGCGGATGATTGCGGACGTTAGCGGATGCTCATCCGCTAACGGCCGCAATCCCATAGGGCCCCATTACAAGTCCGTTTACGGACTTGTAATGAACGGACGAACGGTCCGTACGTGTGAAAGGGCCCTTAGAAGAAGCCCAGCCAAACAAGCTCAGGCTGTATTTCTTTAAGCTTTGACAAAGAAAAAAAAAACTGGAAGCTGATCTTTTTCTATGCAGAGCTGCACAAGATTTAGCACCCTCCATCTTTAGTAAATCTTACTAATCTGGATTTTTGTTGTTTTTTATGCATTACTACCTTATTTTAAGTAAGGACACAATAAACAGGCCCATAGCAGAAACATAAAAAATTATCTTATCCATAAAGAGTATACAGGGATGAGAGCCCAACTCATTATGGCCCAAAATGCTGTGCCATCATTTTTATGAACAGTCAGTACAAAATACTGCAAAAACTGAAAACAGAACATGCACGTGGTATATTCTGCAGATCTGTACCTTCAGTAAATTGAAAACATCAATTTTTATCATAAAAATGCCAGATTTCATTGGCTGCTTTATAAAAAGCTCCTTGATGAGTCTATGGAATATAAAAATGTTTAAAGGAACCGAGTGATTACAGCTGTCATTTTTCTCTGACAGATGGCAAAATAAAAAAAAGAATACATGTTGTTACAGCCACCACAGAAAATCATTCATGAAAAAAATGTTTTTTTGATGTAAAGAAATTTTAATTACAGGAATTCCGCTTCTTTGTAAAGAAAAAAAAAAAACATAAGAAGGTCCAGCGAGGTGCATGACAGCTTTAAAGTACTCCCAGAAGAGCCCAACACTAATTCTTCTGAGCTCTGCATCTTCAACAGGAGAGTCGCTGCAGCTGCTATGCCCGCCCCTCCTACTGCCCATTCACAGAAGCCTTGGTGTTATGCAAACATATTCAGAAAATACAAAGGCTTCT
The DNA here is from genome assembly GCA_029574335.1 of Rana kukunoris. Lineage (NCBI taxonomy): Eukaryota > Metazoa > Chordata > Amphibia > Anura > Ranidae > Rana > Rana kukunoris. The sequence goes on from CM056053.1 coordinate 55,796,540, forward strand.
CTCACCGATGCGCTGAGCCTTAGAATGTGATCGGAGCGAACAGTGATTCACACACAGGAGCGCTCGGGTCTCTTAAACGCTGTCTCACAAGAGTTTATATGCAAGATTGCATTTTAGTTTTTAAAAAATTTGCGCTATAGCTGTTTTACAGCTTAATTTCTTTTTTCATGCTACTTTGATTATGGTGTGAAATCATGTTTGCTGGTAGTGATGTGGAGTCGGGAGGCGTTCCTGATGATTTAGCTTGCTGGTGGAGCCATTAACCCTTATGCCCTGTACACACGATTGGTTCATCCGATGAAAATGGTCTGATGGTGCGGACTTTCATCAGTCGTACCTACACACCCATCAGTTAAAAAAAACGATTGTGTCAGAACGCGGTGACGTAAAACACAACGACGTGCTGAGAAAAATTAAGTTCAATGCTTCCAAGCACGCGTCAACTTGATTCTGAGCATGCGTGGATTTTTAACCGATGGACGTGCCCACAGACGATTGTTTTTTTCTATCGGTCTTTTAACCACCAGATAATTTTAAAACAAGTTCTTAGTTTTTTCACCGATGGATAAAAAACCCGATGGGGCCCACACACAATCGGTTCGCCTGATGAAAACAGTCCATCAGACTACTCAGGTAAGACTAACCGGCCTCCGAGACCCTGATATATATATTTCTTATAAATTCCACTGTTAAAAATCCTCCTTTTCTCCTTATGTTCATGGTCAAAACATCTATCACTTCCGGGCCCCATAAGACACATTTCCATATATATAAAAATGTTTCCATTTATATATTTATTATATATTTTTATATATTTTTCCATTTTTTCTCGTATCCTTATTGGTGTACGATTTTAACATTATCTTTCTCAGAAAACATACGATTCCTTGATCTGAGCGCTGCCATTACGTGGTTTATTTACCCTATCCCCAGCGCATTCCCTTGGAAGCACAAGGACCTTCCATATACAAACACTCCCCCTAATGATCCGATTGGTGCAGGGAAATTTTGCTTACTCCTCTTTAGGGAGGGACTCGGCTGCCGTTTGGGACATTCATTTTTAGTGTGACGTGATAGGCTGATACCGCCTTTGACAACGTCCATACGACAAAACGTGTCAGGTGACCCAGCCGTGATTACGTCACACGCATTACGCCAGTGTCAGTTCCGGGTAAGGAGCAGTAAGCGGTGAAACGCAAACACGCTCCACGCTCCATATTGAAGGATTACCCAGGACCTGCCTGACGGTTGTTGGACCTTACAACTTATCTCGGTTTCCTTGCTTGCTAGCAAGGCTGCTTTTAAAGATTTTATTTTAATTTTTTTGCTGGATGTTGCAAAAGTTTTCTATAATAAACATATCCAGAATATTTGGATTACTACCCTATGAGGACTCCTCTTCTTTCCCATTACATACTGTGACCCTCCATAACACCATCGGACGAGGCTCCCACGACCCGTTGAGGACCGCGCCTGGCAACAGTTGGTAAGCGATCTACATGGTCCACTGACCCCGCAAGGCTCAACACCCTTTTTGAGGGGACTACTATCTGGTGAGTGAGGACCCATGTGGGGGGATCACGGATTGCTGCCTGATGATAACAGATGGGAATTGTGGCTGTCAGCATCTGATCAACTACCACTGGCCACCAACCATATACTGCACTACTAAAAGCTATTACATTGGACTGGGGACTTTGACATACAATTTCTCCCAGCCTATGTAGGCTATCTGTTTTTTAGGAAAGCAAAAGTTGTGCGCTGCTTATTTGAACAGTTAGTTCATTGATACACACTGTGTTATTTTCTCTTGTTTTATTTTATTTTTGGTTTTTGGTATATTTTTAACGTTTGTATTATTTCCTTCACTTATGGATCATAGGAGTGTTCAATATTGAGGGTTTCATTCTATTGTGTACTTTAATATCTACCCACGGTCACTTACCTGTCCCATTGGAGGATCAGGAAGGACACTCAGAGGGTTGTTCAACACAAACACGCCACCAGATTACCACTGTTCATATATTTTTATAGGTTATAATTGAGCACAAAGCTAGATTTACCCCACCACCACAAATTATTAAAAGGGGACCAACTATCACGGGTGGCTCTACACATGAGCCCACCACACTGAGAGTCCCGACATAAGTTTAGTCACATCACATATTAACAGTTTGGTTACACTGAAAACAAGGTCACAAACACCTCACTGGAGCAGCGCCACCACCCTGAATATTATTCCTAAGTCCATCAGACCGTTTTCATCAGACGAACCGATTGTGTGTATGCGGCATTAGAGGTGCAACATGCTTGTATGACCATTATAATCTTTGGTCATACATACATATATAGTAAACAGTTTGATCACAGTGATGTGGGGGATCACGTTTTGTTTTTTGAAGCACCTTGGAACATTTAAGAAGAATATTTGTACTTCATTTATTGGAATTTATTTTTATATTTATTTGGACTCATTGTCACTTTTAATTTTCATTGGTTACTTTTAGGGTTGTCCCGATACCGATACCAGTATCGGTATCGGGACCGATACTGAGCATTTGCGGGAGTACTTGTACTTCTGTAAATGCCCCCGATGCCAGATCCGATACTACGCCGCCAACGCAATCGCAACAGGGCCGCATAACACATAACGCAACGCCGCCGCCGCCTAGTTCATCAGCGCGGGAACATCACAGCTTTCATTTGAATAGCTGTGTGTTCCCTGCCGCGTATAGACACTCCCCCTTGCTCTGGCAGTTTGATAGACAGATCACCCGTCCCCAGGATTGGACAGGGTGATCTGTCTATCAAAGTGCCCGAGCAAGGGGGAGTGTCTATACGTGGCGCGGCGGGGAACACACAGCTATTCAAATGAAAGCTGTGATGTTCCTGCGCTGAAGAACTAGGCGGCGGCATATACTGTATAGGGGAGACATGGCTGTATCTATGGGGGGACATGGCTGCATATGTGGGCGGACATGGCTGCATATGTGGGCGGACATGGCTGCATATGTGGGCGGACATGGCTGCATATGTGGGCGGACATGGCTGCATATGTGGGCGGACATGGCTGCATATGTGGGCGGACATGGCTGCATATGTGGGCGGACATGGCTGCATATGTGGGCGGACATGGCTGCATATGTGGGCGGACATGGCTGCATATGTGGGCGGACATGGCTGCATATGTGGGCGGACATGGCTGCATATGTGGGCGGACATGGCTGCATATGTGGGGGACATGGCAGCATATGTGGGGGACATGGCAGCATATGTGGGGGACATGGCAGCATATGTGGGGGACATGGCTGCATCTGTGGGGGACATGGCTGCATCTGTGGGGGACATGGCTGCATCTGTGGGGGACATGGCTGCATCTGTGGGGGACATGGCTGCATCTGTGGGGGACATGGCTGCATCTGTGGGGGACATGGCTGCATCTGTGGGGGACATGGCTGCATCTGTGGGGGACATGGCTGCATCTGTGGGGGGACATGGCTGCATCTGTGGGGGGACATGGCTGCATCTGTGGGGGGACATGGCTGCATCTGTGGGGGGACATGGCTGCATCTGTGCGGGGATATGACTGCATCTGTGTGGGGACATGGCTGCATCTGTGCGGGGACATGGCTGCATTTGGGGACACGGCTGCATTTGGGGACACATTTAAAAAAAAAAGTATCGGTATTCGGTATCGGCGAGTACTTGAAAAAAAGTATCAATACTTGTACTCGGTCCTAAAAAAGTGGTATCGGGACAACCCTAGTTATTTTTATTGAATTTGTGTATGTATTTACAGTAAACTGGGACCTGGAGAAGCATAGACCAGCAACCTGGGACAGCAAGGGGAAGCAACATGGGACCTAGGAAAGCAAAGGACAGAAACCTTTGAACTGAAAAGCAAAGGGAGGCAACCTGGGTAAACAAGGGGCAGGAACCTTTGACCTAGGAAAGCAAAGAACAAAAACCTGAGTCCTAAAAAATCGAAGAGAGGCAACCTGGGAAAGCAAGGGGCAGCAACCTTGTACTTGGGAAAGCAATGGGAAACAACCTGGGACCTCGAAAAGCGAGGGGAAGCAACCTGGAGTAGTGGAAAGCTACCTGGGAAATCAAGGGGCACAATCCTGGTCCTGAAAAAAAAACAAGAAGCAACTTGGGCCCTAGAAAAACAACGGGAAGAAACTTGGAACCTTAAAAAGCAAGGGGAAGCAACCTGGGACAGCAATGGAAAGCAATCAGGGAAGGCAAGAGGTACAGTCTGGAACCTGGAAAACGAAGGGGAAGCAACCCGAGACCTGGGAAAGCAATGTCTGGTTTTACTGTATTGAATAGCGCTTGAACTTCTGTTGCTAAGTGTTTTCAGAAAAGTTATACACATAATGCATCTGTGTTCTGATACTCCCCTTATTATCCAACCAGCAATATGGGAACGGGTCATAGTCAAAGCTGTACTTCCTAACCGAATAAAAAAATCGGAATCATCCAACGATGCTTTGTGGCAGGGGTGCCTGAATTACAAGACTTAGGCCGCGTACACACGATCAAATCTATCTGCTGGAAACGGTCGGCCCGACCGTCCCAGCAGACAAATTTGATTGTGTGTACGGGCGAGGCGACAGATTTGGCCAGCCGACAGATTTTAAAGCATGCTTTAAAATCTGTCGGCTGGGAATCCGTCCGCCCGATATGTCTGCTGGTTAGTATGCTAACCAGCAGACATATCTTCTCGCACATGCGTCGAATGGATTCGACGCATGCGCGGAAGTAATTCACTTCCTAGTGCCATAAAGTGGCGGCATCAACGTCACCGCCACGTCACCGACACGTCAGCGCGCCGTCTGCCGGCGGGGATTTTGGTTTGATCGTGTGTACACGATCAAACCAACACATCCCAGCAGACAGATTTGTTCAAATCGGTCTGTCCGACCGATTTGAACAAATCTATCTGCTCGTGTGTACGGGGCCTTAAAGAAAATTACAAATATACTAGCATGCAAAGCTGGTCACATAGGTGTATTTTAACTGCTTGCCGACCTGCCGCCGTCATTTTACGGCGGCAGGTCGGCACGCCTGGGCGAGAGCCCGTAGCTCTACGTCAGCACTTTAAAGGCCACTAGGGAGCGATCGCTCGGTACAGAGCGAGGAACGGGAGCTATGTGTGTAAACACAAAGCTCCTGGTCCTGTCAGCGGGGGAAATGCTGATCTTCTGTTGATACAATGTATGAACAGAAGATCAGTGATTTCCCCTAGTGAGTCCACCCCCCCATACAGTTAGAACACACCCAGGAACACACTTACCCCCTTTCCCTGCCCCCTAGTGTTAACCCCTTCACTGCCAATGGCATTTTATAGTGATCCAATGCATTTTTATAGCACTGATCGCTATAAAAATGCCAATGGTCCCAAAAATGTGTCAAAAGTGTCCAAAGTGTCCACCATAATATCGCAGTACCGAAAAAAAACGCTGATCGCCGCCATTACTAGTAAAAAAAAAAATATTAATAAAAATGCCATAAAACTACCCCCTATTTTGTAAACGCTATGGGCCAGATTCAGAGAGCCGTAACTCCTGTCTAACTAGTGTTAGACTGGAGTAATTTTAAATTACGCACGTTTTTTAGCTAGTCTGAAACCTCAAACCATGAATAGACGGCTGTGGGCTTCAATTCGACTGGATTACGTGTTTGTACGCCTTCGGATAAAATTGCGGCCACTGGGTGGACTTCCCGTCGTTTTCCGCGTTGGGGTATGCTAATGAGCTTTTGCCGGCGATCCCAGAATTTACGATCTTCAATCGCAATCTCTTACGGCATCTTTAGTCATCTTTTTTTTCGCGTAACACTATACCAGCTTTTTGCTGCTCTAATATTAGACAGCCCATGTTAAGTATGGCCGTCGTTCCCGCGTCGAATTTCAACGTTTTCCGACGTCTTTTATTATTATTAGAGATGATCAAGTACCACCAAAAGAAAACTCTATTTATGGGAAAAAAAGGACACCAATTTTGTTTGGGAGCCACGTCGCACGACCGCGCAATTGTCAGTTAAAGCAACGCAGTGGCGAATCACAAAAAGTGCTCTGGTCATTGGGCAGCAATATGGTCCGGGGGTTAAGTGGTTAACTACGGTATATATGTTTCTGTTTTACTGGGGTCCAGCTTAAATTAAATAAAAATACTTATTAGGAGAATTATTTTTAGCCTTCAGGTGATGCACGCCACATGTGTAAGTTACTAAATGAACGTCATAATTCAGCCATTCTCTGATTTGCTGTGATGTAAAGCCAATGATTGCATTCACTACCACAACTGGAAAGTCCAACTGAGTGAAACATTTCACCCCAGGAGCTGCTCAATTTTCCAGGGATTAGTTTTACAGTACCGTGAGGAGCTAATTAATTTAAACGTAATGTGATGCTATAGCCCTGTGGGGATGTGTTAAAGTGATCAGACCATGAAATAAGGTAAATGTCATCACATAACATGCCATAATGTGATCTTTAACAGAAATCTGAAAAAGACTTCAGGCCCTTTATATGCAGGACACCCATTTTTCTAGAGGTCTGGGGAGTTTAGAGCCATGCCACACTACCAATATTTTACAGGATTGCACTCACCTGCTCCTGCCACATGGCTCCCTCGCTGGCTGAACAAGCAATGTATTGATCAATGGTTGTTCCCTTTTTATTTCATTTGAATTGCTACAAATCTCTATACTGAATGCAACAGCATAAAATAGGGAAGAACAACTAGGGTTGTCCCGATACCAAGCATTTCCCCGAGTACTTGTAGTCGGGGAAAATGCTCCGATACTTTACCGATACCCGACTTTCCCTTTATCCCTGTATTCTCCCATCTGTTCTGCTCTCTTCCTCCATGCTCCTGTGCCCCCCCCCCCCTCTGTGCCGCTGCCGTTCTGCTCTCCCCCCTCCGTGCCCTGTGTCCATTCTCCGTGCCGCTGCTCTCGCCCCTCTGTGCCCTGTGTCCATTCTCCGTGCGCTGCTCTCCCCCCCTCCGCGCCCTGTGTCCATTCTCCGTGCCGCTGCTCTCCCCCCTCCGTGCCCTGTGTCCATTCTCCGTGCCGCTGCTCTCGCCCCTCTGTGCCCTGTGTCCATTCTCCGTGCGCTGCTCTCCCCCCTCCGTGCCCTGTGTCCATTCTCCGTGCCGCTGCTCTCCCCCCTCCGTGCCCTGTGTCCATTCTCCATGCGCTGCTCTGGGGAATCTGTGTCCTTGGTCCCTTTCTCTGTATCAAAGGGGATATGTCAGAGGACTGTTAAGACCCCTGATATTTCACCAAAGCCCACCAACAGGGCTAATAAAAAAAAATAGCAATAAATAATAAAAATAATTAATTGTAAAAAATACATATTAAAAAAAAAAAACCACACTGACACCCCCCCCCCCCCCCCCCAGGAAGCATTGTAAAACAACAAAAAATTGCGAAAATTTTTAAATTGTAAGATAAGAAAAAATACTGACACATGACATTAAAAAAAAAAGTATCGGTAATCGGTATCGACGAGTACTTGAAAAAAAGTATTGGTACTTGTACTCGGTCTTAAAAAAGTGGTATCGGGACAACCCTAAGAACAACCATGCAAAAGAAAATGTGAGTCACCTCAAAAATTCATTGAAAGTTGCCACAATTGCCCACTTCTACTCCAGGACTGGAGTCCCCCGGAGCCTTCCATTGGTGGCACCTTCATAAGTATCTGTGTGCCCATTCTGTTCTCAATGGCCGTACTATTTATACTTGGGCAGAAATTAAGGAAAAATATCAGACCCCATCTTCCCAATTATTTTGATTCTTACAAATGGCTCTCCACCATATTCACTAACAAAGACCTTATGAGTCAGCTATCATTATTTGAACATATATGCCACCATGCAACTCTCTTTGTAAACTAATTTCTATTCTCTACTCTCATCATGTATACTTCCAACCACCACATTGATCACGCTTTAAGTGGGAGACAGACCCCCAGTGCACCAGAGATAAAACAGATTGGTAGCAAATCTGGGCCACAATAGCCTCTTGCTCTATTAATGTGAATACTATCAAGTCTGGGTTCAAAACAGTTACCTGGTCCCATCACGAGTAGCCCACCTTCAGCCTTCCCATAATGGACTGTGCTTTTGTGGCTGCCAAATGCCGGGTGACTTTTTTACATATGTGGTGGACATGTCCCATGCTCGCACGATTTTGGACCGGGGTTCTGAAGCTCATTCATTCTTTGTTCGATCATCCTCTCCCCAGAGATCTTTGGTATGTATTACTACACCTTAAACCCCCACCGATTTTACTAAAGCCCAATTCAAATTGGTGACCATTTTGTTAGGGGCAAAACAGACCATTGCCATTGCCGAAGTTCATCCTAAAATAGATGGGTTCTTTATTAATGAAAAATTGACCAGGATCCTACTGGACACGCAAAATACATTCTCCCAGATATGGACCCCAAGGATACAATATGCCCATCCGCCTTTGTCAATGGAGAGCTTTAACGCATCTTAGCAGTCCAGAATTGGGGTGCTGGCTTTGGGCATCCCTGACGCTCACTCCCCTTCCCCTTCCCCTTATCATACCTCTCTACCCCATCCTCCTACTGTGGATATCCTTTATTTTTCTTCTTCTTTCCTTGTTGCAGATTTTGTTCTGGATTCAGACTTGATGTCTGGACCTGCTTATTGTTTTGGCCTGTAGAGATATTGCCTGGCTCATCGATACCTACTCTAACGCACAAGCTACAAGTTTTCTTTATTATTATGCAATGTATATTGTTGGATGTTTTTACATTCTCAGCAGCTACATTCTAGCCGTTTACGATCTTCTTGACAATTTAAAATGTTCTCATATGCAATGTTTTGTACCTTTACATCTTTTTCAATAAAAATCTATTGAAAGTGAAAGTTGACACAATTGCTCAAAATTGTTACAAATAGCTAATTTTTCCCTTTAACCACTTCCTTACTGGGCACTTATACCCTTTCCTGACCACGTGAAATTTCAGCTTCTGGCACTGCGTCACTTTAACTGACAATTGCGCCGTCGCGTGACGTGGCTCCCAAACAAAATTGGCGTCCTTTTTCCCCCACAAATCAAGCTTTCTTTTGGTGGTATTTGATCATCTCTGCGGTTTTTATTTTTTGCGCTATAAACAAAAAAAGAGCGACAATTTTTTTTTTCAATATTTTTTACTTGTTACTATAAAAAATAGCCAATTTTTTTTTTTTTAAAACATTTTTTTTCTCAGTTTAGGCCGATACGTATTATTCTACATATTTTTGGTAAAAAAAATCGCAAAAGGCGACTAGTTTGCGCAAAAGTTATAGCGCTTACAAAATAGGGGACAGAATTATTATTCATTTTTATTATTAATTTAGTAATGGCGGCGATCTGCGATTTTTATTGGGACTGCGACGTTATGGCGGACACATAGGACACTTTTGACACATTTTTGCCGCCATTCACATTTATACTGCGATCAGTGCTATAAAAATGCACCGATTACTGTCCGACCGATTTGAACAAATCTGTCTGCTGGGATTTTGGTTTGCTCGCGTGTACACACGAACAAACCAAAATCCCCGCCAGCAGACAGCGCGCTGACGTGTCGGTGACGTGGCTGTGACGTTGACGCCGCCACGTCACAGCACCAGGAAGTAAAACACTTCCACGCATGCGTCGAAACCATTCGGCGCGTGTGCGAGAAGACATGTCTGCTGGTTAGCGTACTAACCAGCAGACATGTCGAGCGGACGAGTTCCCAGCCGACAGATTTCAAAGCATGCTTTGAAATCTGTCAGGTGGCCAAATCCGTCTGTTTGCCCGTACACACGATCGAATCTGTCTGCTGAAACGGTCTAGCAGACCGTTTCCAGCAGACAGATTTGATCGTGTGTACGAGGCCTAAGACTGGGATGCCATTAAAGTTCATGTGTGTGTAAAGGCAGGTGTCCCAATACCTTTGACAAACTTGGCCCGGATTCACAAAGCACTTACGCCGACGTAGTGCAAATGTGCGCCCGGCGTATGTGAGCGCGAGACCCACAAAACCAACATACGTCTAAAAACAGGCCATCATAGCCCAACGTATCTTACATACGCCGGCGTAGCGTGGGTGCAAATATGGTTTAGACGCATGTTGCTTCTCCCATTGATTAGGCATTCAAATATGCAAATGAGGGAAATACGGCGATTCACGAACGTACGTGCGCCCGACGCATGCTATGCGATGTTTGCGTAAGTTGTTATTCCCCATAGATGAGCCGTAACCCAACAATAGACATGCAAAGGTCTGCACCAGGGAACACAAGCCAGCATATTTTACATTGGACGTGTGTCTGGCTGGGAGTAGGTTACGTTAACGGCGTACACAGTGATCCAGTGTATCTTAGGCAGTTGTTCCGACGTGGTTGTGAGCATGCGCAGCTCATGCGCAGTTCATTATACGTACTTGTCTGGCGCTCAGCCCATCATTTGCCTGGGGTCACGCCTCATTTGCATGGATCACACCCACTTTCACTTACACTGGCCTGCGCCTTCGAAAACACGATACGCTGGCACATCTTGGTGAGCAATGGCTTGCTGAATGCAGTGCTTTCCTCTCCGCTCTGTGCCGGCGTAGCGTACTGTGTGTGCGCTACTCCGGTGTAAATGTGCCCCTACTCTCTGTGAATCCAGGCCCTAGTGTACAAATGACCCCCAGAGGGAGCATTTATAAATGTGTAACTGAAGTTTTAAATAATGGGACAACAAGCAAGCAATTAAAAACTGCTATAGATGTCCAACATTGCTAAAACTTTTTACAGGTTATTTTTTTTATGTTTGCCCTGTATAAATGGCTCTGGACCAGAGGATATTTCTCTTCTGGAAAAGATTCTTTACTTTCAACTGCTAAGGAGCGATGCCCAAATACTCTGTACTTGTACTTAGCAGGCCAGTAAATCTAAAAGAAAATAGAGAATGCACTGCAAAAAAAAGTCCCAGGTAGAAAATATGAAAAGGATGAAACTGAACTTCACCACATTCCAGGAAGCCAATGGCTGTAAATGGAACGATGTCAGTGATCCGTCATGACATGGACATTAGTAGAGGTGAAAACCACAATACTAGCCAATGATTGCTATACTGAGTGAAAAATCACTCCTAATAACATCTCACATAATTTTCCAATGGACTGAACAGCACATTCTAAAAGGGAATATGAGAGACATATTGAGCTAGTGAAAGAAACAGAGGACAGGACGCTAACAGAAGCCCGGCTCCATGCAGAATATGAAAATAAAAATCATCATCTGCTCCCAGTATGGATTACACTAGACGGCCCCCCCCATCCTACTACACGGATTGTGACCCCGACATCGCTGGGAGCTGCTGGAAAGAATGCAGATCGGTTTATTAAGAGGAATGTTTTATGTTCCCCTCAAAGGCCATAGAGTGAAAAGATTTCTGGCAGGTACATGGAAACAAACACCCGACCTATAAGAGTGGACTGTCACAGCTTTTATTTCTAAGCGTTCGTTCATGCGATCAGGAGCGACCTGTATTTTTCTGCAATGAATAAATCGCTGATCACCACTAAAGTACACAAAAACAAAATGTTTTCATAGTGCCCCATCCACGCCACAATGCTGGTGTGATGTGTGGTGAGCCGTTGCAAGATGCAGTATGCCTGTATTTTTCCACAGCCCACCGGAACGACCCTGCAAGTCACCGCACAGCGGCACAATGCCCTGCTGTGCATTGAAGTGTCGCATAGTGATCAGTGGTCGACCAATTATACATTATCTCACAAAAGTGAGTACACCCCTCACATTTTTGTAAATATTTTATTCTATCTTTTCATGTGACAACACTGAAGAAATTACATTTTGCTACAATGTAAAGTAGTGAGTGTACAGCTTGTATAACAGTGTACATTTGCTGTCCCCTCAAAATAACTCAACATACAGCCATTAATGTCTAAACCGGGTACACCCCTAAGTAAACATTTTCAAATTAGGCCCAATTAGCCATTTTCCCTCCCTGGTGTCATGTGACTCGTTAGTGTTACAAAGTCTGGTGTGTTTAATTTGGTGTTATCGCTCTCACTCTCACATACTGGTCACTGGAAGTGGCCCTCGCTCTTCAAAACGTTGAACACCCCTGGTCTATGGCATATGCTATGGTAGCGATAAAAAAAGTAAATGCAACTAAAGTGGATGTTTACAAAGATGACGTTATTAAAAAAAGTTATTACCCTTTATTAGCCCCCTGCAAAATCCTTTGATAACTATAGATGCCGCCAGTCTTTGGGGCTAAATGATCAGCCCTCAAAAAATCCACTCGCCTACTCGCATTTTGCTAGTGGATTCTGAGGTCTGGCGAGGAAGGGCTGTCTGGGAGTTGGGGGGTGAGCCGTCAGCATGTGTCAATTGGGAATCCTTCTCCCAGCGATCATGGAGGCCGGAGGGGGAAGAGAGAGAAAGGGAGCCACCCAGGTGTTCAGAGCGCAGCGGGGGGAACAGTGATAACAGCTTTCATTTCAATAGCTGTGTTCCCTGCCGCTCGCTGTCAGATACAGCCCCGCCCCTTGGACTTTGATTGACAGATCACCTGTCACTGGGATTGGACGGGTGATCTGTCTATCAAAGTTCCCCGGCCAGGGGGTGGGGCTGTATATGACGTTGCACGGCGGGAACACGGCTATTGAAATGAAAGCTGTTATCACTGTGTTCCTCCGCTGCACTCTGATCACCTGGACGGCTCTTCTGTTCCTCTCCTTTGCTGCACTGGTAGGCTGCAAGGTGGACACAAGGCTCCATGGTGGGTAGTGGGCATACGGCTGCAAAGTGGACAGAAGACTGCATTGGTGGGTACTGGGCACACGGCTGCATGGTGGGCACGTGGCTGCATTGGTGGGCACATGGCTGCATTGGTGGGCACACAGTTGCATTGGTGGGCACATGGCTGCATTGGTGGGCACACAGTTGCATTGGTGGGCACACTGCTGCATTGGTGGGCACACAGCTGCATTGGTGGGCACTGGGCACAAGACTGCATTGTAGGGCACAAGGCTGCATGGTGGCCACTGGGCACATGGCTGCATTGGTGGGCACACGGCTGCATTGGTGGGCACTAGGCACAAGGCTGCATGGTGGACACACGTAGCCTGCATTGATGGGCATGGATACAGTTGTTGTTAATATTTATTTTAATAACTTAATTCTGCATAATACATTTGAGTGTCATTTTATAGGGGCGGAATTAAAGGCGGAATTAGGGGCGGGCTGGGTGGGACAACTAGTGGCGAGTAACCCTGGAGGCCTGGCTAGTAGCTCAGGACTTGAAACTGTAAGCTCTGTAAATGATAAGTGTCATTTAACCAATCCTCCTCGGAGCACAGGTTGTCATGGACCTGCCCCTGAGTGACATTCAATAAGCTCCAAGGAGAAAAATCACTTTTGGATGCACAGATCGTTTGATAATCTCCAGTGATTTGCAAAAGTTTTCCCCCTCTTTTTTCCCTGCTTAGTTGCATTACAACCTGGAATTGAAATATACTTTTTGGGGGCTTTGTGCCATGTGATGTACATAATATGCCTATGACTTTGAAGATGTAATAATTAAAGTGATTGTAAAGGGATTGTGTTGTCCCCCTATACATTGTAAAGCACTGCGTAATCTGTTGGCGCGTATAATATTAATCATCATAATAATAATAATAAACAATCACCTTGTAAAACAACCTTTTCAGTTTAAACTAGAAATGAAAGGAAAAACATTTGTATAGTTATAAAAAAACGACATTATAAACGCCTTTTTATAAGTGATGACATTCCCTCTGTTCTCAGCTGTATAAGAGTTAGGGGAGTAGAAACAGCAGCATATTGAGCCTCCCAGTAAAAGTGGGGGGGCAAGTCTGATCCTTGGAGAAGAAACCCCGGACAAGTCCGGTCCTTGGTGGAGACACCTGGGACAAGTTCGATCCATGGAGAAGACACCCGTGACAAGTCTGGTTCATAGAGGACACACCCGGGACAAGTCTGATCCTTAGAGGAGGCACCTGGGACAAGTCTGATCCTTGGAGGAGACAACCATAACAATTCCGGTCATTGGAGGAGACACCCGGGACAAGTCCGGTCCTTGGAGGAGACACCCGGGACAAGTCTGATCCTCGGAGGAGACACCTGGGACAAGTCTGATCCTTGGAGGAGACACCCGGGACAAGTCTGATCCTCGGAGCAGACACCTGGGACAAGTCTGATCCTTGGAGAAGACACCCGTGACAAGTCTGGTCCATAGAGGAGACACCCGGGACAAGTCTGATTCTCGGAGGAGACACCTGGGACAAGTCTGATCCTCGGGGGAGACACCTGGGACAAGTCTGATCCTTGGAGAAGACACCCGTGACAAGTCCGGTCCATAGAGGAGACACCCGTGACAAGTCCGGTCCTTGCAGGAGAGCAGGCTAAGCGCCCAGGGCAGCTGGAGAAACTATCACGGTGTGTTCTGCTGCTTAGTGTGGTCAGTTTTTATTAGGAAAACAGAGGTACTGGCAGGATCACCAGGGATTTCACACAAAGGAAGCAATATGAAGAGCACAGGAGACTTTTCCATACAAGTACAGCAGGCGCATATCAGGAATATGGGTTTAAATATTCTTTAAGACAAAAAATCCTCAGAAAATCTTGAGTGTGCATTAGTATTCTGCAGGGTACGATGTGTACAGATAACTAAAGACAACTAAGGAGCACAGGCACATGAGCGAATGTTGATATTACGGTGTTGTGCAATGAGACAGAAACTTGCGGCCTGATATAGACGAGGGATATCATGTCCTTGAAAAGCCAGCTGTCCTTCCTGGTGCACTCCGGGGGATCTCACAAACTTTCTATCTAAGAAGCCTGAGACAGGCGGTATTCATAGAAGCATAAAAACAATGTGGCCCATAGCCAAGATGGCACAGAAACAAACCAGGTCTGAGTAATGATTACTAGACCCGCTGGCAGGAACCCAACTATGATCTGCAACAGAATGAGCTTGTTTCTACAAAAATAGAATAGATAGTATTCCGATATGTCTGAGCTTTGCTGAGTGTTCAAACAAAGATGATTTTGTCATGAACTATTTGTGATTTTTTTATATTTTGGCTACACTGATGTAAAGAGGAAATAAGTTTGATATCCAAGCATAACAGGTCTTTTCAAATGCACCACCTCCCTATAGTGATAACAGAACAAATGAAAAGAGAGAATGGGAGTGTTAAGGTACAGAATACACTTTAAGAAACAATAATAGTTCCATCAATTTTATTTATAGAAAACATGACTAAAAAAGTAAAAATTTAAAACACAAAGAATAGATGGTCAAAGTACAAAAGTAAGTAGTCTACATGTTTCGCCATAATCATGGCTTCTTCAGGAGCTTTTGTAAGACCCTATGTGCAATATCACTAAAAAGAGAAAAATAATACATTTTAATAGACAAGAAAAGACTATATAGATATATAGAGAGAGTACAGACCAAAAGTTTGGACACACCTTCTCATTCCAAGAGTTTTCTTTATTTGAAAATTGTAGAGTCACACTGAAGGCATCAAAACTATGAATTAACACATGTGGAATTATTACATAACAAAAAAGTGTGAAACAACTGAAAATATATTTCATATTCTAGGCTCTTCAAAGTAGCCACCTTTTGCAGCAGACACGTCTCTAGAACAACTGATAAGAGGAGACTGTGTGAATCAGGCCTTCATGGTAGAATATCTGCTAGGAAACCACTGCTAAAGAAAGGCAACAAGCAGAAGAGACTTGTTTGGGCTAAAGAACACAAGGAATGGACATTAGACCAGTGGAAATCTGTGCTTTGGTCTGATGAGTCCAAATTTGAGATCTTTGGTTCCAACCACCGTGTCTTTGTGCGACGCAGAAAAGGTGAACGGATGGACTCTACATGCCTCTGGTTCCCACCGTGAAGCATGGAGGAGGTGTGATGGTGTGGGGGTGCTTTGCTGGTGACACTGTTGGGGATTTATTCAAAATTGAAGGCATACTGAACCAGCATGGCTACCACAGCATCTTGCAGCGGCATGCTATTCCATCCGGTTTGCGTTTAGTTGGACCACGATTTATTTTTCAACAGGACAATGACCCCAAACACACCTCCAGGCTGTGTAAGGGCTATTTGACCAAGAAGGAGAGTGATGGGGTGCTGCGCCAGATGACCTGGCCTCCACAGTCACCGGACCTGAACCCAATCGAGATGGTTTGGGGTGAGCTGGACCGCAGAGTGAAGGCAAAAGGGCCAACAAGTGCTAAGCATCTCTGGGAACTACTTCAAGACTGTTGGAAGACCATTTCAGGTGACTACCTCTTGAAGCTCATCAAGAGAATGCCAAGAGTGTGCAAAGCAGTAATCAAAGCAAAAGGTGGCTACTTTGAAGAACCTAGAATATGACATATATTTTCAGTTGTTTCACACTTTTTTGTTATGTATATAATTCCACATGTGTTAATTCATAGTTTTGATGCCTTCAGTGTGAATCTACAATTTTTATAGTCATGAAAATAAAGAAAACTCTTGGAATGAGAAGGTCCAAACTTTTGGTCTGTACTGTGTATAAAATGAGATTCCGCTGATTTTCCAGGAAGGCCTTGATTTCTGTTTCGGGGTGAGGGTGCATTTATCGGATGATCTTTTTATTACTGTACTGATGTAAATAGACAAACTTTCGATTTTTAGACCAATTGGTCTCTCATATAATGTAATATAATGTGTATATATTTATATATAAAAGAGAGAGAGGCCAATTGGTCTAAAAATCAACATTATATATTGCTATATATCTACAAGATATTACACCATATATACTCGAGTATAAGCCGAGGACCTAATTTTACCACAAAAAAATGGAAAGACGTATTGACTCAAGTATAAGCCAAGGATGAGAATGCAGCAGCCAATGTAAACGAAAATAAGGGTCAATAATGCCCATTTGCAGCCTGACCTCACCTTGCCCATTGCAGCCTGACCTCACTGTGCCCATTGCAGAATCCGATGTACCCGAGTCTGTGACAGACGGCGGCCGTGCAGTTTTAAAAAATCGCGCTCCTCCTTGTGCCGTTTCGTGATAGGCGGAACACTCGGTTTCCCAGAAACACTGTATTTAGTGTTCCGCCTATCACGATCGCCCTCTCGTTCGTGATAGACGAGAGGGCGATCATGTACATCGGATTCTGCAATGGGCAAGGTACTGACTCGAGTATAAGCCGACGGGGTAATTTTCAGCCAAAAAAGGGCTAAAAAACTTGGCTTATACTTGAGTATATACGGTATACACACGCAGATAAATGTTGTTTATTACATTTTTTGTCTATCTATTATTTTTATATTTTTTGTGATATTGCACATAGCGTCTTACAAAAGCTCGGAATTAAACCATGATTATGGCGAAACATGTAGAGACTACCTACTTTTGTACTTTGACCATCTAACCTTTATGTGTTGGTTTTTCATTTAACTTTTTTAATCATGTTTTGTATAAATAAAATTGATGAAACGGTTATTGTTTCTTAAAGTTTATTCTGCATTCTCGCTTTTAATTTCTTCTGATTTAAAGAGGCGTTCCAAGTGTAAAGCCTAACAAAGAATTTATGTTATTTACTGATAACAGATATTAGTCTTATCAGATCTCTCTACTAGAGGTCGGCCGATATATCGGGCCGATATTCGGTCATTTTGGAGAAATCGGCATCGGAATTTTTCTTGAGCTTTTCTTGCGCTAGGGGTGCCAATAATGGCTAACAATAAATTCACATTCATTTAAATTCATGATATTAATAAAAAGTTGAATACAATTATACATAAAATTATATATGCTTTTTTTTTTTTAAACTGTAATTTTCGTTTCGGTTTTGGCCGAGTGCATGCTGAATTTTCGGTTTTAGCAGAGCCTTGGGGGCACTCTGCACATGCTCAATTTGATGTGTATTGCTAGAGAGCTTTTTTATTTTGTCTTTTCTTGGGAGAGTGCATGTGATCAGCACAGGGCCAATCAGAATTGTCCAGACAGAGGGTCAGGGGTCCTGCAGCCTCATAAAACAAACATGTCATACTTAACTCCTCTGTGCAAGGGTTTTGCAAAGAGTGGCCCGATCCTCCTCTTCTGGGGTCCCCCAGCGGTGCTCCTGGCTCCTCCCTGCATGGAGTGCCCTGAGAAGCGCTTTCTCTGAGGGCACTCGTGTGGGTGTGCGCCAGGTGTCCTGCTGCTGCGTACATTGACACAGATAGCAGGACTCAGCCCTGCACCCCGCATCATTGGTTTTGATTGACAGCGGCAGGAGCCAATGGCTGCGCTAGGAGAACGCAGAGGGCACCTCGCACATGCTAGTAGTGTTCCTGGCGTGAAGCCGTAATGCTGCACTGCTGGGTTCTCTTACTGGCCATGGCAGCAACAGCTGCGGTGCCGACATCGCTGGACTCCAGGACAGGCAAGTGTCCTATGATTAAAAGTCATCAGCTACAGCATGTGTAGCTGCTGTCAATCAAATCAATGACACGGCGCGCCGGGGGTTGGGGCCGAGTGATACACTTGGCGGCTATGGACGCCACTGTATCACACGGGAATGCTCCCGCAAGCTAACCCCCTTGGGAGAGCGCTTTCCAGAAGGGGGTTAGCTCTTGAGGGGAGGAGCCGAGACAGTCGCCGAGGGACCCCAGAAGACGAGGATCGGGCCACTCTGTGCAAAACTAACTGCACAGTGGAGCCAAGTATGGTATGTTTGTTATTTAAAAATAAAAAAGGAACCCTTACAATCCCTTTAAAGGTGAAAAACCTTTACGGGTTTACAACACCTTTAAGGCCACGTACACACGATCAGACTGGTCCGACGGACCGTTTTCATCGGACCAGGCTGAAGTGGTCTGATGGTCTGATGTGTGTACACACCATCGGACCAAAAATCTGATCAGACCAGAACGCGGTGACGTAGAACACACCGACGTGATGAAAAAAGGAAGTTCAATGCTTCCAAGCATGCGTTGACTTGATTCTGAGCATGCGTGGGTTTTTGGTCCGATGCTTTGGCGTACTAACCATCGAATCTGTCCGAAGGACAGGTGTCCAATGGGCCGTACACACCATCGAATGGGTCTGTTGAAACTGGTCTGCAGACCAGTTTCATCGGACAGGTCTGATCGTGTGTACGCGGTCTAACAATCAAAGATCACTGCATGTTCCAAAACAAAGACCACTAGAGGGAGCAGAAAACAACGAGACTCCTATATAAAGGCCATGGGAACCGGGATGCGCCGGCGCAGAGACCACCCTACGAGATATTGAATGCTTCAATCCAACAAGAAAGTGAAATATTCATTTTAGGGGGACTAACTCTTTAGGGCTGGTATGAAAAGAAGTAGAGAAAGCAAGATACCCAAAAATAAATAGGTCGTCTCACATTGATTTGGGAACATGTACAACCAAAACATTTCATGGGTCGGAGTGTTGTGAAGTCTAGGAAACCGCTTGTTCCTTTGTGAAGAATTCGAAAACCCGGCAAAAGGCGCTCTTGCAGCTAACCATTCATTCGCTCTCCCTGCACTTTCCAGATGCTCAACATTCTTGACATCAGAGTGGAAAAATTTACTGTTAGTCTAGAGAAATCCAATATTACCATTCTTGTCATATCCCTCATAGCTTCATTATTACAGCAGGTCTGTGGAAGCCATAAAGTGCTGTTAAATGATTAAAAAATCTGGGCCGTGTGTTACATCACTTTGACAGAATTGAAAGGGAGGACTCTATCCAAATGCGTAAAGCAAACGGCTACCTTATAAAACGCAACTATGTGTATTTTCATTTAATATTTGTCTGTATTTGTGTAAGATATACCAAAATTCAGCTCAAGCAAAAATCTTTTTACTGCAACCTGGGGGTATTAAACGGCGAAGAACATAGATCCCGAGCCCAGAACAACATTGTAAACTTTAACAGTGTTTATAAAAAGGACACAGCGATGCTGACATTTTTCCACTTGGTCAAAAGTAAGTCAGTGTTACCTAATTCTGTTTTGTGAAGATCAGGCGGAATCACTAGACGCTGATCCATTGGCAGGCGCCCAGGACCCGCCAGAGACGTATTGTACAGCTTACAGCAAGCAATAACCGCATCGTTTATAGAAAGTTAATATAGAAGGAAGGAGAGTCTGTAATAAAGTGTATGTAAACTCAGGAACAAATATGGAATATGCTGCCCCTTACCAGTCCTCAGTCGTGGCGGCTGCATTCGTTTTCACATTTCAGGCTAAGCATATTTTCTACAAGCACAGAAAAATATCTGATGATCCTGCCAGCAATCTTGTGTCCTTGTAACTTCCTGTGCACTAAACTTTAAGCAGTAATGAACCCAAAAGCAAATATTTATTATATTGCAATAGCTTTTTTTTTTTTTAGGCTTTCTTTCTTCTAATTTCATCTGGTGATCGAGCCAGCAGGTCTGTTGTTTTTTAAAAGAAAAAGCTCTCCAGCAGAATGTATCAGTTTTTATGAGACAGACCTCTTAACATAGACAGAGGTGTGATTGTAAAGTCTAGTCTAGTTTTTTTTTTTAAATAACAAACATGTTATACTTACCTCCTCTGTGTAGTGGTTTTGCACAAAGCAGCCCCAATCCTCCTCTTCTCGGGTCCCTCTTCTGTGATCCTAGCCCCTCCCTCCTGTTCAGTGCCCCCACAGCAAGTAGCTTGCTATGGGGCACCCAAGCTAAGTCACAGCCCATTTAAACACGGAGCTGCCATTTGGCCCTATCCCCTCCTCCGATTGGCTAATCTAACTTTGATTGACAGCCGCAGGAGTTAATTGTGCCACTGCTGTGTCTCAGCCAATCAGGAGGAGAGTCCCGGACCGCCAAGGGAATCGTGGACATCGCAGGAGAGAGATGAGGCTCGGGTAAGTATTGGGGGGGGGGCTGCTTCAGACAGAATCTGATTTTTTTTTTAATCTTAATACATAGAATGAATTACAGTGGAGTTCTACCAAAAAAATGTACTTCCACTTTGTGGAACCCCCCCCCCCCTTCGGTCTCACATTTGGCACCTTTCAGGGGGAAGAGGGAGAAGATACCTGTCTAATACAGGTTTTTGCTCCCAATTCCAGGCATAGATCACCTCGGTGATCGAGGTGACCTACGCCACTTCCACACAGGTCCCAGAAAACAACAGGGACCAGTGAGGACGCGGAGTGCGACTCGCACATGCGCAGTAGGGAACCAGGAAGTAAGGCCGCAAGGCTTCACGTCCTAATTCCCTTACCGAAGATGGCGGCGACACCCGAGAGCCGACTGACAGTTCGGCTTCGGCTGCCGACATCACGGGCATCCCTGGACAGGTAAGTATCCATATATTAAAATTCAGCAGCTGCAGTATTTGTAGCTGCTGGCTTTTAATGTCAGGAAGCCGATACCCTGGGACAGGAAGCCGATACCCTGGGACAGGAAGCCGATACCCTGGGACAGGAAGCTGATACTCTGGGACAGGAAGCCGATACCCTGGGACAGGAAGCTGATACCCTGGGACAGGAAGCTGATACCCTGGGACAGGAAGCTGATACCCTGGGACAGGATCGCTGTATGAAAATACGGGGGGAAAAGTCTGAAATTTGTAAAAAAAAAAACAGACACTACATTAACAGGATTGGTAATCTGCAATATAATTTTGTTTTTGCTTTTGGGTTTAGATAAACTGTAAAGACCTACCTTGCTCCGTTTTTTTAGATCCGTACCCAAACTTCACCAGCGGCAGATCCATAAATCTGTCTGCAACCCAGCATTCTCTGCCAAAG
Organism: Rana kukunoris; assembly: GCA_029574335.1. Taxonomy (NCBI): domain Eukaryota; kingdom Metazoa; phylum Chordata; class Amphibia; order Anura; family Ranidae; genus Rana; species Rana kukunoris. Next base: position 55,818,362 of record CM056053.1, read on the forward strand.
CCTAACCAAGGAGGATCCACACACCTAACCTATTTGAGGCCAGCCTTTCCCAGAACCTCTTGGCCTTGTTTACACTTGCAGTTGGGAAGGTGCATTATAAACACGTGGTGAAATTATTATTTTTAACTCCCCCTCCAACCGCTCTACCTTAAGCTGCAGGAGGATCTACACATGCCATAGCCTTGATGCTTTGCATCATGTGGTGGCAAATACTATCCCTCCCCTATCTCCTTCGGTGAGCAGTACCACTTGCCAAAACACAACCCATTGAACTGAATGGGGCCATGGTGCAACCTTTCTGTAAATGCATGCGATGCACACAGTTGCACCATGGTGGTGCAGCTTTTGGGGTTAAAACCAAGGGGTGTGTAGGCAATATAACACCTCCTGATCACTTGTCAAACCCCATGTGTCACGGATTGCTCTTCAGAAGGCAGCAGCAGCCTAAACAAGTCCTTTCAGCCACAGCTCCCTTTAATCCTTTCGCTGCCAGAGTCCTTTTTACCTTGTTTTTACACACTAAAAAAAAATAATTTTAGTCCTGGAGATTGCATAACACCCTCAAAACATTGTTAATTTTTTGAAAGCAGACACCCTAGAGCAGTGATGGCGAACCTTGGTACCCCAGATGTTTTGAAAATACATATCCCATGATGCTCAACTACACAGCAGAGTGCATGAGCATCATGGGAAATGTATTTCCAAAACATCTGAGGTACCAAGGTTCTCCATCACTGCCCTACAGAATGAAATGGTGGGAGTTTTAATATTTGATGTTACTTGACATTAGCGCAAAGATCTAGAAAACGCCAAATTTTAGTAAAACATACAGTGCAGTCAGTTTTAGGGCACACAAATACAATAAATTACCCAATCTAAAGCACCAGGAGGGACGCACTGCAGCTAAATAGTGCTGTGTGCAAGGGGCCCAAATGAGACATGTCTCAAAAAAAAAAAGTTTGCATTTATGGTAAAAAAAAAAAAACGAAAACCGAATTCACATAATAGCAGTACCATAAGTAATGACAAATGTATTTGCAAATCAATATGTATATACAGTGCCTTGAAAAAGTATTCATACCCCTTGAAATTGTCCACATTTTATCATGTTGCAACCAAAAACGTAAATGTCGTTTATTGAGATTTTATGTGAAAGTGTCACATAATTGTGAAATGGAGGAAAAATGATGAATGGTTTTCAACAATTTTTACAAATAAATATCTGAAAAGTTTGGCATACATTTGTATTCAGCCCCCCTGAGTCAATACTTTGTAGAACCATTTTTAGCTTCAATTTCAGCTGCAAGTCTTTTTGGGGATGTCTCTACCAGTATCGCACATCTAGAGTGAAATTTCTTCTTTGCAAAATAGCTCAAGATCTGTCAGATTGGATGGAGAGCGTCTGTGAACAGCAATTTGTAAGTCCTGCCACAGATTCTCAATTGGATTTAGGTCTGGACTTTGACTGGGCCATTCTAACACATGAATATGATTTGATCTAAACTATTCCATTGTAGCTCTGGCTGTATGTTTAGGGTTGTTGTCCTGCTGGAAGGTGAACCTCAACCTCAGTCTTTTGCAGACTCTAACAGGTTTTTTTCTAAGATTGCCCTGTATTTGGCTCCATCGATCTTTCCCATGAACTCTAACCAGCTTCCCTGTCCCTGCTGAAGAAAAGCAGCCCCACAACATGATGCTGCCACCTCCATGTTTCACGGTGTGGATGATGTGTGCAGTGTTAGTTTTTCGCCACACATAGAGTTTTGCTTTTAGGACAAAAAAGAACATTTTTGGTCTTATCTGACCAGACCACATTTTTTCCACGTTTGCTGTGTCCCCCACATAGCTTCTCTCAAACTGCAAATGGGATTTGGTTTTCTTTTAACAATGGCTTCCTTCTTGCCACTCTTCCATAAAGGCCAGATTTGTGGAGTGCACGACTAATAGTTGTCTTGTGGACAGATTCTCCCACCTGTGCTGTGGCTCTCTGCAGCTCCTCCACAGTTACCATGGGCCTCTTGGCTATTTCTCCGATTAATTCACCCCCACTTGCCCGGCCTGTCAGTTTAGGTGGACTACCATGTCTTGGTAGGTTTGCAGTTGTGCCATACTCTTTCTATTTCCGGATGATGGATTGAAAAGTGTTCTGTGAGATGTTCAGAGGTTGTGATATGTTTTTATAACCTAATCGTGCTTTAAACTTCTCCACAACCTCATCCATGACCTGTCTGGTGCGTTCCCCGGCCTTCATGATGCTGTTTGTTCAGAAAGGTTCTCTAACAAACCTCCGAGGGCTTCACAGAACAGCTGGATATATACTGAGATTAAATAACACACAAGTGGACGGTATTTATTTATCTTATTTATTAGTTGACTTTTGAAGGCAATAGGTTCCACTAGATTTTACTTAGGGGTATCAGAGTAAAGGGGGCTGAATAAAAAATGCATGCCACACTTTTCACATATTTATTTGTAAATAAATGTTTTTACTTCACAATTATGTGCCACTTTGTGTCGGTCTATCACATAAAATCCCAATAAAAAACATTTACGTTTTTGGTTATAACATGACAAAATGTAAAAAAAATCTTGGAGTTTAAATACTTTTTTCAAAGCACTGTAGCTGAAGAGTTCTGGCCTGTAGGGTAAACATCTGGCACGTCAGGTATGGATTTTGATATAACATGACAAAATGTGAAAAAAATCTTGGGGTTTAAATACTTTTTTCAAAGCACTGTAGCTGAAAAGTTCTGGCCTGTAGGGTAAACATCTGGCAAGTCAGGTATGGTATGGATTTTGATATATAAAAAGAAAAAACAACAACCGGAATGTATGCCCCCCCCCCCCCGCCCCTTTCTAAACCATACCAGGTCACATGCCCCCAACAAGGGAGATGGTGTACCATGCCAGCGCAAGGCCCACCTTGCAAAGCATTTTGTCCCCATGTTGATGAGGACAAAGGCCTCTTTCCAACAACCCTGGCATAGTGCTTGTGGGTATCTACTGGTGGGGGTCTTATCAGAAATCTGGAACCCCCTTCAAAAATAAGAGGACCAGCCACTAGACCTGTGTAAGTAAAGGATATATAGTACCCCTATTCTTACTCAAATACATGTAAAGTACATCCACTGTCAATCACCTTGTCCTGCAATAAACGATACCCATCAACCCGTCAAGAGGAAAAAAAAACACCAACCCACATCAGGTCTCAAAGCTCCAGTCCCAATGAGAGACCAATCTGGTGAACGTCAGCTGTTATAAGCTAAGGGATGGGATCTCCCAAGTGACATCATTCACCATATATAGACATGACCAAATATATGGTCAATGACATCACAGGGATACATGCTCACAAGTGGTGCACTGAAAAGTTCCAGACAACATAGACTGTACACAAATGGTGATTGGTACCAACTTTCTTACCTGTGTCACTTCCAGCTCCAGTAGACAAGGCCGGCATGGCTGCTGACTAACAGTAACTAAGCAGAGATGAACACAGATCCACACCCACAAGGTAGGCGATAGCTGTAGTAGCTCCAAAGGCCAATCTGTCCAGCACGATTCCTGTAGTTCCAGTGCTTTCCCCTAGAAACAACACAGACATAATTTGTACAACAAGCAGACCTGGTAATTGTACATTTTAGCTCTTTGAAGTGAAACTGTGCTGTAAATAAAGCTAGAAGTGCATTAATAAAAGCCCATGCACTGCGTATACTTAAATTGTATGCAAACCCTACATCTATATTTCTTTATCACTGGCATCATACATCACTATATACAGGTTTTCGTAATCAAACCTTTGTTCATTGTAATGCAACAGAAATTAAGTAGGCAGGGCTGACACCACGTGCTTAGCAATTCAGACTTGGGCTGTCATGTCAAAGAGGAATATAGGAGCACAATACAGAGGCGTTTTACTAAAGCTGGAGTGTGCAAAATTTGGTGCAGCTCTGCATGGAAACCAGTCAGCTCCCGGGTTTTATTGTCAAAGCTTAATTGAACAAACTGAAGTTAGAACCAGATTGGCTACCATGTACAGCTGCACCAGATTCTGTGTGCACCAGCTTTATTAAATCTCTGTCTATATTTCTTGCATTTCACCAGTTATTCTTCTGTGCTTGCAGCATGTTTAAAATAAAAAAATAAAAAAAAACAGTGAAAGGTTCATGTATTCCAAAAGACGTAGTAAATATGTTCCCCCCCACTATTTTGATTTACACTTTAACTTCCCTTTGTTCCCTCACCTGTGAGAGAAAGGATCACCTGTGTAAGGTCAAAATTGAAGCTTACACAGGGCTTAGGTCTCTCTTTCTCTTCCGCTGGCAGAGCTCATAACTAGTAGCAGATTGCTTGGGTACCCAGTGGTACATAATGAGAGTTAAGGGACTGAGTCACATGCCCTCCCATGTATTAGGCTACATTTACAGCGGCCACTGGTCCGATTCACTATAGTGGTAAGTCATTGGCAGCCATTTGTGGCCCTCTGCACAGCCAGTAGTTACCTGTGGTAATTGCTGGTAGATGCACTTTTGCAGCAGCGAATAGCTACGGCTGCTGGCAACCTGACATTATAGTGAGCAGGGCCAATGGCCGCAGCTAGCCACCCATAGCCGCATCACAGATCCGATTCCCGGAAACAATACGTGGTGCTTCTACCTCTTATATTAAACATCCCTGGCTGAATGAATGGTGCTTAGGAAAAGATTGCGATCTTTGTGTGTATAATAAGTCCATTGAATGTAAAAAAAAATCTCAAAAGGTTTGTGCAAGTAAATAAATGATGACTGATTGACGAGAATCCAACCGTACATAAATTCACCAAAGTGCAGACAATAATATGCACTTTCCACCACTGGTTTCACAAGCTGCTCAACTCATACAAGAGTAAAATCAGCAGTTTTCCCCTCTTGGGATAATGAATACACCTGGCATGATATGGATGCAAAGAACTCCTTTGAAAAGGCTTCCTTTATATGTTCTGTGGAACCCTGATGATCTTGCCCATTGGATGTTATATGCAAGAAAAAAGCAACACCTAGTGATCTCTGGAAAGTAGCAAAAACGGATGGACCGCCGCACTCCGAAAGACACTTGAGTCGTCTTTATTGATAAAGCATGCACCACAAGTTCACAACAAAATTCGTAGAACAGCCGACGCATTTCACACTTGTTCAGTGCTTAATCATGGCTAGGCCTAGCCATGATTAAGCACTGAACAAGTGTAAAACGCCACGGCTGTTCTACGATTTTTGCTGTGAACTTGTGGTGCATGCTTTTGTTTTATCAATAAAGACTCCTCAAGTGTCTTTTGGAGTACGGCGGTTCATCCGTTTTTGCTACTTTCCATGTTTGCCTAGTGCATTGCCAGCACCCATTGTAACCTGGACTAATCCTTGATTGCATCGAGACCCACCTGGAGTGGTGAACCTTCTCGCCCACCTAGTGGTCTCTGTTTGGGATAATTTAATGGTATGAAAACAGTAAATAAACTCAAAAATAAGGCATAATCAGCTAGCGCTAGCTGCTAGGCATTCAAACATCCCAGTATCGAGATGGCCGCATTGTGACATCAGCATGCAGGCTCTGCCCCCTAGACATGTGTCGTCAGAGCATTGGCTTCCTCAGTAGGGGTTACTCATGAGTAAGGCTGTTATGGCGGAAATGCATTGACTATGTGTGCTGTATACACCGATGTCTTAATAAAACTGATGTCTTGCTGCACTTGACCACGATGCTGGGATCTTCCTTTCTGTGGTACAATTCGTACCAGCCTAGATCGCCAGTATCTTTGCTTTAGCTCCTTGAGGGTGAATGGAGTGGCAGGAAAGCTACGGGAAGGTAAATAGAAGCAGCATTAAAGCGGAGATAACATTTATTTTTTCTCTCTCTACCCTCTCAATACGGGCTTGGGTTGTATGGTGTTATTGTTGTTTGTACATAAAATAAATAAAAAGATGATTTGAAAAAAAGTTTCTAACCTAATGAGCAAAAAAGTATTCTGGTTGGCCACACGTCAAGTAAATCACCTTTAGTTCAGCAAGTCCAAAAAAACATGTCCAAAAACACCAATAGAGGGGAACGGCATCACCAGCAACTAAAGAGCACCTATGGCTTTGCCAAGCATTGGTACAACCAGAGCCGGTTCTACCACTAGGCAAACTAGGAAGCCGCCTAGGGCGCACTGCTGCTTAGAGCGCTCGGCCACTTGCGTTCAGACTCTGTTTTCTCTGCAGAAAGCAACTAAGTCTAATGCCGCGTACACACGATCACTTTTTGTGATGAAAAAAAACGGCGTTTTATGTGACGAAACAAAACAACGTTTTTCAAACGACGTTGCCTACACACCATCGTTTTTCCAAAATGCTCTAGCAAAGCGTGGTGACGTACACCACGTTCGACGACACTCTGTTCCATTGAAGCTCTGTCTCATAACTTGCCTCTGAGCATGCGCGGGTTTAAAAACGTTGTTTTTAACATCGTTTTGCCCACACACCATCACTTTTTATGACACAAAAAATTACATTTTGAAAAACGACACAAAAAATTCAAGCATGTTGGAATTTTTTTTTGGTCGTTTTTTTGAAGACATAAAACGACGTTTTGCCCACACACAATTCATTTTAAATGACGTTTTTGAAAACTTCGTTTTTTTTCATCACAAAAAGTGATCGTGTGTACGCGGCATTAGCATCAGTAGGCAGCCACCAACGCTCCATTCGCACAGTGTCAGAGGTGAAGCAGAGGACTGTGTCTGTGTCCTGACTCCCAAATGAATGGAAGCAAGCAAACATTTATTGATGGGCACTGGTGAGGCTGCATTGATGGGCGCTGGTAGGCTGCATTGATGGGTGCTGGTGAGGCTGCATTGATGGGCGCTGGTGAGGCTGCATTGATGGGCGCTGGTGAGGCTGCATTGATGGGCGCTGGTGAGGCTGCATTGATGGGCGCTGGTAGGCTGCATTGATGGGCGCTGGTAGGCTGCATTGATGGGCGCTGGTAGGCTGCATTGATGGGCACTGGTGAGGCTGCATTTCATGGGCGCTGGTGAGGCTGCATTTCATGGGCGCTGGTGAGGCTGCATTTCATTGGCACTGCATTAAAAAGGTGGGGTATACATGGGCAGGGCAAAGGGGGTGGAGCAAAGGAGTAGCAAAATTAGATTTTACCTAGGGTGTCAAAAATCCTTGCACCAGCCCTGGGTACAACACAGGTTCACTTTATGCAATTGGAAGAGTCCTTAGGAAACTATGTTTTGTGACTTGGAATCCTATAGAAAATACATCAGATTTAAATAAGGGGCCAATTAACATGCTGAAGTAAGTGTGCAGTGAAATGATTGGGTTCAGGTACTTCAATCAAGGCCGGGGTAATTAGGTGTGACTGGACATATCAGACAAGGCTAGAAGGAAAAGGAATGTAGGGGCAGATGTGAACTGGCCTCGTCTGCTGAACAATTTTTTCCTGTCCTTCAGTCACTCAATAGAAAGCCTTTATCATTTCAATGCCGGGACGTCAAAGGCAAGCAAATTTATCATCATTCTAAATGAATGAATCATTTTGCTTCAAAGGCTGGATTGTTTTATACATTAGCCCCATTAAGACCATAATTTAAGAGGACATGTAAAAATTTGCATGGTGCTACATGGAACAGGTTAAAATAACACCCCCTGATGGGAGCTGTACATTAACGCTTGGCAAAGCAAACAGCAGACTTGTAATACATACTTCTCAAACCTGTACAGTACACATGTCTAGGGGAGGCTGATCAGAGACACGCGGAGTCTGTGCGCAGGCTCATGTCAAGCAAGACCGAGGATGAACTGAATCATTTAAAAGGGTCAGTCCACATACAAAACATTTCCGTTTTTGGCCTACGTCCGAGATTTGGAGGTGCATTTATGAAACATTTGTCTAGCTTGTTCTGTGTGAATGGAGCCAAATCAAATGTTCTCAGACTAGACTCTCTAAAATTCGAATGTGTGAATAAGCGAATGACAGCATTGTGGCGCGGTCATAGAAAATTTGTATGCTCCTCAGCTCCATTTAGCAGGGATAACATGGTATATTTACACTCGAATTGCAGACAATATAGCCTGAGAACATTCGATGTTGCGCCATTCACACGGCACAAGCCTTCATGCAGTTTCAATGGATCAACAGCTCGAAGAGACAAAAAATTGGGGGTATATGAACAGTGTAATGAGGTAGTGGGAAATGACAAAGAGGCCTCTGAAAGTACAATTTAGTAGGAAATATATAAGGGGCGTACCATCATCCAGAATTGAAGTATAGATAAATTGATTCTAAGGTCCCCAACCTAAAGAACCAAAGAATGGGGGTGGGGCCAGGGTTGGACTATTCCGGTACTGATAATCAAGATACAACATATAGAAACAAGGAAATAAAATTGATAAAAAACATTTTATTAAACACAAAAATTAAATAAAACACCAGTAGAGTTAAAAGACAATCGACTTGACCGGTTTCGCGGCTATGGCCGCTTCATCAGAAGCATGTCTACATTACCCAACAGGCGGGTGGGGTGGGCAATACCACATGGCGTCCCGCGAGATAATCGGGGGGTGCGTGTAAGGATGGACCTACTGCTGCAATACAATTCTGTGGTGTACCGCCACATTTGACCTCCACAGGTAGGTCCCTGGCAATGGACCAAAGAGGGAGGGGGACCACAAAGGATCCCAGGAGGGCATCAAGGTAGTTAGGCCAACCAGTGGCACTGTGGGCTGGGTAAGGCCACAGAGGTCCCGAGATGCAAGTATCCATATGAGGTAGTGGGAAAAGCGAATAGAATTCTAGGATTCATCACTAGAGGGATCACCAGCAGGAGGGAAGGAGGTTCTGATTCCCCTACATAGATCTTTAGTGAGACCTCATCCAGAATACTGATTCCAGTGCTAGAGATCTCACTTACAGAAAGATATTGATAAGATAGAATATCCAGAGTTGGGTAACAAAAATCGCAAAATGGCTGGGGGTTAAAACCATATCGAGAGCATCTTCAGGAACTTGATATGTACAGTCTGGAGGAAAGAAGGAAAAGGGGAGACCTGATTAAATACATCAAGGGGGTGAATAAGGTTCAGGAGGGCAGTTGGTGAGGCTGCATTAGAGTGGGGACGAATTAGAACCTCTGCCACATTTTTATCACTGTCTGGCAATTAGGCTGCTGTCTGTTCCAGCAGTTTGCTCATATATGGCATAAAAAACTACAAAGATGTCACAAGAGGCTAAAAGAGTGGGAAGCAAATTAATGGGGTTGTGAAAATAAAAATGGCTGCTATGGCTGTTCGGCAGGGAGGTACCATTCCAACACATGGGGCCTGTGTTTGGACTACAACAAAAAAACAAAAGAGCCAAGAAGATCTCATCAGTCATTTAACTTAACTTATTGATAGAGAAAGAACAGATTACCAGGCTGAGCTGCCAAGAGTCAGTCTGTGCGATCTCCCGGGATCGATGGTAGAGAGCCGGCCTACAGAATGAGAACGATTCTACAGTGAATGAGCCGAGATGCCAAGCTTGTCCAGAATGGACCAGGTGCAGGACACCTCTGGCAAGGCTGCCGTCACTGAATTACAGCTCATTATTCGGAGCCAGGCACAGTTTTTGCCGGAAAAAAGCCAGGGAAAGGATTTACAGAAAGAATGACGAGCTTTGATGCTTGGCATAGTTATAAGAACTAAGAGGCCTGTAAACATGAATATTGTGGCTTTGCTTACATATAAAACTAACGCAGATGAAATATGTAATCCAGCATCAACAATTGCTCTAAATACACACCACCCCGCAGAGAAATCATTGTGTTCACTTGTAAGATGCAAAAACCATACCAATGGCAGAAACCACATTAAAATATGGATTTTATAAGAATCTGAGATTATGTTGCTGGCTTGGCAATGTTTCCCGATGAGCCCTAAATCTGCAATTCATTTTTTAAAACATACTTGCCTTTTCCAGATGGGCAGCCACGTGTGACACGTGACATCCTTTTTGTGTCTTCTCCGGCGGTGGGGTGGTCCCTAATGCAGAGAGCAGCACTGACTTGATGAAGTCTCCCAATGATGTATGTGGCCCCAATATGCACCCTTCTACATTAATTGCATCATCTGAGATGCTTGTTATTTATAGCATGGGGGCACTGAAGAAAATGAGGACGGACTGTAGAGAAAAAAAAATTCTGACTATAGATACTACCTGAAAATACTAGTTTAAATGTTTAGGCTGGCTATACACAGTGTAAATGTGCACAATTCCCCCATCAACAAAGACAGTGTTGACCAGGTAATCAGCAATTGTCTCTTCCCAATGGGGGAAGCCAATGATTATTGCAAGCAGCTGTAGCAGCCACTAGCAATAATCATAATATAATCACGAGCATTGTAGACATAGGCGAATCAGGCGCTCTATCACGTCACTCCAAGGGAGAGACGTACACCGGGAGTGACGTGATAGAGCGCCTATGTCTACAAACGCTCGTTTTTATCTTCTTGCTGTAAGTGCAATTTTTATATTAAAATCGTGTTTACTTGTGGTAATACACGATTGGAGGTCCTCCGTTTTGTTCTTCTTGTCCCCCGCCTCTGAGACTTCAGGTACGCTCGCTAGACCTATCTATGGGTGGATATCAGGATACATAAATGAAACGTCCGTGTGGTGAACAGTGTATAAGGCCTGTGTTATCCGTTCTGAGGTGAGAGTTCTGGGAGACCAGACCCTATGTGTGGTGAAGTTCACATCTCTCTCGGAATAGTGGGCATCTACTATAGCAGCCTTGCTACTATCACGGACTGTTTCTGCACATATTGGCATTTGCACAATTTTTGCACAGTGTTTTTCTATATCCATTTGGACTTTTCTCACGATATTGTGTTGATATTAATTTTCTCACTCATCACTTATGTGTTGATTTGTCTTTTAATATATTTTCTTGCGCAATCACTCATTTTTTGAATTTGTAACCCTTTAGTTGCTGTGTATGCACTTTATCGTGTTTGCTGCATTTATTTTACTGTTATTCTAAGGGAGACTCTTTTATATTAGCACAGAAGTCCTCCTTTTATATGCTGTTCACAAACGCTCTCCATTCAACCTCACTGAGCTTGAGCTGCTTTGCAAGGAGGAATGGGCAATAATGTCAGTCTCTCGATGTGCAAAACGGATAGAGACATACCCCAAGCGACTTACAGCTGTAATCGCAGCAAAAGGTGGCGCTACAAAGTATTAACTTAAGGGGGCTGAATAATTTTGCACGCCCAATTTTTCAGTTTTTTATTTGTTAAAAAAAGTTTGAAATATCCAATACATTTCGTTCCACATCATAATTGTGTCCCACTTGTTGTTGATTCTTCACAAAAAATTACAGTTTTATATCTTTATGTTTGAAGCCTGAAATGTGGCAAAAAGTCGCAAATTTCAAAGGGGCCGAATACTTTCGCAAGGCACTGTATCTGAGCAATGTGCCTATTTATGTGTCAATGTCACTAGAGCAGGAAGTAAGGGGAAATAAAGCCAATAAAGAGACAGGAATAAAAGAAAAATCGCAGAAATGCAAAATTTTCCCCACTTTACCCAGAACTAAATATAAAAGCTGGATGGATTAAAACATATTTCAGGGGCCTTAGGAATACATTATTGAACTAAAGTGTGCTTTTACAACCTTGCCTGGACTTGTTCCTTAACACATATGCAGTAAGGGAACCATATGCATCACTGCAGACAGTGCTGATAGCTCGGTAAAGTCTTGCAGGCAGAATAATGCGAGTCTTCACAGCCCTGAATGTGTTACATGACATCATACAAAACACAAGACGCTGTGCGTTTAAAACTGTCTTCAATAATTACAGTTGGAATCAAGGAGGAAACTCAGGAAACTCAATGAACACTTGATTTGGCCACACAACAAGGAAAGAACCACATTTACTTTGACTAAGGCTGTGATTCATTCCTGCACTTCCCCAAATATTCTTATTAAGAGAAAAAAAAAAGCCCTGTTTTCCTCTCGCAGTGACAATGCCATTACTCAGCCTGGAAAGGAAACATACATTGCAACATTCAAGAGCCCACTGGTAACCAATAGAGAATGACAAAGCCTTCTGGGCTTCATCAGGCCTATAGAACAAGGCCCAGAGCTTTGTCCAGAAAAACACAGGACTCGCCAAGGACACACTGTAACTACAGAGGAGAGTTGGGCTTCAAATGGTAGTCTATCCACTCAACTATTTTTATGATGGAAAGAAACGCTGTTTGGTCTCAGAGTCAAATTTGACAAATGTCTGATATAGCGTTATGGTCTCATAAATGAGAAATAATAGGGAAAGCGCGGCAATAAAATTGCAATTTATACATCTGTGGTTAATTACGCTATAGATTTAAGACAATACAAACATTTCTTTGATAAAAGTTCAAAGTGTATATTTTGTCTGCAGTGGAAACCATGTTGTGCGTGATGTCTAAATGATGTCACGGATCACAAATTGGCTGCTTGTGAGGAAAGAATAGGAAGGAGAGACACCACCATGTTGAAGGGTTGGGAAAGAAAAAGTTTCCACATATTCTGGAAAACCACTTTTGAATGCCATTCTCACACGCTCTTGGCTATGGTTACACAACCTGTGCTTCTTAAAGTATCCTCGTCATCATATAAAATATGGAGACTACATTTGCTTTTTTTGGGAGTCCCTGGTTTCTAAACTTTCTAATCATAATGCAACACAGAAAACTCTGAGGTAACTCAATCAGTAAGATGGTCAGGAAACTAGTATTTTGAGGACAGAGGGGTCCGCAACGGCACCCACAATATTTCTCTCAGTAGGGACTTCCTTCAACCTGATATGAAGGGTGAACTTACATACCCCAAGACGTCTCCTCAAAAGCCCTATGAGCTAACTGGCCTAGCTTCTCCTCCTCTCTACTGGTCCATCAATTAGCATCCACCTGGATCAATGAAGTTGTGCAGGAACCTAATATCTGAGAAGAGCTGAAAGGTCACAGGTAATAACAAGGCACAATACCAGACAAGCCTCCATTTCTAACCTTTGACTAAAGTGAAGAAATGTTAGAACCTTTATCATTTCTAATAACTTTTATTACAGCAATAAAAACTCCACTTGGATGCTCAGGCTTCCTCACTCTAAGACCAAAACAAATCTGATAAGAACTATGAAAAAAGATAATTATGACAACCCTGATTTCCAGCTTGGAACGAATCTAAAAGCTTCTCACTGACATTGAGGTAATTATAGTGAATATAATAGTATAATAGTGGAGAAACATGCTGGCAACAAATAACATTCCAAGGTATTTTCTAACTAAACTGGCAATGTTGTAGTAGAATTGCAATATATCCAGGTACCTTTATTTCCCACTCTTCAAAGACATGCTGGTAGGTTAAATGGCTCCTGACTTAAAGGAGTTGTAAAGGAAAACATTTTTTTTGCTGAAATGACTGTTTACAGGGTATAGAGACATAATAGTTAAAGCGGAGTTCCACCTAAAAATTGAACTTCCGCTTGTTCCACTCCACACCCCCTTACATGCCACATTTGGCATGTAATTTTTTTGGGGGGGGGAGTGGGGGCTTCAGTAGGAGTGGGACTTCCTGTCCCACTTCCTGCTTCCGCCGAGGGGCTGGTAAGGCGATTGGGCCTAATCGCCTTACTGCAGCCCCTCCCTTTGGCGATCGTCTAGGACACTGACAGGTCCTAGGCGATCGCCCGTCCAATCAGCGGCGAGCCGCACCGCGCGCGAATGCGCAGAGCAGCTCGCGCATGCGCAGTGGGTGCCCGGCCGTGAAGCCGAAGGCTGGGTGCCCACAGTTGCAATGAGGATGTCGGCCGGGGACGGGGGGAGAGGAGCGGAGCCCCGGTCGGCGCGTCGCTGGAATGTGGAGAAGGTAAGTGTCTGTTTATTAAAAGCCAGCAGCTACACTTTTTGCAGCTGCTGACTTTTAATAAACACTAAATTTAGGTGGAACACCCCTTTAACTATGTACATATACTAAACACCATAACTTGAGAAACATAAATTAAATATGAATTGAAAAAGAACACATATGAAGGAAAAAGATCCCTTAATTTGCAACCCGCACAATAAATATGAAAAACAATCTATAATAACGTGCAATGTGCTATGTGCAAATGAACAATATGTGCAATATGTGCAAGGATGTCCATCAATATGTGCTAAAAACACTTAGCAAAAACGCACCACCATAAACAATTAAGGTATGATGGTGATTGATGTGCATCAGTCCGCTGATGGGTAAAATACAATTAAATTCCTCTTACGCTAAGACAGATATGTTTGACCATATATAGCACAGAGCACTAGCATGCAATTGGAAACACCAAAAGGTCCCTAGAGGAAAAAACACAACAGGTGCACATATAGTCCTTGCAGACATATAGTTCAGCAAAATATTCCAAAGGCAGAATACAGACAGGATTCTTGATGTTAACACCACCGCTGTGACAGAAAGACTTTAAAGTGATCCCTTCACCGGTTTAAGGGGGGCCGCTTACCAGAGGGCAAGCTCAATGTAGCAATTGGCTATAGCCCAATCTCCGGCCGGCAGATAGATCGGAGCCCTTCCTCCGTGCGTGGTGACGTCACTGCGCGTCCTCCCAGACACGTTTCGTCATCAACGGACGTTTTCAATGGGATGAAATGGGACGTCCGTTGATGACGAAATGCGTCTAGAAGGACGCGCAGTGACATCACCACACACAGAGGAAGGGCTCCGATCTATCTGCCGGCCGGCGATTGTTTTATATGCAAATGATACAGTGTTTTATTGTAAGTACCTTTCGTTTATTACATTTTTAATGGTCAAACGGAATTATACTATGGGCGTATCCTTTCTTCCATTTCCCTGTGGCTGATCGTGAGCACTGCCTGTTCTATGACCTGCTGGAAATCCTTTACAAACAACCATCCCAGGACACTAAAGGCCGTGGCTGGGCTATAGCCAATTGCTACATTGAGCTTGCCCTCTGGTAAGCGGCCCCCCCTTATACCGGTGAAGGGATCACTTTAAAGTCTCTGTCACAGCGGTGTTGTTAACATCAAGAATCCTGTCTGTATTCTGCCTTTGGAAAATGTTGCTGAACTATATGTCTGCAAGGGCTATATGTGCACCTGTTGTGTTTTTTCCTCTAGGGACCTTTTGGTGTTTCCAATTGCATGCTAGTGCTCTGTGCTATATATGGTCAAACATATCTGTCTCAGCATAGGAGGAATTTAATTGTATTTTACCCATCAGTGGACTGATGCACATCAATCACCGTGATACCTTAATTGTTTATGGTGGTGCGTTTTTGCTAAGTGTTTTTAGCACATATTGATGGACATCCTTGCACATATTGCACATATTGTTCATTTGCACATAGCACATTGCACGTTATTATAGATTGTTTTTCATATTTATTGTGCGGGTTGCAAGTTAAGGGATCTTTTTCCTTCACATGTGTTCTTTTCCAATTCATATTTAATTTATGTTTCTCAAGTTATGGTGTTTAGTATATGTACATTGTATATGTGGCGCGGCTTTGCTCTGTTTTTATGTTTCTGGTGTTATCACGTGTCAGCTGCAGCCTTTTGCTAGGATTTTCTCATACCCATTAGCGCAGTTTTTCTTGTTTTATAATAGTTAACTGATTCCTTTTAAAAAATGATTAAAAATAGATGAAAATTAATCATATAATATGCATGCAGTTTTAGTTTCATTTTTCATCTAGTTTCATGCTTGTGTGAAGTACAGAGACACAGAGCCAATACAGGGCAGTGTTTGTTTTTAAAATGAAACTGATTGGTTCTGAGGGGTTTTAGACACACAGTAATCACACCTTCTTGATTAGAGACCACAGAGAGAAGCTCCCAGTACTTTTTTCATAAGGAAACAGACAAGCAAGAAGTGTGCAGAACAGAGATGGATTACAGCAAAAACGAACAATGAGGACATGAAACCAGGACTGCATTAGGGTAAAGGAAGCTATTTAGCTAAAAAAAAAAAAATCCTTTAGTGACCCTTTAATTTGCCCTAGTATGTGTATGTATGATTGTGAGTTAGGGACCCAAGATTGAAAGGTCTTTGAAGTCAGTGACTGGTGTGAATGTACAATATACTGTACATGTAAAGCTCTGCATAATTTGGAGGTGCTATGCACTAAGTACCTGTAATAAATAAAATAAATACATTTATAAAATGGTAAAGACCATCAATGGCTTCCCAAGCTTCATTTGGACTTTCCATTAAAAGGAGAAATACAGGAGGGACTATGCTCTCTCAAGGATGATAGGACTTTAATTGGAGATAGTATGTCTGTTATTAAAGTGGATGTAAACCCAAAAATTGATGTCACAATGTAGAGTATAAGATTTCCTATTATCTGTGCCCAGTCTTGCCACACAGAGTTAATCCAGCTCTGATCAATCCTCCTTTATTGTTCAGTGAAAATTAACAGATTCCAGATAAAAACCTGTCTAAATAAAAAGTCAGTTTCTCTCTTCTTGCTTTGAGTGACAGGTTATTTACATATATCGCTTGGACATGTTTATCATATGTTATGTTTATCATAATATGAGGTGATCCAAAGTTCATTGTATATTACCAGGATGTGTTATGTGTTATGTGTCACTTATTATACTTTGGATCGCCTCATATTATGATAAACATAACAT